>OX243824.1:14575498-14765498 GCA_945859605.1 Lumbricus rubellus | reverse complement strand
ATTCCTTAAACCTTTCCAGCCGGAATTCTTTTGATACCTATCCTGTTAATGGGGTCCGGCGGGAAAGGGTCAAAGAAGCCCTGGTTCGAACCTGTCTCTTTGTAAAATTCCGATCGAAAAGTCCTGATGGGTTCAGCCGCCAACTGTAAATTTTCCGTCTGAAAGGATAGACCAGTTTACAACCTTATACATGTATAATTATTAGTCTGCCTTTTTCATAATTGACAATACTAGGCCTTATACGAGCTTTAACATTACGGTGTATGAATTAATGCACTTTCCAAGATACAAGTACTGTCACGTCTAGCAAAGTCAATAGGCCTATAGGCAACACGAACTTTCATTTCCTCTATATAGTCCTAGTCCTAGGCTTACCACCTGAACGTATTCAAAGCACATGAAGGTCGTTGCATATAATTCAGCGGAGAAGGGTATAAATGACTTTAAAAACTCCCTGCTTTAAAAGCCTACTTCCTGGTTTCTTCTAGAACGACGAAATGGCCCGTTAATGGCGTGTCCTTGTCCATGTAGGCCTAGCATTATAGTCATTCCTATTAGTATTATTATTATTATTATTAGGCCTGATTTATTATTCAGCCAGGGTCTACTGCACGCTCAGCGCTATGGATCAATGCAAATAGACGTGCTATTCAGCCAAGCAAGCGCGTCAGCGGCGGCGGTTCTGGCCAATTCCATTCGCTATACAGACACAATTAAAAGCCACCAGGACCAGTTGAGCCACTACACAGGCGTTCTAGAGAGCGACAATTGTACCTGAGTGTATAAGCGCAGAAGGCATTGCGTAGTTCTGCGAAAGACTACACTCGTCTCTTCCTGCTCCACTGTTGGTTTCAGGGGAAGTGTCATTTTAGGTGGCAGATTATTTTCGAAGAAGGTGTTCGTTCAGTTTGCCATCGAAGATGCCTTCGCTTTTCACCGTCGGAGACGAGAAGAAGAAAGCCGACATGGATGATGATATACCTGTCGTCATCGCACAGGTAAAACTAAACGGTTTTTATGGATGCATGCAAGTCGTATGTATACAACTATACATGTATGCATGGATCAATATGCACACACATAACTATGTGTGATGTGCGTATATATGATGTGAATATGTATGTTATGTATGTATGTATGTATGTATGTATGTATGTATGTATGTATGTATGTATGTATGTATGTATGTATGTATGTATGTATGTATGTATGTATGTATGTATGTATGTATGTATGTATGTATGTATGTATGTATGTATGTATGTATGTATGTATGTATGTATGTATGTATGTATGTATGTTTGTATGTATATAT
Source organism: Lumbricus rubellus (assembly GCA_945859605.1). Taxonomy (NCBI): domain Eukaryota; kingdom Metazoa; phylum Annelida; class Clitellata; order Crassiclitellata; family Lumbricidae; genus Lumbricus; species Lumbricus rubellus. The sequence goes on along the minus strand of OX243824.1, from coordinate 14,764,183 downwards.
GTAATTATGTATGTATGTATGTATGTATGTTTGTATGTATGTATGTATGTATGTATGTATGTATGTATGTATGTATGTATGTATGTATGTATGTATGTATGTATGTAATGTATGTATGTATGTATGTATGTATGTATGTATGTATGTATGTATGTATGTATGTATGTATGTATGTGTGTGTATGTATGTATGTATGTATGTATGTATGTATGTATGTATGTATGTATGTATGTATGTATGTATATATGTATGTATGCATGTATATATGTATGTGTGTATGTATGTATGCATGCATGTTTGTATAGTTGAATAATGTACAGGTGTATAGTTGCAGGCATATTGTTTGCAGGAATCTATAGTAATAGCCGAGATTATCGTGGACTTCAAACCATACAACGCCTTATTCGTGAGCCCATAGGCATTACTCTGCTGTATACGCTATTATGCTTCACAAGTAGGCTACACACCTCCAACTGAATTATACTATAATTTATTATTATTATTCCATTAACTAAATAATTCCAGCACCTGCTGCTGAGTATAAATTATCGCCTGCGTGCCTGCATCGATTAAATCGCTCATGACGAGAATGCGTAATTATAGCAGCGCCGACTGCATAGCCGCGGAGCCCGGAGACTTGGTCCAGAAGTTGGGGGACGAACGAGTGGTGAAGGACGATCGCCGAGGCGCGACATTTTGGGCGGACGGCTGGGTCACCGACGACATTTTCATGCACCAAATTTTATGACGACCTTTTTTAAGTCATTTGGTCGAAATCTCCTGAAAATATACAAGTTTCCCTGCCACAATAGCTGCATGCAGATGACCTTTTTTTATCCTTCTCTGTACTTCTACTTTAACAAAATTTACCAGTACACATCCTAAGACTGCAGAAATTTACGATGATATTTGTGAATATTTCTTAAATGTGGGGAATATGAGCTTAAATCTGTGTGGTGGGGGACGGTCCCCACCACAAACATTGGGGAAATGGTACCCCCTAAAGTATCCGCCCATGGCCGACTTAACTCCTCCTTAGTCGGTTTGTTTCTTCCTCAATTGATAAGAGAGGAACGGTCAGGTTCAACCCGATTCTCCCGAAACTCGGGTTTCGTGGATCAAGGCCGCACCCGGAACAAGTTCAGTTGAGCTGTGAAACGAGCGCATCGCTCTAGTCTAGCAGTTTCTGTCCTCACAACTGAATTGAGTTGTATGTAATTCGTCAGACAACGAAAGGTGGGGGGCGAGAGCGCTGCATGGCCAGCCAACCCTAATTAAGAGACTATTATACTATCATTATCCATTGACCGAAATCGATTCGTTCTTTCTCATGTCATATTCTCCCCTTTCTCCCTCTCTCCTCTCTCTTCTCCTCCTCTTCTTCTTATTATTCTTCCTCCTCCTCCTCGTCCACCTCCTTCTCTTTTTTTCTTCTACTTCTTTTACTCCTCCTCCTCCTCTTCTTCTTCTTCTCCTCCCTTCTCCCTTCCCCCTTCCCTCCCACTCCCCTCTCCTCCCTCCCCTCCCCGCGTATCTTAGATACCCCTCAAAAGCTTAACTAATAATTTATCATCATCGTCATCATCACCACAACCATCATCATCATCACCACCACCAACAACAACAGCACTGTTATCATCGTGAAATACTGCATAGACCCCAAGTCTCAAGCATAATGCGACATGTGACCTAGTTCGTCGGAAACCATCGGTGCGTGAAAAGCCAGGCTCCACTGAACGCCGATCGTTTCGTGTAAGCACCATTGTATTATTATTTTATGAAAGCTGGCTATAATAAGGAAACCTGCGCAGTTTGAGCCAGGTACGGCAGAAGTAACACACAATAACAATCGGGTCCCAGTTCAAGACCAGTCCCCTCCAACACCGACTTCACACACGCGCGCACACACACACACAAACACACACACACTCACTCACATGCAAACAGACAGAGACAGAGGCACAGAGACAGAGACAGAGATAGAGAGAGCCTTCATGTCAACACTGCTATGAAGAGACGAACAGCAATGGTCTGTTATTACCTGTTGCATTCATAGAGCGCCAGTATGAAGGGATCGATTGAGTGTTTGCGTCCCAGCTTAGACACAATGTCATGTCAATGCATGACGATCTATGGGCGGCTGGCTCCAACATGTAGAATTGCCTGGCATATAAAAATAGGATGTCGTGTCACGAAGATTCGGCTTTTCAGTAAGGGCCTACATCACCACGCATTGGTCCACGCTACTCCAAAAAATCATCATAAATGCTGTTTAATCTTGTCCAATATAACTAGGGTCGGGGTGATAGCTGAATGGTAAGACGCTGGCATGAAGAGCAGAAGAAAGCGGGTTCAAACCTCGCTGGCCCAAAAAAATCGACTCAGTCATTTAATCCCAAATCCCTTGAGGGCAGCAGTAAAGGGGCATCAGTTTCACTGCGCTGGTAACCCGTGTATTCAAAGAACCTTGCTGGTAACCTTATTGGGTTCGACAGAAAGATCTGGCCACGGTGTCGCCGACCACCGATGTACGGTAATGCTACGTAACGGCTGGTGGCCTGACACCGGAGATCTACACCGAAGCTCACGAAGCGAGTAATGGGCGGTACTTTGCCCCTTCTATTACGTGTTAAATAAGTTAAAATAACTACAAATGTATAGTCGAGGTTGTTCTTGAGAGTACATACATAGGCCTACATTGTGGGGCGCGGTGGTGTTGTGCATGATATAGCCTATGTTCGTCGCCTTGCAGCCGAAGGGTTGCAGATTCGAATCCACCTCAAATCGCCGCGTAGAGACCTTGGGCAAGTCCTTCACTCGCAATTGCTCAGCGCTTCAGCGTGAAACTCAGATGCAGTGTCAACTCTGTACTCGGGAGCGCCTCTGAGTAGCGAGCTTGAAGGGGCGCTATAACAAGTGCACATTTGAAACAAAACGTACATACATATATTAGAGGGATGGTGTAAACTGTGAAGTATTTCCGCTGGTTCTTTGGCAGGTGCAGTCGGCTCCTCCGAGAAAGCGACCCGTCAAGAAGTACGTGATTGTGTCAGTGACCGTCCTACTGTCTGTCTTGATCATCCTGGCGGCCATCTTGATTGGCATGTACTTCTTCACGAAAGCGCAAATGGAAATCGTCAAGGTAGGCTTGGATGCCACTCAGAGTCATAGCTTTTCCCACCTTGATCTAGGTTTTTTCGGTCTTGTCTAGGTTTCTAGGTTTTTTGTTCGGATCTCGCTTTTTTCGCTGAGTGCCAGTGGCATCCATGAATGTAGGCCTTTTTTATAAAAAATAATGCGCCTAGAGATATAAGCCCATAATAAGCCTACTACTATTAGACGATACTGCATTACTGCACACTTAATATGCTGTTCTTAGCGGTAATGCACTTACAAACACAGTGCTTACGATAGCCTACCTGGATACTGCACAGATTGAAAATAGGCCTACGTGCTGCACTTAAAGACGCTGCACTTAAAGTACTACAATTAAATATACTGAACTTCATAGGTTAAGTAAAGGTAATTCTGCGCTTGAGGATACTGATGTTGAAGATGCTTTTATTGAATACAATGCTTGTTTACATAAATGCGATGTATAGTGTATATGATGCTGCATACATTCAAACAATACAACGAACTTGAACTTCAGCCATCCTCGCCGCGAGGGTTGGCCGCATCATGAATAATCCTTTTCCATTCTTGTCGATCCTCCGTGCTCCTCGTGATCTGCTCCATTGTCATACCAGTCCAAGTTCGAATGTTATATACGTACGTATGTACGTAGGCTACATACATACATATTATTTATCCTTTCTCCTTTTGCAGTATTCTCTGAAGTTTGACAAGAACACGAATCAGGATGTGACGAGCGATCCAAACGCTAACATCGTCCAATATCAGATGCAGAACCCCGGACAGAAAGCCTGGATCGTCAACGACTTTAACAAGGTGAGATTATGACCCCCCCCGCAGGCCTACGCTTGCCTATTTACAATGCGAAGTAGAGAAAACGAATCCATAGTTCTATTCCATTAGGTATACTGTGGGGCGCGATGGTGTAATTGGTATGTTCGTGACCTTGCAGCCGAAGGATTGCAGGTTCGAATCCACCTGAAGTCACCGCGTAAGGACCTTTGGTAAGTCCTTCACTCGCAATTGCACAGCGCTTCGGCGTGAAACTCAGATGCAGTGTCCGCTCTGCATTCGGGAGCGCCTCTGAGTAGAGAGAGCTTGAATGGGTACTATAACAACTGAACATACAGACAAGCAAAATAATATAATATAATATACACATGTATTGCATACATGTATATAGACTGCCTCGTAAATTTTGGTATTTAATAATTTCCCTGTTGAAGTTATTATTTTGTTGCTAAAGTTAACGTAGGCTATTTCTGCTGGATGTAATAAACAAATTAAACGAACGAACAAACGAGCCAGAATGTACCGAAATAAGCTAAACTAAGATGCCGCACAATCTATTTAGACAGTCTTTTACATTCACAGTTTGTATTCTTTAGGTAGCTGTCACGCCTTGCATAGGCCCCTATATGCATATGGCAACAGTTGCCAATATAAAAATCTCAGGCCACCATTTTGGCTATGTGCATATTTTTAGTGATGAATGTGTCATGATCATCATGCAGACATTATTTTCTTGTTGCCACAGGACATCCAAGTCGTTAAAATACAGACTGACATGCAGACCAACTGCTACGTGTCGGCGCTGAACCGCACCCGTGCCATGGAACCGTCTAAGATCACTGGACCGGAAACGAAGGTATGAAAACAACCTCCGATTATAGCCAGAATCCAGGCCTATATTTACTTAGGAATTCTTATATGGAAATGGAACAGCTTAGAGCAATGTTTGAATAGAAATCGTTGATATAGGCCTACTGAGGCCAATGTTTGAATCAATATCGTTAATACCTAAACCAATATATTCACAATATCGTTATTGCTACTATTGTTATGTGAGCGAATCAATATAATTAATTCTTTCAAACCCATGCATGCTTGAATAGAAATCTTCATACTTAAATCAATGTTTGAAAAGAAATCTTCATACTTAGACCAATGTTTGCACATGAATAACTATAACACTTGGACCCATAAATTATTAAACTGCCGTCTTGGTGATCTGCACTTCTGCCTCGTTTCACGCATCAATCAGCAATATCCTGAGTTGCTGTTGTTTAAGGTCAAGGGGTCAAGGATAGTCTAAAGATAAGTATAGCAATCACGACATCTATATATATAGCAATGTGGGGCAATCTGAGAGATTTGAGAGAGGGAGTCAAGCATTTTCTGGCACGAGCCGCAGACGCATACACGGTATTACATAAGTTTTATATGCTATGTACTTATAAGGATCCCATAAGAATAAATATAAACTTATAATATGAGCCTGTACCCCAGCAGTGTAATGTAATGGCGATACAATGTTCTAAAATCTGTGCCATCACCTCCTGTAAAACTGCTGTTGGTAACTGTGGTATTCTATAGGCTACGTTTAAAATCGATGAATGCGCTCAACAGTTTGTCTTATAGACTTATACCTTGCTGTCTCTGACTGATTGCATGAACAATGTCTGCAGGAAGTGAACAAAGCTGCCACTTTGACCTACGTGACCTCTGGCAGTCCAATCAGCGACACTTCGTTCCTGGCGAAAGCAGCGCAAGACATCTGCAAGGGAGTCAGTACCTACTGGCTGTACCCCCACTGCTCTGACAACTCAGCCAACGGACCTTCGAACATCATGCCAAGCCCGACAACCATGCCACCAGGTACTTATCATGTAGTACCTATCAGTATGTATGTATGTCTGGATGTCTATCTATCTGTCTGTCTATCTGTCTGTCTGTCTGAATATCTATCTATCTGTCTGTCTGTCTGTCTGTCTGTCTGTCTATCTATCTATCTATCTATCTATCTATCCATCCATCCATCCATCCATCCATCCATCCATCCATCCATCCATCCATCCATCCATCCATCCATCCATCCATCCATCCATCTATCTATCTATCTTCCATCCGTCCGTCCGTCCGTCCGTCCGTCCGTCCGTCCGTCCGTCCGTCCATCATCTATCTATCTATCTATCTATCTATCTATCTATCTATCTATCTATCTATCTATCTATCTATCTATCTATCTATCTATCTATCTATCTATCTATCTATCTATCTATCTATCTATCTATCTATCATCTATCATCTATCATCTATCTATCTATCTATCTATCTATCTATCTATCTATCTATCTATCTATCTATCTATCTACTACGATTTGTCGTTGCGTGTGTTCCTCTTGTAGTTCCGTCGGCGACTCGTTCGCCCCCAGTGGACAACTCACCGTGGTACGTGTACTGGTACTACCCGTACAACGCAAACATCAGCGCCTACTGCGTCACCGGATGCTGCAAGACGGTCTGCGCATGCGGTATCGACTACTACTGGGTCTACTCATCCGGAAGTCTCTACTGCACCTGGGTCGCCTCCAACTGTCCCGGATATGGGATCCGAGAGAACCCCATCTCCCAGGCATGCACCGATGGACCAACCGGGCTCGATTGCCCCAACTTCGCTCCGGCGAGACTCCCCGACTGCTAGGATGGGTTGGGACCTCGCTTCAGATTTTCACGATCAAATTTATAGTTGGGGGCTTTTGCGGTGGCGCGTTGAACAATGCTTATTCTAACAGCCGACTTTTGCCATAATTAATTTTCTAACATGCTCTTACTGCACATTTTATGCTATGTCTAACATGTTTTTAATTGCATATTTTAAGAAGCACGAACAAGCCGACAATCCGTCTAACGCTATGCACGAAATCGTGTGACATACGGAACACGTGAAACGGTGAAACATTACGAAAAAGTCAGAGGCAAACCAGGGCTGTTTTAAAGAAATTTTTAGAACTGTACAACTTCTTTCCTTTCCCATTCTCCATGGTAAAATTACTTCCAATCGGAGGACAATGACCTTTTTTGCTAGTTTTAACTGTACAGAAGTGCTTTTACAACTGCACAAATACATTTAGAAATGCACATTTTGTGTACAACTGCACGTTAAAAAAGCCCTGAGACAAACAACTAGACAGGTAGAAAGACAGACAGAGGCAGATAGAGACAGCAGGAGGCAGACAGACGTGCAGAAATAGGCTATGTCGCAGCGGAATTAGGCTACTGTGCAGGCCAAGACGAGACGAGACGGACAATTAGACAGACATAGGTAGACAAAGACAGACAGAGGCAGACATAGACAGACAGAGGCAGACAAAGACAGAAGGATAAACACAGACAGGCTACGAAAAGTCGAAACTGGAATCAGGACTTTTGTGAGGATTTTTTTATTGCTGCACAGTGCACAGCCCTCAATTTTTAATATAATAAAAGGGTCCGAAAATTTCAGACGACTTTTTTAGTCTTTCTCCCTGAGCTTAGCCTATCGAGAACACACACAATGTAGCCTTTAGTGTCTGTTTTACTGCACAACCCTTCGTTCCATTCTGGCCCTCTATGGTAAATTACCGCCAATCAGATGACAGTGACTTTTAAAATTGTTTTTCAATGCACAAGATTGCTTTCACAACTGTAAAAATTCGTTTAGGCATGCCACTGCGCATTTTGTGTACAACTGCACATTTAAAAGCACTGACTGGAACAGTGTTTGCGGAGACTATACAATAGTAGGCATAATACATACATCAGACGATGGACAATCGCTAGATAGAGTACATCTATGTAACCATATTGTTTTGATATTAGCCTACGAATAATTTTGTCGTTATTGGAATTCGATTAAAATCAAACTTTCGTGTGGAATGTGAATACAAAGGATTACATAGGCCTATATGCACGCGCGCGCATACACACCAACCCACCACACAAACGTTTAGATCACCAGTTTATATATTAGGTCTACATATTACCTATGTCTTAATTGTTTGGGCATATGGTCACTGGTCAGTATCATCAGTATGTATGAAATCGAACACACAAACCTGAACCAACACACACACGCGCGCGCACACACACACACGTGTTAATAATGTGTGTAAGTAATACAGGCCTCTGGAATGGGTGTACCCAATATTTAAACGCCAACCAAAGAACTTATATAGCGCTACAAGCCTACAACATTGAGTCAACGTTATCTAAGAGCATGAGTCTGGGTTCATTCAGACAAAGTGCACTGCTTCCTGACAGTACGCAACTTAAGAAAGGAGCGCAGTTGTAAATTTTTTTATAAACTGTGATAAGCCTAATAAATTTACGCTTCGTGTTTAAATAGAATACAGCAGTTCTTCGTAGGCCTATCGTAATCGTAATCTCGAGACTTCTACAGCGCCCACAAAAGCCAGGTAAGGAGAAACAGCTTATTGACAGACGCTCAATCAGAACAAAGTTGACGTAGCAGACGTCAAGATCCGGAGAGTCAGGACTCAGCCGAGGAGTTAACAGATACACAGACGGCTAGCGAGGGTGGATGTCGGCGTGTGGGTGGAAAGAAGTGAGGGCGGTTTGGGAAGTGAATTCAGATAGAAGAGCCTGTGAGGGCCTACTTCATAATTATTACAATTTGATTAATGTGAGAGCTATGTTGCAACATGAAATAATCAGTACTTAGGATACGCAGTAGGCTATAATGGCGACATGGACGTTGTCATGAGAATGATAGCCTACATGTAGATCACTACACCCGCTGCGAATTGCTATTTCTGCATAAGTCGCTTGATGTCACAATCACCCAGATATGACGTCATCCCAAATTTACCTTTGTTCGCTTTCGGAAACACTCGATTAATTTCTGTCGAGGACAACAGAGCAGAAATTGACAAAGAAGAACACGAAAAAAAGTTGAAAGCGACGACGAAAACGATCTAAACAACGACAAAGGACGAAGTTGGCGAAAAAAACCCGATGAAAACAGCTACCCGGTACTGAACTGAGCGGCAGACTGCAGTCGATCATCAAAGAGGAAAAAATATATTCGTAATGCATGTCAGAAATTAATTATGTCTTTAAAACGCTTAAAGATAGAATAATTCCGAAAAAGTTTCTTCATAGGCTTACATGATAATTATTAAGAAATGAGAAATTAGTTTCTTTTACTGTATCTCTTGTTCGGGATTTTGGTCTGTTACATATGTTTCTATAGCGCATTCAGAATCGTTCTTCATAAAGATGTCAAACCGCCTCCTAATAGTAAAATTTCGAGTGTTCTGCTGTCTGTCTCTGTTCAAGTGCCGGTATGTCATCATAGCAACAGTGGCCGAAGGACATAGACACACACAGACGCATACATACAGTTACACGGACTCTTTTCAGTTATCTGTGTCTGTCTCTATCTTCTGTTCCCAAGTCTAACCCACGCATTGTGACGTCATTTTCGTATACTATTTATAGATCATGTCAATTCCTCTAAGTCTATAGTCAAATAAAACCTGACGTCATAGTGCTATTCATTCCTTATGACGTCATAATAGACCAATATTTGTGACCATATGCGTCATTTTTAGAGCAAACAGGAATGAATAGCACTATGACGTCAGGTTTTATTTGACCATAGACTTAATTAGACCCTAGTCCTAGGGTCACCTTATGACTGCATGGGCGTTGTATGATACTTTGTCGTATTTCACTTAGGGCTAAACAACGAGTCTGGAAAAGACGGGAAAATGGTTAGACAGATGTCTGGAGTGGAGGAGCGAAGACAAAATTAATTTGCAAATGTAAGTGGTTCAGAACTAGCCCATAAATTTAGCACTTGATTAGTGAGTAAAAGTTGAGGTGTCGAGCGGCTTACATGAGTAGGCCTATAAGAAGTCCAGCAACAACATTGAGTTCAGACTGTGGAGGAGATAGCCGAACCTTGGAGAGGCCAACGAGCAGAGAATCACAGTAGTTTATATGCTGATGAAGGTGCTGAGCCTGATCATGCGTATGATGATGACGATGATTGTGATGAGGATTATGATGGTGATGAATGTGATGAATGATGATGATGACGACGACAATGATGATGATGATAATGATGATGACGTCGATGATGACGATGATGATTAACAGAGACGAAGGATATGACTTATCCCTCTGACGACAAGAGTGATCAGTTTTTCACGCGTTTTGGTGCATAGTCTTGTCGTTAAACTGTGTAAAAAATATGATATAGTACTATGATAGGCCTATTATTAATATATATCCTTCTTATTGTTATTTTTATTTTTGCCATTGTTATTGTTATTGCTTGCTCCATGGTTTAAAGCGTCCCTCGTGAATTCAACATTGTTTGAACCAGAGAACTGGGTGAAAATTATGACCCTATTATAATTTTTAAAGTCTGTTGTTATTATTATTTTTACCTTAATTTGTTTTCTGTGTTTTTTAGGGAGCGACACATTGCTGCCTGAGGGAATTGGCCTGAGGGGATTGGTCTGAAGGGATTGTGAAGAGTGACGGTTGTGTGGTTCAGTGTTGTTGTTATTGTTGTGTGTTTGTAGTTTATTTGTATTAGTACCTGCCGGGCCTCTGGCGTGGTTTAAAACCCCGTAAGCTCCTCGCAAAGGCAGGAGGGCCCCTGGCGCGGATCAGCCCAATATCTCGCAAGCCCGCTATTATTAATTTTAAATTTATTTTTTATTTTTGTGTTGTGCGTTGTTGAGCCGAGGGATGAGATGAGGGACGAGAAGGGGGAGGTGAAGGAACTGTATGATTAGAAGGAAGCGGTGGACGTGGAGCCAGATCGCAGTTGGCATTGAAGCGCTTGCAACTTCAAGAGAAGCACAACTTCAAGAGAAGCACAACCTCAATTCAATCGACAAGGAGACGGACGCTTATCCAACTTGGCACAAAAACTCTTTGTCACAAACTCAAATAGATTTTTAGCAAATAGGATCAGCTAACAGTGTCAGGATGAACATTACTTACTCATTGATGCCTTTGTAATAAAATAACAAAACTCTTACATGTAAGAGTCTTAAGTTATTTGTTCAATACTAATTAGCTTTCCCGTGCCTGTCTTTCAGACTGTTTGCTGTCGTCTTGCCTTTGTAAACCTAGCCTATATCAAATTAAGTAAGCAAGTAAGAAGGAACCGAAGTTCTGATAAACAGGGTGAGAATTGCCGAGGGATTTTGGGATCTCAACCCCAGTCTTTCTTAGGACCTCAGAGTAAAGTCCTCATTGCACACCCCAGGTGGCCAGGTTCACCTAAATCAACGTTTGACTCACAGTTATTTTTCAACAATATAATTCTAATAGGCCTACTGGGTAAACAGCTAGTTTGCCGAATCTCTATTCTCCAGTCCATTTGAGCGCATAATATTACCAAAGAAACCCAACTTTCTTCTTAGTACTGTTTGTTGTAACGACTCATCGTTTCCGATACCAATTTCTGTGCGTACCCACTCATTTGTTCTTTTTTTCCTTCCAAGATATTCTCGATCTGCATATTCCTCCAAATCCACATCTCACATGCGTTAGTCTTTTTCCATTTTCTTGGTCATTGCCCACGTCTCACAACCAAGCATATAATACTGTCGGTATTATCAAAGCCCTCACCAGTCTTTTTTTCGTGTCTATACTCACATGCCTATCCTTCCATGTTTTTCAAATCCATTCATTGCAGTTTTCCCTATCTGTCTCCCCCAACTGTTATCGTAATCTTTGTCTTCTTTGTGTTGAAATAAAGAAGAGACCAAATGTTAGCTGAATACAAATGTTAGCTGTTCTTGTGCGTGACTGCTTGGTCTGCTTTTGAGGGTAGGCTGCCGTGCTTTGCATAGAAATTGTGATGGCAATTGAAAACAAACAGCCCAGCCTGCAGAGCGTCACAGAACGGAACGTCCTATCTGCTGAGCTTGCGTTGCATAAAGACAAAATCCCTTAGGCAAATCTTGACACAATTATGCAAACTCAACAGCTACATGTAACTCAGTAGTCTCTTAATTGCATAGAAGGTCCAATGGTGGCGACGGTGGTGGTGGTGGCTGTGGTGGTGGAGGTGGTGGTGATAATGCAAAGATGCTGATGATGATGATGATTGAAGTGCCAATAATATAATAGTGATAAAACTTGCTTAATAATGCAGAATCAACATTTAACAATCCTTCTAAAGTGGCCACATAATATTGACTTACATACATATAGATACATTATAATATGCATACATACATACATACATACATACATACATACATACATACATACATACATACATACATACATACATACATACATACATTACATACATACATACATACATACATACATACATACATACACACACATACATACATACATACATACATACATACATACATACATACATACATACATACATACATACATACATACATACATACATACATACATACATACATACATACATGTACATACACAGTTACACACACACGCGTATATATATATATACACGGTGAACGAAAAAAAACCGAACCTCTCCAACAAATAAAGAAATTAACACCAAACATGTAATAATATCATTGAGAATAGAACTATTTTATTCCCAACTATAAACTTAACTAGTTTTTCTAATTATACGCTATTCCAGTTAAAAATTGAAGTCATTTAAAATGTTTCAAGGAGCGTATAGGGACTGAACTAACGGAGGTCAACAAGCAGGCATGGCTTGAGCGATCAAGGCAGTTGTTGATGCGCTATCCTGCAAACTTGATTCATTTCAAATAGCCCAGACCAGTGGCAGTGTTGTACAGTAACGAAGTAAAAGTAACGCGTTACTGTACTTAAGTAAAAGTTTGAGTACTTTCACATGTAACGAAGTATCTAAAAAATAAAATACTTTTACTTTCAACGAAGTAAAATTTTAGCCATATTTCAGTACTTTTACTTCGTTACAATTTATGCGACACTCGTTACAATGTTCGTTACTTCAAAGCGTTAATTAACATTTCGTTTCGCTAAGCTAAGACAGCTTATTCAAATTTGCATGCCTAAAAATAGATTTTCGATGGTGGTGCACGCTGGATGCACTGCCATTTCTGCAGCAGAAATGCTCATCGGCTGTGCATTCTGCTAAAATGAATCAGAAGCGTGCGTACTAGACTCAATGATAACCATTTCGAGAATTTAGTGTTTTTGAAGGTTAATAATCAATTGAGTTATAGAAAGGCTCGGTATTTTTACTTTTTACTTTAAAAGTATTATTGGAATGGGATACTTTTTACTTCTACTTAAGTAAAATTTGTGATGAGTACTTTTACTTTTACTTAAGTAATTAAAATCCACTTTACTTTTACTTTTACTTAAGTACATTTTCCCGATACTTTCAACAACACTGACCAGTGGACTATAAAATCTGGTCTGTGATGCAAGAAAAAATTTACAAGAAATGGTACCTGATGTCGGAGTACTGAGTCAGCGTATGATATAGGCACGGGAAGAATCTGATCAAGCTGTAATTGATCCAGCAACTACTCAGTGCCGAGCGCGTCTATGTGCGTGTTTTGAGGCCGAAGGAGGTTATTTTGAACACACATTATAACTAACAAATGATAGTTGTCTGATTCTTGTCCTTTAAGCTGAATTATCTCCAAATTTTATTAAAATATGCGAATTATTACACAAGTTATCGTAGCAATAGGAGAGGTTCGGTTTTTTTCCGTTCACCGTGTATATATATACAATTATACATAGGCCTACATATGAGTATACTTTCCCATCTGCGAAGACTAGCCATTCCAGAACATCGACCCCTAGAATTTATTTATAATAATAACACAATGCACACAAAATACCGATTGTCCTCTCTAGAGAGGCGAGAAAATGTGATATCTTAATTCTGTATATGCTGGAGGGGAATGAGCTGACACCCTTTTTTTCAAAGAGAGCATTGCAAGCAGATCACCAATAGACCTTATCAAGCAACTGACCGACCTTTACCTTCATGGGTCAGATGCAGGGCTGAAAGTGAGCCGGGTCGACCCTGGTCTACGACCCGGCATCGATTTTTGAGACCTGCTGTTGCCGGGTCTCAGCAGGGTCGCAAAAACGGTCGCAAGGTGCCAAAGGTAGGTAAAATGGTAGGCTTTTGGATAATTTTGTGGAAATGACTAAAAAAATTCCGTCAGAAAAATCATCAAAAATGTAGGCCTACGGGTGAAAGAAAGGCGTGCTCGTCCGCCAAAGTCAGACCCGGCAACTTTTTCAAACCACTTTCAGCCCTGGTCAGATGGCTTACTTTACCAATAGGGTCGGTCGGTAGGTATCTGTAGGCCTAAATATCATGACAACCCGAGCGTAAAATTAAAAAACCAACGCACTGGTTTTCTCCCGATGCACGTACGCCATTATAGACCTATTGCTAGACCTTACTTCCTCGATGAAACGACGTGTAAAAACAGTGTCTCTTTTATAGGAGGCACGTTCATTTAAAAAAACCACTCTGGCACCTCTATAGACTCTAGAACATGCATTCTTCAATGCGCTCTGTTTGTCTTCTGAGTTCTTCGGCAGGTGTTATTCTCGTAGCCGTTTATTATTTCTGCAGAGTCGGTGGTCCGCAAAATAGTCTTCTACAAAAATTATGTTTCTCAGTCTTTCGGCAAAGACTCTTTAAGGGACAATCCTTTTTAAAAATTGATGTGATCTTCTGAGACTAGGCCTATAGCCTAGATTTGTAGTCCTATTCAATAATATATTTTGCCTACTTAAATCCTTTACTAATAATTATTACAAGTCTAAGAAGTTGATATCAAAACAACTCTTATAGTTTTCATTTCCTGTAGGGCCCTACTGCATGTAGGCCTATTTCTCAAATGATAACGTTAAACGATAAAGTAATGACATTGGTTAGCTGAGTACTGTGAGTAGGCTACGGACACAGCGTAAGGAATATCAGACAAAATAAAAATTAAGGAAAATAATAACAGATAGAATATAATATAAAAAGCTAAATAGAAAATTACAAAACACGGAACAAAACGATAAAAAAACGAAGAAACGAAAATGAAATAAAAAGCGAAGCAATTTTAAAAACTACGGTTCGTAGGCCTATTGATGATGATGGTTCTCTGCCCGAAGGCAGGTTCATTGGCTTTACGCCTCTGGGGATGAGATGAGTGAGGTGGTTTCCCGTTGCCTTTTTCATAGACAATGATGGGTGAGCAACTAGCCCAAGATCGCTCCGCAGCAGCTGGCGCCGCCGCGTCCCATGCGTGCTAGCCTGAGATATCTAAATCTCCGAGTGTCAAATCCCAGCCCGAGGCTTGAACCGCAGTCCGTTGCAACCAAAAGACGTAGCCTATACCGCTCTCGCTTACCGGTGTAGCTAACTAGGCCAGTACGGTTCGCATTAGGCCTATAAATTGTGTTCTTGCAGCGATGCATCAATCAGTTTTAATAAATAGTAAACGAAGATTAGAGCCTATTATTATTACTATTATTATTGCTATCATTATTTATATTATTACTACTAATATTATTGTTGTCATTATTATTATTATTATTATTCTAATAATAATAATAAATTTGAGGGGATCTTCGGCCGAAAAATCTGATATCTGATGATTGTTTTGTCGTTAATTCGGTCAAAATTTCTTCAGAACATACCAGTGGCGGCGCTAGGGGGGGGCTAGGGGGGGCTAAGCCCCCCCTAAACGTGGCTCAGCCCCCCCAAACGAAAAAGCTGAAAATGTCTAAAACGGCTTACCTCGTAATAAGGAAACTAAAAAATGACCAACGGCAACGAAATCAACTATATTATCATAGTGTAGATGCTTATGCCATTGGCGGCACCAGGGGAGGGGTTAGGGGGCTAAGCCCCTAATTGTGACTCAGCCTCATCCCAAAGCAAAAAACAATGAATGTCCATGAAACGGCTTAAAAGTTATTATTATTATCTTATTTTTCGGACTTCAACTGCGGCGGACGGTCATACATCGACTCACATGTGAGACATCAATTGCGACTGAGCTCGACTCCCGGACATCGACTCTCTCTGCGACTCAATATTAGCAATTTAGCATGCACACAGTCCTCTTATTTATACCCAAATGGAGCTGCAGGGAACAGCCCCCGGGCTGAGGTCCGGGCTGGTCTGAGGTCCGAACCGATCTGTCGGGGGATTGGGGGGGGGAGGAGCAGTGATCCGTGACAGCGGAGCAGTGGGTTGAGGTACCGACCGGTCTGAGGTCCGGACGGGTCTGGAAGAAGGAAGAGGACTGGAGGGTTTGAACTGGCGGGAGAAGGGGCTGAGATCCGGACCAGTCTGAGCCCGGACTAGCGGGGGAAGGGGGCTGGAGGTCCGAGGCGATGGAGGGAAAGGGGGCTGAGGTCTGCGCGGGGGCAAGGAGACTGAGGTTCGGACCGGTGTGAGTCCGGGCTGGCGGAGAAAGGGGGCTGAGGTTTGGCCCTGTGTGAGTCCGGGCTGGCGGAAGAAGGATGTTGAGTCCGGGTTGGCGGAGGAAGAAGGGGGCAGGGGCTGAGATTCACAAGGACAGCAATTTTGAATTTCGCTACAATAGCGCGTCGATGCATATGCTAATACAATGTGTCGCAGACCGTGATGAGGTTATGTGCACCATGTCCGGCCCGCCGGCCTCTTGAGGGGCTACGCCGGTAGTGCTACACAACTATACATTGGGAAATGGGGTGTTCATTTAGCACAGGCAGTGATTGTATTGTATTGTATCTATAAATTTATAAAGCGCCTCTCACAGTGCACACCAATCAGAGGCGCTCCCAGTACGTTAGACAAGAGAGAAAAATAGTCTTGAGACATCGAAAGAGGCATTTGGCCCACCAGTTAATATGGAGGAACGCGTTGAAGGAGGAAGCTGGTTCCACAATGCCGGGCCAATGAGAGCAAAGGCACGCATTTTAGCCAAGGCAGTCCTAGCGACGTCATAGGCGGAGACCTGGTCCGAACTTTGGGGGGGACGGACGATCGGCCGAAAACATTATGACGAAAAAAAAAGGAATTTTGACGACTAACAATGGTGTCTTCAGAAATTTTGATAGACCTAAAAAAGTTTATTCAGAACTTTTTATGACTAAAAGGGTGTCTTTAGAAATGTTGATAGTTTTAAAAAAAGTCCCAGAAATTTTGACGACTAAAACAACGTGTATAGAAATTTTGACGACTAAAAAAGGTGTCTTCAGAAAATTAATTTGGACGAATAAAACAAGTGTATAGAAATGTGGACGACTAAGAAAAGGTGAAAAGGTGTCTTCAGAAATTGTGACAACTAAAAGGGTTTTTTCAGTGATTTTGACAGACATAAAAAAGGTTTATTCAAAAATACTGATAACTAAAAAGGTGTCTTTAATAATGCTGATAGTTAAAGAAATGTTCAGAAAAAAGGTGTTTTCAGTGATTTTGACAGACATAAAAAAGGTTTATTCAAAAATATTGAAGACTAAAAAGGTGTCTTTAGAAATGCTGATAGTTAAAGAAATGTTCAGAAATTTGACGATTAAAACAAGGTGTATAGAAATTTTGATGACTACAAAAGGTGTTTTTAGAACTTTGGACGAATAAAACAAGATGTATAGGAATTTTGACGACTAAAAAAAGGTGTCTTCAGAAAAGGTGTCTCAATAAATTGTGACAACTAAAAATGGTGTTTTCAGAAATTTTGACGACTAAAAAGTGAAAAGGTGTCTCTAAGAAATTGTGACTACTAAAAAAGGTGTTTTCAGAAGTTTGGACGACTACAAAATGGTCGTCATAAATTCTACGCCGAAGAAACCCCTCCCCCAAATCAAATCCTGGCTACGGGCCTACGGCCTTGTGGTGGACGAAGAAGATGGGAAGAATTTTATGGAAGTCGATGAATCCAAAATTATATGGTTTCAATGATCATAATATTAATTGGTTGTGATTGAATTATAGATCTCAATTAAACCGATCTTATATTGTCGAATCTACACTAGTTAAGATGAAATTAATCTCGATTCATGACTAGATAGAGAAGTTTTTCGAAGATTTGTTCAATTTTTTCTAATAATTATTTGAATTCTGTAAGTTTACTACATTTATATAAGTTCATGACGAAAAAAATATACGGGTGTTCAAGTAATGTGTTTTCAAAAAGAGACGTTAATGCATCCCGGTTCTGTTGTGGCATCGCTCTAATTGTGTTGAACAGGCTTTTTAGTTATTTGTTCGAAAATATCCTTCTAACATTGTAACGTCGTCAGTCGCCTGCAGTATGTTCATCAAGTGTCCATGTCCTGACACCTAAAGTTTGGGGGGGACAAATACATGGACCGTCCCCCCCACCACATTCTTTGGGGAGGACCGTCCCCCCCTGTCCCCCCCTAGGTCTCCGCCCATGCCTAGCGTAGCGGGCGAAGAGAAGTGGCCGAGGTCGGCAGATGGATGAGGTCACAAAGGTACTTGGGAGCTCGGCCAGTATAGGACCGGCAAATCAATGTCAGGCGGAGACTTGGGGGTCAGGAGACGGTCCACGAGACTTTAAATTTTGTGATTGTGAACGGAGATGCTGCTCCCCCCAATATTTCAAAAATATCTCAAAAATGTCATTATAAATTTCTAGAGTATTATCTACTGTTTATCCATCATGAACAATTTTGTTAGGACGACAGCAAAAATGGTATACCATTGCAGTGTGGAATTCGATTATTTATACAACATGAAGGAAATTATTGAACTCATAAACCATTTCTTTCAGCAATGAAATAATTATGAAATTTTTTTGAGATGACAGCTTAAAATGTTACCATTAAAGTGCTGATATCCAAAAATTTAAACAATGGCCTACAAGGGGACACTTTTAAAGTCATAGTCCACAACTTTCAGCATTGAAATGATGAGCTGTTTAGTAAAAATGACAGCCCAAAATGCTATTATTGCATTGTGGAAATTCAAACAAATTTCATGACTTTAGAGCCTGAAACGTGCTCCTGCATGTCGATGTCAACAGCGAAAAACGCGCTGGTTTCGCCCCAGACCCCGCTGGGGAGCTTGCGACGCTCCCCCAGACCCCCTATAGTCAGCATGCGCTTCGTGCATTCGGCACTCGCAGCTTCGGATCTCCAGCGCATGCAAAATTACCGCCCTTAAGGAACATATTCTACTTGCCTTTCTAGGAGGAAGGGCCTGGGGTTTCAGCCCCCAAACCTGAAATCCTGGCGCCGCCACTGGTTGTACCCGTAAAATCCCCTACATATGACATGTCTCTAGGGTTTTTCTATATAGTAGGCCTACCCATATGACAGTATACTTATGAACTTGTTTTAGGCTATAGGCCTAAACTTTTAACTTCTGTGATTATAGTGAAGACTAAGCCCATTTCTTTTACAATAAAATTTTGACATTGTTATACTGGTACTAGGCCTAGTCTGCGACTCTGCAAAACGACTTCTTATTTAAGTTTTCATGATTTTTTCGTTCATAAATAGCTGGCAAAAAGAGCCTTAAAAGGGCTCAAATTGAGGTCAACAGAGCTAAAAATGCGTTGGCGGCTGGGGCTCCGCCCCAGACCCCGCTGGGGGAGCTTACGACGCTCCCCCAGACCCCCTAGTCGGTATGGGCTTCGTGCCTTCGGCACTCGCAGCTTCGCGCCTTCGGCGCTTCATAAAAATGTTCTAATTTGGCTTGGGGCTTCAGCCCCCCAAACCTGAAATCCTGGCGCCGCCACTGGAACATACCACTTTTTTCCTCCAAAAATTGTTCTTCTAGTATGCGTGGGCCCTGGGGGTCCCAAAAGTGTGGGGACCCCTGTTCTGCCGAACATGTTGAACATGCCTCATTCCGGCTCTGCCTAGACTATAGAGTTTCAAAGGCCAATGGCACAAAACAAGACGACATCTTGCAAAATGGCAGTAGGCTATATTTGGATGTTTTTCTATCTGCTGCGATCTCAACAGCAGCACCTTCAATCCCAGGTGAACTGGTGCGCTAAAATTCTGCCAGTGAGTCGATAACAGTGGCGTTCCAGATAAGGTATTTTCCACTATTCCATGGAATGAGCGGTCCCATCATACCTGGCGAGTCCAGCAGGCTCCTTTGTGGCCAGGAATTTCTTCTGCTGAAGGTTTGCAAAAATTGAATTGAAACTGAGAAGTTCTTAAACTTAAACTAAGCCTAAACTGGAAAGTTACAACAAAAACTTAAACTCAAACGGAAAAGTAAACTCAAACTTAGACCTACTAATGCTGATGTAATGAAGTGATGGTGTGTCGTAATATGATAATTATGATCATAACATCCTTCTTTGCAGAATACGAATGCTTATTAGAATAAAATTAGTGTCAGGTTTAGCTATTCGATATTCCATAGGCCTACAATTTAGCCGCCGTCTCTTCAATTGACATATTATGCCTCAGCGAGCATAACAATGGCAAATCAATTATGCATACGAGCAAGTGGTTTTTTCAGTGACCTGATTTCTTATTTACGGCCTGATCAAGTAGACACGTACCGTACGCTATCAGGGCAATTATTCTATATCGACCTGTTTTGCTTAGAGCCATCGGAGATCGGAGATGCTAAACAAAGTTAACAGCAAAATTAAATCCCGGCTTAAAGCTCTCATAAGCTGTCAATTGCATTGATGGCCCATTAAAAAGGTGCTAGGCCTAGCTCTGCGCTTTTGCTTACCTTAAGCTTCAGAAGAGCAAGCCAAAAAGAAAGGTTTTGAAATAAAGTTGTTCAGAATTATTCATATTAAGAATGCGATTTTCGAATCAATATAGGCTAATAAGTGATGCAATATGCATTGGACAGCGGCACCAAAGAAGCTACTAGTCAGCAGTAGGCCTAAACCGGGTTTTAAAGCCATGAGTTGTAGGCTAAATTGCATGGCTGACTCTGACTCAAAAGCAAAGCAACTTTCACAACTTTTGTTTCGAAACCTTTCGTTTCGTTTTGGCTTGGATGTTTTTAACGGTACTTTGCCTACCATTTAACTTCTTAAGAGCAAACCAAAACAAAACGAAAGGGTTCGAAAACAAAAGTTGTTACAAGTTGCTTTAATGCGAAGCGTAGGCCTACCAACTATTTTGGGCTATGCGATATTTGGCTCAATATAATCAAGTAATCCTAATGTAAATATAGGTTTAAGAAATGTCTCGTTACCACACGCATTCATTGACGTTGCATCAAATCAAGTTCACGAGTGGCGCCAAAACAGGACCAAACACCCGGACCGAACAGACACTAAACCATATCTTTTTCCTAGTTCGGTAGGCTATGGGCCTCCATTCTCCGATACCAGTAGGCCTCCTGCTCTCCAACCACCAGCATTACATGGATGAGCTTAATTTCTGCTACTCGCGCACCGGTTACAATTCCTGCAATCTTTAGTTTTAGTGTTCTATAAAACATTATTCATCGCTCGATGCAGCGTTATCAGTTTTCATCAACCTACTTTGGAATGATTCAATTCTTTTAATCAATCCAGCTTTCATGCACTTAGGCTGAGATTCGTCTCAGCATTCAAGCTTCTATATTTGAGCAACAATTGATTTTCATCAATAACTTCCATTTAAATAGCAATTAGCCTATATAGCCACTGTATTTTTAATCAATCCCCTTCCAATTCTAAGCCAGAATGTTTCCATCTATCCGACTTCCAGTTAAGTTAAAATTATTTTAATCGATCCGATTCTATTCGGCATCAATAGGCCTACAATTCATATGCGACGAACGCTAAACCCATATGCAATGGCAAATAATTATTTAGAACGCTAAAGCGATAGATTAGCCTACCTTCAATGTGGCGGTGTAGTGGATATGTTCGTCGTCTTGCAGCCGAAGGGTTGCAGGTTCGAATCCACATCTAGTCGCTGCGTAGGGACCTTGGGCAAGTCCTTCACTCGCAATTGCTCAACGCTTCGGCGTGAAACTCCAGTTCAGTGCCCGCGCTGTAGTCGGGAGCGCCTCTGAGTAGCGAGCTTGAAGAGGCGCTATGACAAATGCACATACAGACATAGTGAAGCGCCACGGAAAAGAACATTGCCGATGCGTGGTCATGTTGCTGAAAAGAATTCGAACAGTAGTAGGCCTACGTGTCATTCAGTGGCTATGAACAAGTGATCTGACAATGTGACCTTGACGTCTTTGAACAACCTATTTTGATGCGCTCAGCCGGTGTCACGAAATAGAGTATCCCCCGTATTAATCGTATCCCCCCAAAAGAGGAAAAGTCAAAAAGCCACTTCCGCGTGAATTTATTTTTTGCAAATTAATTTTCATCTGCTTTGTTTTGACCAATGACACTAACGGGTATGTTTATTTTGATATTTTTTGCTTTGGTTTTAGAGCACTTAAAACTTTTGAAACACTTAAAAACACTTAGAGTCACTAAATAATTTCGAGTTGCCTTTCTTTGAACATTGCTTAGGACACTTAAAACAATTAGAGTCACTTTAAATTTTGATTAGAGAATAAATATTTCAATTATACGCATTTTTCAAAAAATGGGATAGAATGGTTTATCCCCCCGGATAGTCTAGACCGGTTAATTCCATCCGGGGGGATAGACTAATTCATCCCCCCGGATAGCTTTCTGGGGGGATAACCCTTTTCGCGACACCGGCAATTTAATCAGTGTTAAAGATAACAAGGAAGTAGGCATAATGCATGGAATTGCACCATTTCACAGACTCATGCGTGTACAAAGTTTAAAATTTCTCAGAACCAAGAAAGTTCTTTACGTTAAATGTTTGCTGAAATATGAAGAGGTGTCTGAACTAGCAAACAGTCGACACCTGGCCGCGTGCTGCAGCATGAAAATCAGCTTAAGTCAGATCAGTTGGGTTTTTCCAAACTATTGAAATGTCAAGTATAGGATTGGCGGAAGAACGTTCTTCCGTCTTTTATGTAGCCTATAAATACAGACTCCGATCGGCCACAGACATCATCCTACAGGTGGTTCTTCCTCCTCCTGCTGCTGCTGCTGCTGCGTGGACAACCGATCTTCTTCAACGTTTCCGGTTCTGCAGAAAGACTTGCGACGAAGGTGATGCCAGCATTCGGAAAGATGTCCTCCGACGAAAAGAACACAGAGTTTCCAGTTGTCGTTGCTGAGGTAACCTTATAGAGTAGGCTACCGCCATAGGCATAACTTTCTATTGCGACGGTGGTGTCCAGTCACCACCACTTTTAAAAGTGGTCGTGACAGTCACCACCACTTTTTGGTCCGACAAATAAATATTTTTAAACATGAAAGCATCTGGCTGTTTAACATAATCATTATTAGGACAATGCCATTGCAATGTTAGTCACGAGTAGCCTATAATGTTGTATATCCGGCCGTGACTAACATTTCAATGGCATAGGGCCATAGGCCTATAATAGTCCTAATAACGTCAGACAGCCAAAATAATGCCTTCATGTTTTAAAAATATTTATTTGCCGGACCAAAAAGTGGTGGTGACTATCACCGCTACTTTAAGTTATTCGTCACTAACACCGCAATGGCACCAATGTTGATAGCTCTAGGCTACATCTTTGCAGCGTCTTCACTGTCCACAGTGACTCGTGGCCGAAAATCTTATAATAAGTAGGCCTACAAGAAGGGAAATGAAGGAGTCCCTGTCCACCTTAAGCTTGGGAAGGGATCGCGAAGCAATTCTCTACCACACATCGTTATGGCTCCGAGGCAGTGGCATGGTCACACAACCTTTTTGAATCATTAGTAGGCATAGGGCCTACTATCAGAATAGCATTGGTGGAATCTCCGTATACCCGAAGCCGCCAAAAGTTGGCTTAGACTATAATAGCCTAGGAGAGGGTCAGCAAGCTAGTCGACTGTCTCTTGGATTATAATTTCTCGATTGAATGGATAAGCGTTATAATTATAGGCCATATAATATAATATTATAGGCATACTCTTTGGGCAGATTTCAACTGTCTGAAGGCCACAATATATTTAAAGTTGGCAGCTGACAGCAAACTCTTTGCACAGTCAGAGCACGTGCGGTTCGTGGAGGAATGTGACGTACAATATAATTAGGACTAGCCTATATAATCCTATTAAGACAGGCTGGCAAGATAAGAGACCGGACAACTAATTATTAAGTAGCTGTGACATTTAAAATATAGATCTATTCATACAATTATATTATTTTATAATGGGGAAATCCGGGAAAAAATTGTGAAAGAGGCTTGTTTTAAACGTTGACTTAATGATCTGTGAGTGGAGAGATCGTGGGGCGCACCAGCCAGAGAGACGAAGGTGTAAACGAGTGAGAATGGAGAAGGAAGGAGGGAGGAGTTCTCACTAGAGTTTAAGCTTATACTAAATTCGTTTCCGGGTAGGGGTAAGGAAGCCAAGGGAAAAAGGCAAGAGAGTTGTGTGCAAGGGAATAGTCACCACCACTTTTCAGGGTAAAGTTACGCCCATGGCTACCGCTACGGTGGCTGATGATAGGGTGACCAATGCGTCTCACAAAAGAAAATATGTTTAAAACATCGCATCTTTAATTGCAGCTCAGGGCTTTTTTCAACGTGCAGTTGTACAAAAATACGCAGTTCTAAATTGATTTGTGCAGTACTGTTGTAGAAGCACTTCTGTACAGTTAAAAGTTAAAAATAGCAAAAAATGGTCATTGTCCTCCGATTGGAAGTAGACCTAATATAGCCTGCCATGGAGGATGGGAAGGAAAAGAAGTTGTGCAGTTCTAAAAATTCTTTAAAAACAGCCCTATTGCAGCTATTTTAAATATAGTAAGCTTATAGGCTAGTCCTACGAAAATTAAATAAGGCCTATAGAAAGTTAATTTCATAATTTCGCCACACTTCTACGGCGAGAAACTCTAATTTGCAGCCTTATACATGTAGGTCTATTCGCTTTGTGCAGCCAAAAACGGCCAAAATTGTTCATTGTCATCCGATTGCGAATAATTTACCACGGAAGATGGAATCGGAGTTTCACGTTAGCGCGCATGAGCAATCGCGAATGATGGACTTTCTACGGGTAGGCTATCGACGCGGCGGCTTGAGGTGGATTCGAACCGGCAATCTGTCGTCTCCAAGCCACCGAACATACCCCTACACCACCGCCACCGAAAAAGTACACAAGCCTATTCACATACTATATTAATAATATGGACCCTTCTCCGCAACAAAGCTCATAGAAGTTAACAAAATGTTATATTCTGCTAATTCCAGATGGCGTCACCTCCAGCAAAGCCGCGCAACACCAAGAAGTACGTCATCATCGCTGTTACTGGCATTCTGGCTGCAGTGATCATTCTGGCGGCCATCTTGGTCGGCATGCACATGTTCACCCAGGCGCACAAGGAAATCATCCAGGTTAGCTTTCAGAGTGATTTGACATCATAGTATGGAATTTCATCTTCACAAACTAGGGTGATTGAATATAGTCAAACTGCAGCTTAGTTTAAAAGTTGAAGCATAAATTTAATAACAGAAAGACTATTTGCATAATTAGCATTTGGAGAAACTCCTGAAAAAACGACCCCAGTGGAGTGGGCAATGAGGTCTCAACTATGCCGGGATTTTTAAGAATGACCGGGGATCAAAACCCACACCGACAAATCTCATGCTGATTGGCATCGTGACATGAATGCCATAGAAGTTTATCTGGTCACCTCCGGGCTTAAAGTGTGGCTGGATTGTCATGGACGGTGTCCATGCAATTATTTTAAAATATGAACGAATGCCTGCCACTTATTGGCCCGCACAGCCTGAAAAGGTAAGGGCGTCCAGGCACTTATTTTTCCACACTTTAAGCACTGGATGATCACCTGAATTATAAATAATATTATTGTACCCCTCTTACGGTATAATAATGAACTATATTCAAACTGTCAACAGTACACTCTGAAGATGAGCGAGAACATGAATCAAGATGTTACAAGCGACCCGAACGAAAATGTCGTTCAGTTTCACATCTCAAACCCATCTCAGGAAACTTGGATCGTCAACGACTTCGGCAAGGTTAGAAAGAGTTGCATGCTCATTCGGTAATTGTAATCGAACATTTATATAGCGCCGCACCCAGATTTAGTAGCGCTCCCGACCGTAGTTAGCACTGCCCCTAACGAATAGTATGGTCTATGGTCTTCAGGCGGTGTAGGCTATATTATGTCCCTCTTTAGGCCTACTGAATGAACTTCCACCATTAGTTAGCTCTGTTATCCTCTCTGGTAGTCTTTCCTCATCTTTCTCTCGCATTAAAACCTACCTTTTCTATCGAGGTTGAACGCACACTCGCAAAGGGAGCGCTTCCGAAAGGCTCTTGTTGTGAGCAGCGCTTTAATGATCATTCAAAAGGATACAATATACAATACATTATTCTGTGTCAACCCACTTGTGAATTAATTGTTATCGAATTAACGCTGCATTATAGATAGGCGTAATCAGCCTTTCATTTGACTGTGCAGGACATTCAATTGATGAAGATCAAGAGCGATGGCAAGACCAACTGTTTCGTGTCACCATTGAACAGGACCAATGCAATGGATCCTGCGAAGATCAATGGTCCAGAGTCATCAGTAAGTCTATAATCTCCCCATAGCCTTGACTTGAAGTTGTTGTGTTGCTTGACTCGCGTTCTGCTGAAAATAAGATAGCCCCTCCCACTTCTGGCTTGGCCGAACCAGGAGCGATCCAGCACTTAGGCCATTAGTGTTAAGCCGAGCCCACTGCTGTAAAGCCGACCTCCGTGTCCTGCTATAGTGGTCCGTATTTCGTTTAATCTGTACCTGTAATCATTCATTCTGCGGTTTGTCAGATTGAATGTTAATAAACGAAGTAAGTCTGAATAGCACATATAGTGCACGACCCATCTGCTACATGTACTTCACTACATACATGTAGGCCAACGGCGACTTCTGTCAGCATTTCCACGACTACTATAGCTTTCAGAAGATTGAACTCCCATTAGGCCGATGTTATGTATGAGCATTTGTTACAGCGCCTCTTCAAGATCTCTCCTCAGAGGCTCTCCAGTGACTTCAGTCTAGCTAGGCCCTAGCGGACACTGAATCGGAGTTTCACACGAAGAGCATGAGCAATTCGAGTAAAGGACTTACTCAGGGTTCCTATGTATACGCGGAGGGTTGAGGTGGATTCGAACCTGTAACCTTCCGTCTTCAAGGCACCGAACGCAGTGGCGTAGCCAAGGGGGGTTTGGGACGGGGGGGGGGATAAACCGCATTGGCTTGGGAAAAACTTTTTTAAAAGGTTATTTGTCCAATTGTATAAAAAAAAACAAGCATCCGGCCATAAAACCCCCCATCAGAAATTCCAGTCTACCCCACTGACCGAACGTAGGCCTATACCCTCTACACCACAACGCTCCACGATTTAACCCTATAATTATGCTACGAGTCCTATCTGATAATATAAGTCCTATATAATATTATGGGCTATTCAAGACTACATGCTGCATAGGTCTGGGTTTTTAGATGATGTCCTAACTTTATTCTCAGTTAATTGAACCTCAGTCGAAGGCGCTGAGTTCATAATTATAGTGATATGACTTTGTTGTTTCTCTAAAATCCATACATTGTGTTCCTGTGTTTTCGTAAAAGTCGCTCACTACCATTCTAACTCGTGTCTTTCGACAAAGTAATAAAGTCCCTGTGCTAAAGTTGTAACAATTTGTAAATCTTAGGACGTGAAGGAAGCTGTATCCCTGACGTATCGTTCTTCCGATACTCCGATCAGCGATACTTCATTCCTGGGCAAGACTGCCAGAGAAATGTGCAAAGGAGTGTCCGTCTATTGGCTTTATCCCCAATGCCTTGACAAGGAAATCAGTCAAGACAAAAATATGACTCGTAAGTGCATGTGACTTGTTTTCCCATATAGAAAACGACAAACGACTGTAGGAATAGGGCTAAATCTGAATTTGTTTGTTTGTTTGTATGTGCACTTGTTATAGCACCCCTTCAAGCTCTCTACTCAGAGGCGCTCCCGAATGCAGAGCGGACACTGCATCGGAGTTTCACGCCGAAGCGCGGAGCAATTGTGAGTGAAGGACTTGCCCAAGGTCCTTACGCGGCGAGGTGGATTCGAACCTCGAACCTTTCGGCTCCAAGGCAACGACGCCACCACTAATTTCAAGATCATTTCCAAATAAATCAAACAGCGAAAGTTAAACTCGATTATATATATATTTATAATATTTTATTAGGCTTATAAGCCTACTTGTTTATCTGTACTGTAGGCTATAGCCTTAGTAGCCTATAGGCTATACACGACACGTGTATGCCTACTTCATTCGAGTTCAACATAGCGTTGACACACTAAGCTTATAGGATGATCTATAAATTTCGCTTTGGATAATAATGTGTAACGTTGATAGGCCTAACCTATTGACGAATTTTTGTTTCAAAGCTTAAAAAACAGAACAATTTGAAACTTCAGTTGGAGTCTTTAACTTGTAGAATTGGATCACCCAAAATCAAAACGTCAGACGTTCATCAACTACTCTCCGTTCTACATCAGACAAGATGTCAGCTACTACAGCTATAGTACTGGTACCTCCTATTGGGTCCCGTGCTTCACCGGGTGCTGCAGAAAGATCTGCGCCTGCGCTATTGTCTTTTCTGCCTACATTTCTGGCGGAAAAATGTACTGCAGCTGGATCACCTACACTTGTCCACCTGTGCTCAGCGCGAAGCTGTCGGACACCTGCACCAACGGTCCGACAGGGCTTGTCTGTCCCAGCAACAGATATTCACCAAACTGTCAGTAGTAGACTGCCAGAGGAAATAATTTTTGGCACTATAGCCTATTCGCCACCTTGACTCAGAAATAAATTAAGCCAAATCAGAACTAATTAATCACTAATGTGATCTTGCGTGAATATTCTATGCCTGGTATGCAAACTAATAGTTTTCTTCTAAATCAGACGATTATATAAAGTTGCTAACACAATGTAGGCTTTGTAATCGCTTTTTATTTCACATTAGGCCTATAGGCTACAGTAGATGCATATAATATTTAAGCGGAAACGAATGACATCTTTAAACATCGTTGACAGTATACTGATTGTTGAGATCTTTTAATCTACAGTTCCTGCTGATTTGAATTTGATAAGAATATAATCGAATTGATTTCAAAATAAAGCATCACTCTAATATACTGTTTGTTTGAGATCTCTTAATGTGCTGCTCACCCTATACGATTTCTACAATATTTTAGAATGTCCTCAATTACTTTTTAATGAAGCAGTGCTATTTATATAAATTCCCGAGTGGGGGAGAGCGAGGCGAGAGAGACACCTTTCTAGACATGCACAGGTCGGTCAGGACAGACCAGTGGAGAGAGTCGGTGGTGAGGGCATTGGACACAAAACGGGCTTGTCCCACTGGTTGTCCTTCATGCTTCTTTCCTAACATTCTCTTCAAGCAGACAAGGCGGTCCAGCTGCTTCAAGGTATAATGGTATGGAGTAGACCTGCTAGCCTGTAGAAACTGGAAGATGACACGAGACAGACTCAGACAGAGAGTGGCGTCGGACACCTACGGGCGTTGCGCCTATGGTTTGTGATGATGATGAAACATACATAGCCAACATAAGATACCATGCCATTGTTTGTATGTGCACTTGTTATAGCGCCCCTTCAATCTCACTACTCAGAGGCGCTCCCAAATGCAGAGCAGACTCTGCATCGGAGTTTCACGCCGAAGCGCTGAGCAATTGCGAATGAAGGACTTGCCCAAGGTCCCTATACGCCGTGGCTTGAGGTTGGAGTCTTACCTCGAACCTTCCGGCTACAAGGCAACGACGCCACCACTACACCACCACGCCCCGGTTGGGTTGAACCGTTGAAGTTATAATTATTATTCGCCACGTAGACAGATTTTAAGAATAGTATGTATAAATGTATATAAGTTTATATCCATGTATACATTTACGTATACATACATATAAACATGGCTACATACATCGATACATGTATAAGAAGAGTGTTGAAAGTGCAGAAAGGTTTTGCCTTACGGTTAAATAGTTGCCCTATCTCTGCTGCCGGTTCAAATCGTCTATAAGAAGCATGAAATGCAGGCCGCGGATTTTATGTTAATGGTAGGACGTTCACAAAGATATATTCCGCAAATAATTGCGGAATAAACAGTCTGCTTACAGTTCTCTAGTTCCACCACACGCAACCGTTGTGACTTCCCGAAAACCTTTGGCCCCTGGGACTTTTAGATGAAAAATCAATTGTGATCAAAGATCAGTCATGCATCGCAATGTTCTGCTGAATTACCTTTGTGGTAGACCTAACTTTCTTTAGTGCGGTGTTATCAATTTGAAGACGATGATAAACTTTTGAATTATTGTTGTGTTGAAATCAGCATTCTGAACAGGTTTTTATAGGCCTACATACATATCAGTCCAATCTCATTGGACACAAGAGTGACAATTGCAACACAGTTTAATTCCATTAGGCTACTGTCTGATAGAATGTGTGATAACCTCCTTGTGATCACCTCCTCCTATCAGTCTCTTCGGAAGCTTCTTCGTATAAGTTCGTGGTAGCATAGGCCTATCCCTAGATAACTGTTTCATTAGCTAAATGGCTAGGTAAAGATTCTACAGTCTTTCACTGTTTTGTAACCAACAACGACGACGTGTTTAAGTCTTCTTATTATACTCCAAAATCCGATGTAAAGTAAAACGATCAGCAACAACACAACAATGACTACACTTGCGTTATCATAACAACTACACGACTACTACCTTCATCAGTCTACTCTATCGCAACTCAACAACAACTATTACAGCCTATCTCAACAGCTCTCAACACACAACACTCCTTCTTCACTTCCACTCCCTCCTTGTACACTCAACGTACGCTCGTCTAGACATCACGCGCTGTCCAGACAATCACCTGTCCAGACGCCGCGCGCCAATTTGTAGTTGGCCTACCTGCGTCGCTGTACGACAATCGTCGTGCACTGATTAAATTAGCTTACATTACCTCCTTCCTTTCTTTTGAAGAGAGCTAATTAATCTTAAAAATTAGCGAACGTATAATGCTTAAACTAAATACAAACAATTCCTATACTAAATGCAATCACAAAATATCTTATACTACAATCTCGATAAGCAGTCCGCTACTACATTCAGCTTTCCCTTCTTATAGTTCAACAGAATGTCAAAATTTTGCAATGATAAAGACCATCGGACTAACTTAGCAGACTTCGACATTGACTCAGTCAAATAAACTAAAGGATTATGGTCAGTGAACACATTAATCTTGGAACCAATAATAACTTCTTTCAATTTGTTTAAAGCCCATATGATTGCATAGGCTTCCTTCTCAATCGTCGCCCATCTCCTCTGGGTATCTGTCAGCTTCTGACTGATAAATGAAACGGGACGTTCTATCCCCTCATCGTCCACTTGTGACAGCACAGCCCCCACAGCAAAATCACTGCTATCACAGTACAAATTAAATGGTTTGCCAACCTCGAACATGTATAAAATCACATTTGATAAAACAATTTCTTTAAGAGAATCAAAAGACTTCTGGTGGTCCTCAGTCCAAACAATGTTCTCAGGTGTCTGCTTGCTAGTTAAATCTGTTAATGGTTTAGCAATTTCAGCAAAATTACAAATAAATTGTCTGTAAAAACCAAAAAATCCTAACACTTGCTTCTTCGTTTCAGGGTTTTTTAAATTAATCAAACTGTCAATCCTATCTGGATTCATCATCTTCTTCCCTGATCCTATGAAGTGACCGATGAATTTCACCTCACTCTTACCAAACACACATTTCTTCAAGTTCAAGGTTACATTATGCAGTCTTATTTGTTTCAAAAACAATTCTAAATGTTTCAAATGAATGTTCCAATCATCAGAATGTACTGCAATGTCATCAACATAGGGTTCAGTAAATGCATTAATCGGTTGCAAAATCATGTTTATTGCTTTTACAAAAGTCCGTCCAGAGTTAATCATGCCAAAAGGGACACGTGTAAATTCGTACAGTCCATTATGGGTAACGAATGCGGTTTTCCATTGGTCGGATTTCTTCACAGGACAAGTCCAGTAAGCACTGCGACAGTCCAAAACGGAAATGAACTTGGATTTCCCGACTTTGCTCAGCACATCGTTGACGATCGGCATGGGATATCGACAATTTTCAGTATATGAATTCACGTACCTGTAGTCGCACGCGAGTCTCAAGGATCCGTCCTTCTTCTTGACGATGACCAGCGGACTTGCCATTCTGCTCGACGACGGTTGAATGATGTTTGCTTTCAGCATCTCTTGTATTTGTTTGTCCACTTCTGTGCGGTATATCAGCGGTATTCGATAAGCCATGAACTCTTTCTCTCGAAAGTCCGGTCTCAGCACCACTTCGTGTTCTACCAATGTACATAATCCAGGTTTGTCCGAAAATCTGTCTGCATAACGGTTCAGTACATCCAGTAGCTGTTTCTGTTGCTCGCACGTAAGATGTCCGATCTGTTCATAGTCCAATTGCAGCGATTTCTGTGTCGTCTCTGCATGGTCTTCTTTCAATGGTAGCTCTACCACTGATCCGAATTCGTCGTCCTCTTCCACGATGAGACCACACGATAATGTTCTTGCGATGAACTTTCTCATTTTGTTGGCATGGACGATTCGTCGGCCGTTTTCATTCATATCCACCAGATACGAATACTTGGATCTTCTTTGTAGCACTGTACATGGGCCATGCCATCGTGAGATCAATTTATTGGTTGACGTTGGATACAGGACGATGATGTTTTCTCCTGGTTCGAATTCTTTATCCTTGGCCCTCTTGTTGTATTGACTGGCATATTGTTTTTGCTTTTCCTCTGCACAATTCTCAGCAAATATCAAAGCTTTCTCCATGTCTGCTCTTAAATTCTTCAGGTACTTTGCTGGTTGTACTCCAATGTTTGGCGGTAGATTTATTTCTTTGGTCCAGCTTTCCTTTAAGATAGTTAATGGTCCTCTTGGCATTTTTCCATACACCAGAAGATATGGTGCCACTCCTGTCGTTGCGTTAGGAACTTCTCTCAATGCCCATACGGTAAACGGAATGATTTTATGCCACTGTCTCGGATTTTCCACAATGACATGATGAACCATCTTCTTGAACGTCTGGTTCCATCTCTCGACTAATCCGGCTGCCTCTGGATGCCCCGGTGAATCGAATCGTGGACAGCATCCCATCAATTTCAAAAATTCTCTTGTAAGACTGGCTGTAAAATTCGTGCCTCTGTCGCTGGTGATCACAGACGGCACCCCCACGTCAATGAAAAGCTTCATCAAAGCTTCGCACACAGCCTTAGCAGTCAATGACTTCAGCAAAAAGATTGTCGGCCATCTTGTACATGAATCCACTATGCACAAGCAATACTTATGCCCTGCTGCTGACTTCGGTTCTATTGGGCCTACCACGTCCATAGTCATCCGTCGGAATGGAACATCTTCCCTTGGAATTGGTGTAATCGGCACTCGATCCATCACCAAACTTCGTGCCTTCAGCTGACACTTCTCACAGGACTTACAAAATTTCACCACGTCTCGACGCATCTTTGGCCAGACAAAGGACAACTTGATTCTCTCTCGTGTCTTCTCTTCTCCCAAGTGTCCGCCAAATACTGACTCGTGAGTTAATTCCATTACTTGAATTCTTCTCTCTTTCGGTAACACCAACTGGTACACTAGCTGATCCAGCATTTGATGTTTCTTATACATCAATCCATTCACCACGCTAAACTCTGATCCTTTGTCTTCAGCGATCCTCCACCACGATTTCAGTGACTCGTCATTTCTCTGCTGCTCCTCGAATTTCTTCGCATCTTCCAGCTGTCTTTCACCGTTCGAATTCTCTGTGAACAAGTCCCTCATACTTGTCTCCAGTTCAGCGTCGCTTCCGGAATCTTCACTATCATTTCGTTCACATGCAGCCATCTCTTCTTCAGTTTCATTGTTCTCAGATGTTGTTCTTTCGTCATCTTGAATGCTGAGTTCATCTTCGCTGTCCGTGTCATCTTCTTGCGAACTTTCGTTTATCGTTTCATCTTCTCCGCCTTCGACTTCTGCTCTCCGACTTTGTGCTCTTGTAGTCACATTCGCTTGTAGTTCCCCTTGCAATACACTCACTGGTGGAATCTCTTTCAATTCTGCAATTATCTCCGGATGTAGCAAGAACTTTTCTCTGTTTTCTTTGCACAGATCCGCTGGAATGCAGGCACACACTAAAGTTAAATATGGCGCGATATTTATTGTCCTGTCCTCTGTAGCTGCTCCTTCGTTACGACCGCTCATCCGCACTTCGATTTTCACCAACTTAGCTGGAATCGGCTCTCCAGCTACACATTGCAAATGAACTCTGCCGATTTCTTCTACTGTCGTTCCTTTCAGTAGTTCCTCGTTGATTACTGGTATCTCGGTCCCCGAGTCAATCAACGCCTCGACTTGCACAGGCTGCCCATCAGTCCCACGTATCTCCACATTTACATGCTGCAACGATATCTTCTTTATGCGTTGACACTCCTCTTTACTTTTTGTTTCTCGACAAATTTCTGCAATGGAAGTAGTCTTTATCGCTTCTTTCTGTATGGTGAACTGCGGCGTATACTTCATTACCGACTTCACTTCTGTTTCACGATCGTCCGA
Source organism: Lumbricus rubellus (assembly GCA_945859605.1). NCBI lineage: Eukaryota > Metazoa > Annelida > Clitellata > Crassiclitellata > Lumbricidae > Lumbricus > Lumbricus rubellus. The sequence goes on along the minus strand of OX243824.1, from coordinate 14,729,604 downwards.
TTCTTCAAACTGGTCTGGTGCATTCATCACTTGTATCTGGTTTACTCGAAGATTTTCTGCACTTCTGCTAAAGTTCTTCCTCATGTTTGCCGCTCCTTTTGCTTGGCATTTTTTTATTAGGTGTTTGTCAGAATGACAGTTGTGGCAACGTTTCTTTATAAAGCTTCTTTGCTCATTGTTCTCCCACTTGTTGTACGGCGTGTATGATGCATTACTTTCTGTTGGGCGTCCCAGCGGCGGAGTTCGATTGTAGGCTTGTCTGTCTCACGTTGACTCTTTCTTATCTTGCCAATACTGCTTTCCAGAATAATTATCTTTCTTTGCATCATTACTCTTGGCTTGGCTTCCGGTGTCTTTGCTATTCTTGTTCCACTTGAATGGCTTTGAGCTATTTCCCCATGCTTCAAATTTCGGTTTGTCTTGGAACATCACACCAATCCGATTGTTTACATGTATGTCTGCGAGGTCTGCAACATTACTAGCTTCCAAGCATTCTGTGCCCTCTTTTGCTAAGACGAACTGCAGTGGACCTGGTGGTAAACATTCTTTCAGCTTATCCGCCACTAACAAATCAAACAGCTTCTCGTAGTCTTTGTCCACTCGTCTACTTCGGACATAATAATTCAACAGGTTCTTCAGCCTAGCCATGAACATCGTATACGTTTCTTCGGCTGTCTTCTTGGCATCTGCAAACCTTGACCTGTACTCACGAGCTGTTAACTTGAATTCCTTCAACAAATGCTCTTTCACTGCATCGTATTTATCTAAATTCTCAAATGACAATCGATTCAATACCGTTCGCGCTCTCGGGGTCATCAATGGCAACAACAATTTCACCCAGTACTGCTTTTCCACAGCGAAGCTATTGAATGCATTTTCAACTGTTTCAAAATATAATGGCACTTCCATCATATCATACGGCATCTTCGGTAACACATGTTTCATTGCATCACCTATCTTCTTAATCTTTGACACCATTGTCTCACTTTCTCTAAGCCTATTTTGTTCTGATTCCTCACGGATTCTTCTATCGTCTTCGTCTTTCTTCCTCAGTCTATTTTGATCTTCTATCCTACGCAGTTCTTCTTGTTCAATCTTCTGCTGCAACAGTTCTAACTGCTTTCTGCGTTCTTCTTTTTCAATAGCCATCTCATGGAGTTGAGCTTCCTTAATAGCAAGTTTCTTTTGTTCTAATTGCATCTGTTCTTCTCTTTCTCTTTCTGCTTTTTCCAAATTGTCTTTTTCAGCTTGAAATTCTTCCTGACGAATTTCTTCTGCTCTCTCCAGTTCTTGTAAACGCATCTTTTCTTTTTCTTCCTCACGAGCCTTTTTGTCTTCGATCTGCTGTCTCCGTATTTCTTCATCGCTTCTCCTTGCTTTTTCATATTCTATCATTAACTCCATCCTTCTTCGTTCTGATTCGTCACGATCTATTTTCATTTGTTCTAACTGAAGCTGGAACTGTTGCTTCTGCATGTCTATCTCTTGTTGTCTTATCCTTTCTAATTTTTCTGCTCTTTCCGCTCGTTGCTCCTCTTTCTCTTTCTCCTCTTGTTTACGCTCTTTCTCCTCTTGTCTGCGCTGCTCATCCCTCATCATCATGAATTGCAGCAACGCCTCCATAGACATCGGTGCCTGTGGCTTCTCAATTGGCTTTCCTTCAGCACCACCAACCGCACCTTCTTCTTCCGCGTCTTTCGCCCAAACCTCCGCCAAAGATCTCATCAAATGTTCCCTCGACATCTGTCCGACTTCTTCTGCGTCAAGGCCTGCTTCAATTAATAATTTTACTAGTCTCTCCGAAGACATCTTTTTAATAGCTGCTTGCTTTTGCTCCGTAAGTTTCTCCATCTTACTTCTTTACTTTACAGATGCTCGATAAAATAGTAGGCTACTCTTCAAATGTTTGCAATTGACTGACTTCAATTCTTTATGCACACTTCAATAGACAAGCAAGTTTTTCTACCTCGTAGTCGTTGTGTTGTCGTTTCTCCCGTGTGCTCGGCTCCTCGATAAATGCACAGCGTCCGTTCCTCCGCAACGTCTGTTGATTGGATAGAATCCCTCCGTTCGTAACTTGGCACGTAGACCCGCCGTTCGTAACTAGGATCGTTCTCCTGCAACTTGGATCGTTATCTCACCGCAACGACACCAAATGTGATATCCTCCTTGTAATCACCTCCTCCTATCAGTCTCTTCGGAAGCTTCTTCGTATAAGTTCGTGGTAGCATAGGCCTATCCCTAGATAACTGTTTCATTAGCTAAATGGCTAGGTAAAGATTCTACAGTCTTTCACTGTTTTGTAACCAACAACGACGACGTGTTTAAGTCTTCTTATTATACTCCAAAATCCGATGTAAAGTAAAACGATCAGCAACAACACAACAATGACTACACTTGCGTTATCATAACAACTACACGACTACTACCTTCATCAGTCTACTCTATCGCAACTCAACAACAACTATTACAGCCTATCTCAACAGCTCTCAACACACAACACTCCTTCTTCACTTCCACTCCCTCCTTGTACACTCAACGTACGCTCGTCTAGACATCACGCGCTGTCCAGCAAATCACCTGTCCAGACGCCGCGCGCCAATTTTCAGTTGGCCTACCTGCGTCGCTGTACGACAATCGTCGTGCACTGATTAAATTAGCTTACAGAATGGTACCCTACAAGTAAAAAAACATCGCTATAAGGTGGTCACACAGTGATTTGTAGTCAAGCTCTGTTTAACCCTATTTTGCGATATTCAATAGTTTCATTCGAGGTAACCGTGAGAACCCTCTGTGTGCGTCAGCCATTTTATAATACCATTGTTCTATCGGAATTTTCAAGCAGCTAGTGTTGATTGCTGAGGTTTTGGAAGCGAATTGCCATAACAATAAACGAATGTATACATGCAATGCATGCGACACGTTTAATCTCGCCGCATTAGTCACTGATGTCGTCAGACACTTTACGTTCTCAAATTTAAAAAACGTAAATATTTATTTACTTTTAAAATGACGTCATAAAGAGCTAATTCGTGAATTATTGTACCGTAATCATTGCTGTATGATCACTTATATAGCGCCAATATTAATGCTCAAAGCACGAGGTCACTTCGAGTAGAATCGTTGCAAGTGCTAGTCAGATTCTTGGACCACTGGACCAGTCGGGATGAACGCCGTGGGGTGCGGTGGTGTAATGGGTATGTTCGTCGCCTTGCAGCCGGAAGGTTTCAGGTTCGAATCCACCTCAAGCCGCCGCTTAGGGACCTTGAGCAAGTCCTTCACTCGCAATTGCTCTGTTGCTTCGGAATGAAGCTCTGATGCAGTGTCCGCGCTGTAGTCGGGAGCGCCTCTGAGTAGTAGGCTCAAAGAGGCGCTATAGAAATGGAGAGAAATAAATAAATTAATTAACAATAGTAAGTTCGACACGAAACCGCCAATTTATAGCAGAGGAAATCTACAAGTAGCCTACATAATCAAGTATATGGACGCCTTGTGAGGCAAAATCAAGTAGGCCTAGCGCACGAGTTCGTGAGAGATACTCTATAGCTACGAATTGGACGCCATAATTTTATATAGCCTGAACATTTATTGAGTTGAATTCGGGCAGCTCATAAGTCACAATAATGTATACAGTCTAACAAACACCGACTACCGGTACCACTGTTTTGGACATGCCTGCAGGGCCGGCCTTAGCTATAGGCAAAGTAGGCAGTTGCCTAGGGCGCCGCAGGCTTGAGGGGGCGCCGCGGCACCGGCAAATTGGCAATAAAAAAATTACACTATATTCTTTTAAACTGTCAGGCTGTCCTAATTCAATTTCAAGGACTGCATAAATGTTATATCGACAAATAAAATTCGATTTTTAGCGCCATTCCGTACTCCTTGCTTTAGGATACAGAAGCTAGAATACGCAACGCTCAATTTCGATATAGGTAGTGAAGATGGTGCAAGAAATTAAATGTACGAAATGGGAGTAGGCCTTGCTGAGTATGAAGATGAGATTACAACATTACAGCCTGCCCTTTATTCAGATTCAAACAAAAAGTCTAGTAGGGACGACGATGAAGAAAGGGCAGTAGCTGAGGCAGGGCCGACCTTAGGCATAGGAAAAGCAAACAGTTGCATGCATGGGACGCCAAGTTCTAGGGGGCGCCATTTTCATCAAAAAGGGCGCCATTTTCACAAGAGTGTAGGTCTATTTTAATATTTTTTAACTTATACCATTCTCCAAAAAAGTGAATTTTTTCCAGCCTTCAGTGTAGCCTACTAATAAAAAAACTTATAATGAATTTCTCAGTTGAGCGTACAAGGCCGTAGGTAGGGGGATGTTTTGGGTGTTTGAACACCCCCCAAATGAAATAATGTAAAAATGAAATAGTTATGCATTTGCTAGCACATGACAGTGCGTAATGCAATTTTGAGCAGAAAATAGTCGAAAATCGCGGATAAGTGATTTTTGGACGTCAGAAATTCGACGATAAAAAAGTCGTCAGATAATTTCGCAAAAAAAGTCGGCCGCATCGTGTAGGCCTACGCACCTCAAAATTCAAGGTCAAGGAAACATATCCCCCGAAATAAAATTCTGGGTATGACATTGCGAGCGTATACCGGCTCTGGATAATAATATTCATCTTCGAATTCTGACGTGGGCTGAACAATTGAGGGGGAATATAAGGGCGCCAAATGCAGGCCTATGACTGGGGCGCCAAATGTATGCCTTGCCTAGGGCGCCATTTGGGCTAAGGCCGGCCCTGCATGCCTGGAATTATACCACATCGACCTCATGCTTTTCAGCAGAACAATCATGTACACGTCTACACGAACTATATAGGATGCCTGACAAACTTCCAATGTGACAGATAGAATGGTGATTCCATGAGTCTTTGCAATGCGTTAGCTAGGTCTGACATGCTATGGAATAATAATCCAACTTTCAAATTTACGCCGTCCATTACGCTGTGCCGAAATGGAATCCTCAAAGTTCGTATTGCTCTTACTGCGACCGGAAAGAATCGAACCTTCTCTGCAGTGTGGTTGGCCCAGTTGTCTGAAATTGAATTCCTTCAGAGCCACGTCTAAACCGTGGAATTCAACCAGAACCCTTCCTCAATGAACTTCAAACCCTTCGTTTTTGGCGCGCTGGAGCCGTGAGCGCCTGTGAGTGGGTTCCTTGAGGGACGCTATACAATTTTTCAGTGAACGAATACCCACAGGGTATGCAAAAAAGACCCCTATGTTTTTTGCCAATATCTTGGCCCGAAGTAAGAATATCGAAATGAAATTACACACGCATAAAGACAATTCATATGTACCGACGATGGGCAGATGTCATCAAAATATTTCAGACAACACAAAAGTTATAAAATTATCACTTTAAGTGAGGCCACCACCGTGTTTTGACGATTTAAAAACGAAATGCAACACAAAGTAGCATACATACATACATACATACATACATACATACATACATACATACATACATACATACAATGTCATACATACATACATTCATACATGCATACATTCATATATGCATGCATACACGCATACATACATACATGCATACATTCATATATGCATGCATACATACATGCATACATACATAACAATCCTTAAATTAACAAATATCATTGACAATAATCTATTTAAGAAGACGCTTTAATTTTCATTTTGTTTTACTTTATGTCACTATGTACCAGGCTGCGGTGTGTCAGTCAGCACTTTTTGATGAATTAAACGAATATAATTTTATATATATATATATATATATATATATATGTATACAAACATAAATACATACAGTATAAGCTACCTATATTATACGCATGCAGTCATGATTACACACCCATACACACGTGGAAATACTTCTAGGCCTATAAGTGTATATGGGCCTTACAGTCTTGCAAACCCATATAGGCTACCATTATACATAGCCTACATAAGGTTGAAGTTATAATTATTATTGGCCACGTAGACAGAATTTAGGAATTGTATGTATAAATGTATATAAATTTATATCTATATATACATAAAATGTATACATACATACATGGATACATACATCGATACATGTATAAGAAGAGTGTTGAGAGTACAGAAAGATTTTGCCTTACGGTTAAAAAGTTGCCCTATCCGTGCAGCCGGTTCAAATCGTCTATAAGAAGCATGAGATGCAGGCCGTGGATTTTATATTATGGTAGGTCGTTCACAAAGATATATTCCGCAAATAATTGCGGAATAAACAGTCTGCTTACAGTTCTCTAGTTCCACCACACGCAACCGTTGTGACTTCCCGAAAACTTTTTTCTGCTGGGACTTTTCAACGGAGAATCAATTGTGATCAAAGATCAGTCATGCATCGTAATGTTCTGCTGAATTACCTTTGTGGTAGACCTAGCTCAATTTAGTGTGGCGTTAGAATTTGAAGACGACGATAGACTTCTGAATTATTGTTGTGTTGAAATCAGCATTACGAACAGGCTTTTGTAGGCCTACACACATGTATGTCCAATGTCATTGGACGCAAAAATGACAAATGCGACACTATTAAAATTTCATATAGACAATGTCTGATAGAATTATACACTTTAGGTTGGCTAAATCGCTATAAAGTACAAAATCACCACAGTAATTTTTTTAGCCAAGCTGTGTTAACACCATGAGATTTTGACTTTGTCCGCATTAGTCACTGATGTCGTTAGACCATTGTGGCAATAATAATTGTATATTATTATTGCATCGTACTGTCATGATGTTTTCAACAACAAAAATCTCAAAATTAATTTACTTTTAAAATGACGTCATAGAGACTTCATTCGTCAATTATAGCGCAACCACATCCATGACGAGTCAAAGTAAATCTAATTTAATTTAATCTCATTTAAGTAAGTAAGTAAGTATTCCTTTAATTCTCAGTAGCAAAGCGCATTCTGAGTTGCCAGCAACATTACACGTGCGATATGATCACTTGGCCCGCTGGTGCTTTTGTGTCAATGGAACTGTGGCTAGGCTACCGGGACTTTTTCACCATTTGATACGGTGAAAATCAAGGCACTTATATGCGCTATAAATGCCATAGTTTCAGAAAATGTCGCATCTTCAGTCAGTACCGACAATCACAATTAAGCGTTCGACATGCCTGTAGGCCTACATATAATTATTAGTGTATTGTGTACCGGTAGGCCTACGCTAGCAGCCTAGCACAGGACTTTATAGGCCTACGTCGACTTCTCACACTGATGTTTGACAACATTTTGTTCCGAGTCATCAACTCCGACTCAGGTTACATTATAGAACCTGCGCCGGTGACACGAAAAGAATTATCCCCCTGAAAGCTATCCGGGGGGATGAATTAATCTATCCCCCCGGATGGAATTAACTGGTCTAGACTATCCGGGGGGATAAACCATTCTATCCCATTTTTCGAAAAATGTGTATAATTAAAAAAATTATCCTCGAATCAAAATTTAAAGTGACTAATTGTTTTAAGTGACCTAAGCAATGCTAAGAGAAAGGCAACTGGAATTTATTTAATGTCTCCGAGTGTTTTTAAGTGTTTTAAATGTTTTAAGTGCTGTAAAACTAACGCAAAACAAATTATCTTATAAGAATAAACACACCTGTTAGTGTCATTGTTCAAAACAAAGCAGATGAAAATTAATTTGCAAAAATAAATGCACGCGTAAGTGTTTTTTCGACTTTTCTTCATTTGGGGGATACTATTAATACGGGGGATACTCTATTTCGTGACACCGGTCCCAAGTCCGTGCAAAGGAGGGTTCCGCGGAGGGTTTTCACTTTGCAGCCCTCCCGGGTAAAACACTTTATTGCAACAGAAACGGCACTAAGGTCTATATAAAGGTTGTTCCGTGTAGGCCATTTACGGGAGCTGCAACTGTCGCACATGGTTCACAGTTTGACCTGATCACACGTTTCTTTTCAAAACCAAAATTGTTGCCATTTGGATAGGAAATGAAACGACATGAAATAAAATAAATAGGCTATTATTGGTCTCACATGGATTTGTGGAAAATACCGGTACTAGTCTTGTAATTTTAGCCGACGCAATGAAGCATTATAGGCCTAATCTTGTAATCTTTTAAGTTCATGGGTAGGCCTAATGCATGCAGGGCTACACTTGAAGAATGCAGCTGTCGTCAACAATTTTGGTCAAGAGACCAAAGTCGATCGAATCGTCGATAGGTCGGCGAGTCGATCAAGTGGAACGTAGGTTTTCTTTCTTTAGGTTCTCTGCCAAGGAATAGGTCAAAACGTCCAATGTCTCCACCCTTCACGTTGTTGTGCCATGTCTTTAAGTTCTCTGTAGCCTATTCTCCATCATATCCCGTCCAGCAGTTTTTGCCTTGGTCTTCCTCTGCACCCCTTTCCCTACAATCTTCCTTCAATTATTTCTTTAATTGATCCATTGATACGTTTTCTTGGGAGTTGTAGAGAGGTGGTTTCCCGTTGCCTTCCTCTCGGTGTTTTTTCTGAGACACCATCTCCCAGCGTCGGTATCTTTTACCGTCCGTCCTTCGGTTTCTTCGCCCATGGGGCATCGCATATACCGGCGATTATTCGATCGTCCACCACGCACTCTGCTTCCAACAGAGGGACCACGTGCAGGTGGCGTGGTTGGCAATTGGGTAGCAGAGACTGTTTGAGACGCATACTACCCCCATCTCCCCCGGAACGTAGGCCGAGCCAAGTCAAGTCGATCGTTGCGCACGACTCGATCGACTGCGGGGTGTATTCCCGGATTCTGACCTGTCCAGGCCTCTGAATGGGCCAAGCAGGAACTCATCAAAATACATGCAAACACGTGACAGTTATCACACATATCACACAATATGCTAGGTTTTCGCCACTGTATGTATAATTCTATGTATAGGATGAGAGTTTGCTTCGTGTTAATAAAATTACTTACTTACTTACATATGCATCTGTAGGCCTACTGGAAGAGGACCATCTGTTATAATGCAACCTCATTCTCGAGTTAAGTAAAGACGGAAAAATCTTCGCCCACTTGTTTTCCTCAATTTCCTGCAGGATTGCAACTTTCTCAAAGGAATGGAAATAAGACACCAGATCTTCGCCTTCGTGCATAGTTAGTAGCTTAGAGTAAACCGATGGACCAACGTGGTCATCAACAGAAACTGCGAGGTTTGGTTGTAGCAAGCCAAAGTTCGCCTTCTCACGCTTCCATTCTCTGCTTCTCAGCCAGCAAGCGCTCCTTCGCTGCTTGAACCAGTTCCAACCTCATCTGGCTTTCGCTTACGCTAGCCTGGTCTGCATCTTCATATTCTTCCAATCCATCGTCACCTCCTGATACATCCTCATTTTCCTTCAACCTTTGGATCATAGCCTTTTTATCCAGGCCTTCACAATCAATGCCTTTCTGCACTCTCAGAAGAGTTCAGGTAACATATCTGAAATTTCAGGCAACCGGCCTGAACTGGTTCAGGTCCAGATGAGACGGTTGAACTTTCAAGTAAGATGCCTGAAGTTCAGGAATTTCCCTGAACCAGTTCAGGTCCAAATGGGACGGTCAAATATTCAGGCACCATGCCTGAAGTTCATTAATTTCCCTGAACCAGTTTAGGTCCAAATGGGACGGTGGAATACTCAGGCACCATGCCTGAAGTTCAGGAATTTCCCTGAACCAGTTCAGGTCCAAATGGGACGGTCGAATATTCAGGCACCATGCCTGAAGTTCAGGATTTCCCTGAACCAGTTCAGGTCCAAATGGGACGGTCGAATATTCAGGCACCATGCCTGAAGTTCAGGAATTTTCCTGAACCAGTTCAGATCCAAATAAGACGTTCAAATGTTCCGGCGCCATGTCTGAAGTTCAGGAATCTCCCTGAACCAGTTCAGGTCCAAATGGGACAGTCAAATGTTGAGTTCCACGCCTGAAACTCAGGAACAATCCACCATCTGTTCAGGCATTGTTTCTTACCAGAACAGATATGAGATTTTCCCGAACTTCAGACATGGTACCATAACATTAGACCGTTTCAAATGGACCTGAGCTTGTTCAGATGGCCGGAACTAGTTCAGGTGGAAATCCTGACAAGTTTCACCTTAAAAGTCATAGGCAGCGATTACTTGACTCACAACTGTAAATATCTACCAAAGTGACTCAGAATTCACATAATTATTGTCAACTACAAATAGGACAAGGAACCAAGAGCATAAATTAATCAGTCATATTATTACAAACATTAAAACGCTTAATAAAAAGCATTAAGACTAACTGCCAAATATTTCACAATTCATTTTACCTCATGTTATAAAATTCTAGCAAGATATAGGCAGAAAATTGTATTTCAAGCTAATGCTAGCCAACAATCATTCTATAATCGTTATTGGTTATCACAGCAGAGACCATGAAAATCATTAGAAAAATGTCAGATTGTAAGACCATGCTGCTTAAAATTACTTATAAAGTGTTAGACTGTCATTGTCAGAAAAAATTAATTTCCTTGCAGAATTTTAGAAAAACACAAATAGCAAAACATTTGCTTAAATTTCCTTTTACAAATAAGTATGCACATGCATGCCTAATAGTTTCTAGCCTTGAAATGGGCATGTCATGTTCATTCCATCTTTAACTCCAATTGGCAGCATGCTGATGAAACTGGGGCATGAGGAAGCATTAAGATATATAGCCCAGCTGTATGGTGACAAAAATTTCATCAGCTTATTTAAACCAAAAAGGCAGTTTCTATTCCATCACTAATATCAATGGCGTGACCTTCCACTGTGACAGACACTTGTTTTGCTGACTACTAATCATTCCATAATCCATGATTATATCACATAAATGCCACAATTTCTAAAAGAACATAATTTTTTTAAATCCATTATAAATATTGTACCAATGTCATTGTATGGTAAATAGAATTTGAATAAAATGCAGAATTTAAAAACCAGACTAGTAAGACATTCATTTAAAGTCACTAATAATTTTCACAAATAATTGGGCACATGTATTCGTTGAGGTTTAGCCTTAAAAAGGAGTTTAATGTCACATTCTCCCAGTCCTGAAATATTCTATGAAGAGATGAGCAGCGTGTCGTGTAGACTCCATTTTGAACTCCAATGCAGCATGCTGAAGAAACCAAAGTTTGTAGTAGCACAATGGTTTGACCTTCCATGGTGACCAAGACGTACTCCACGCAGTCCACGGTGCCTCGATTTCACAAGGCCATCAACATGGGATGCTTTTGTTCCTATATGGTTTCCATGGACACCATAACCTGAAAGTCGGCAAGTAAAGTCATAAACAAAAAGAAAGAAAAATTCATATAAGTATATTGCTACAAGTCTAAAACATGCATATAAACACAAAGAGCATAAAAGTGTCAAAATTGGTTTGCTACGATTCTAAGAACCATGTGAACGTGTAGCATACCCTATGGCAATATTTGTGCAGGCAGAATTTTGTATTATATTTATTTTGCATAATGAACAACAGAAGTTCAATTGCAATCTACAGGGTGGCTAAAAAAAATGTACCACCGGATAAAATGCGATAACTTCGCAACCGATTGACATTTTTCTCCGAAAATTTCCCAATTTGTAGGGGAATGAATTTCCAACAATCCCTGAAAGTTTCGCTTGAAAATTTTCTTGTTTGCAAAAGATACAGCTGTTCAAACTTAAAATTTCGTTTTTTCAAAAACCCGGAGAATAAAGTTCCAATACAATGTGATTTCAAAAAGATTTTTTGCAAATTACATCATAAGAAATGATGATGATGTCCTACGACCTCACTAAGAGCTGTAAAGAAGCTGTTTATGCAGCAAACTGTTGGTATTTAGTGATATTTTATAGATTATGGACTCAATTCGTGAATTTATTACTGAACGTCATGGGCAAAGTTTCTGCGGAAGATAAAATGGAAACTCGGACGCTGCGTGAAAAGAGACTGGGACATCGCGTAATCATAGCAAAAATACCCAGTGAAAAGTGGAGCCTGAGCATATTGAAGGCTATCTGTAAACATGTTTATGTAACGAAGATCAGATGCTGGAAGCGAGGCAGGAAGTGGTCTGATGGAAAAAGTACGATTTTCAAGAAATTCGCTTGGTAATCGAAAGGGTCAAGTTTGCAAAGCACATCGTGGTTTCAGCATCAGATTTGCTGGCATGTGTCACGGGTGCCAGAAAAGACTGCATTTAATCCCATTCAGTAGGCTAAATGTCAAACTCATCGCTGAACTCTCTTACCCAGACTCATTGAAGACCAGTTGATCTCTAACATCTCGTTTTATTTTCCAGCAGAACAGTGCGCCTGCTTGCTCGCACGGCAAGGCTGATTATGATGACGCTACCTTATTTTTGCAATCCACTCCAGTAAATTTATTGGCAAAGGTGACTAACAACATCGCCAGACCTTAGCCCTCTTGCTTACCACGTCTGGGAAGCTATGCTGCAAGACATTTCATCCCGAGTTGGAGAACATTGGCTAGCTGAAGGAAGTCCTGCTGCTAATGTGGGATCAGTTGCCGCAGGACTCGATCAACAAGGCCATACTAAGCTTCACAAAAAGAATTCGAGCTCGTATTAAAGCAGGGAGTGGATACTCACATCATACCCCACAATAAACTGCAAAACGTATTTCTGAGGCCGTAGTGAAAAGTGATATCATTTGACATGGAAATCAAGAATTGACGTTAATTTTTCCACGGAAATTTGAAAAAACCAAAATAAAAGTTTAAACAGCTGTAACTTTTGGAAACATAAAAAGTTTTCAGTGAAACTTTCAGGGATTGTTGGAAATTCATTCCCCTTCAAATTGGAAAATTTTCGGAGAAAATTGCAATCGGTTGCAAAGATATTGCATTTTATCCGGTGGTACATTTTATTTTGAGCCACCCTGTAGACCCAAAAATGTCTTAATAGAACTGTTGTATACTGTAGCCTCTCAGTGTGATACTATGCATTATTTACAATAAAAAAATCAGATGCTTCAAATCAATGTATTCTTCAAAAGTCAATGCTGCATAACATTATATCTCTCCAATGTAGTCGTGAAGAGTAATTTTTAAAAAAATTCTTAGCACAAAGAATAATTGTCAGGTAGGACTATAGTACTGTTTAAGATGAAAAAAATAGTAATATATTTTCATATCTTTCCTTAGAAAAACTACTCGAAGCAATATTTTACAAAATCAGCATTATCTATAGTGGGCCTACTGACAAGTCTGTGCATTGTGTGCACAGCACAGTATTATTATTATGTTACATTCTTATTAAGTAATTCAAAACGTATATAACTTATTTAGCCAAGGAATCCATTCCACGGAGTCCTGGGAAGTCCGACCTCATTGCCACGACGAGAATTGCTTTAGCTTTAGATGATGGATTTAACTATTTAAAAAAATTATAACAGAATATCTGTTGAAAGCATGAAATACTTCATCAAATTATTATAAGGTTCACAGATTTAAAGACGAACGTTTGATGAATGTTTGATGAACGGAACTGAAAGCAATAAAGATGAAATTAGTCCCCATCTCAAACTAATCCAAAATGAAATGTAACAATAGCAATCTGCACTCAATCAACCCACGTGCATAATTTTTCACCATTTACATAATGTTATTCTGTTTCGTGTCATCAAACCAATGATTCACGTCCACCATCTTCAGCTCGTTGCCGCAAAACAAACAATAACATTGCAATTGCATATTCAAAAGAAAAACACCTGAAATTATGTCATGTAACAAAGCCACTACTAGGAAAGAGCAGGAGAGATAGGATCAGGAACGAGAAGACACGAAAGGATCTAAGTGTTAGATTGAAAGTTCAACTTACTAGAAAGCAAGACTCTGCTGACATTAAAACGTATATTAACAATATTCAGACACGTTGAAAAGACTATTTTTGACGATTATATGAAACAAAATCGGCAGTCCGTAAGAACTAGAAACAAGAAGACTAAACAACAAAACACGAGTTGCCCTACACTGCAGACAAACCCGATATAACGCTTAATTGAGTTCCAACATTCTCCCACCTTGCCTTTGGCAATAACAAAGGAACGACATTAAGCTTTCCCAAACGTAACACGGAACAAAAGTAATGTTACGAGTAATCTAACATCGTACTTTACACTAACATCCTGAGATGTACATATCTCATTCATCTAGTCTTTTCGGTTTACGAACAGTACGTCCAGACCTAGTCACATTCTTCGATTCAATAATATGTTCTGTATTTTGTTTCAGTTCGTAACATTCTCCACCAAGTTTGGCTTGGCTCACCGTTTCTTTTGGTCCGTTAAATTGTTCCAACATAGTTTGCACATCTTCAGAGGCCGTTACCTCCAAAGGATACAGTCGTTGAAGTGGACGTAGAAGAACACCCTTCTGGGTCTTCACCCTGGCGGTACGAATTGAACCATCTCGTCCAGGTAGTAGTTCAATAATTTTTCCCATTGGCCAATGAACTCTTTTTTGATCATCTGCACCGATCAGTACCACATCTCCAACTGAAGGTTGATTCTGTTTCTTTTCTTTGGCTCGCTGCACCAACAAGGACAGATATTCATTCCTAAATCGGGTTGTCAATTCTCTTTGCAATGACATCCTCCGTTTGTATTCGGCTGACAGATCGACTGCAAGTGATTGACTCTCTGGAAATGTTGCAGAATTTATACCTCTCAAGAACATGGCTGGACACAATGGAATCAGATCCTCCTGATCTTCCGTCACCACTGTCAATGGACGTTCGTTAATGACATTCTCCACATGACTCAGACAAGTCCGTAGTTGTTCGTAATTTAAACGTGCATTTCCCAGCATTCTCTTCAATAACTCTTTCACAGTTCTGATTAGTCTCTCCCACCAACCACCCCACCATGCTGCTGTAGGAGGGTTGAAAATCCATTTGATTTGCTTCACATTGGCGGTCGACTCGATCTCGCTCCAGTCCAGTTTGTTGAACAGATTCACGAGTCCAACAAAATTAGAACCATTATCACTGTATATGGTAATCGGCCTTCCACGTGTATTGATGAACCGATCTAAAGCGTTCAGAAATGCTTCTGTGTTGAGTGAAGTAACAAAATCCAGGTGAACACATCGATACACTGCACATGTAAAAAGAACCAACCAGGCCTTTTCACCAGTTTTCAAATATAAAGGTCCTGCCAAGTCCACTCCAGTGGTTTGGAAGGCATCAGCTGCTTCTGTTCGACTATTCGGCAGCGTGGCTGGGTCTACTTGAAAACCCTTTCCTGTATGACGTAAACAATTCGTGCATCGTCGTAACACCCTGTTTATTGTCTTCCTCGATTGAATGATCCAGAACCGTTCTCGTAGTTTACTCATCAAGAACTGAGCTCCTGCATGGTGATGTTTCACATGATACCATCTAATCAACTGTTCCACAAGCAGATGTTTTGACGGCAGCAACACCGGAAATCTGAATATTTTGTCATTTTCTCTGAGCGTGAGCTTTGTTTTTACATGATAGAGTTGATCTTCATCCATCTCCACCACCAAACTTCCACTGATTTCTTTCCTTTTGGTGAACTCTTCCTTTTGCACCAATTTCAGAACCACAACTTCTGCTTCAGACAACTCTTGATCTGACAGATGTCCAGTCCGTTTTACCTCTGTTGATTTACAGTTAATGACAAATCGTCTCAGCCATGCCATCATCCGAATATTTTTCAGATAACTTGACAAGGGCAAGTACCAGTGCAGATTAGCTTCAACGTCCTCTACACTTGACCTCACTAGCAGTACTGCAGAATTCTCTTGTGAACTATCATCTTTCCTTTCTGATGTCAATCCTTCCTGTCGGTGTTTTCCATCCCATGTAGATTCTTCGATCGGCCAGTCCTTACTTGGATGGTATAACCATGTTGGTCCATTCCACCATCTTGATTCCAACAATTGAGTAGGTGAACACCCTCTTGAAGGAAGATCTGCCGGATTGTAGATTCCTGGAACATGTCTCCAGTCTTCCACTTTGACGAGAGAACAAATCTCTTTTACTCGGTTTCCAACAAAAGATCCCCACTCATCGTTTCGCTTAATCCAGGCCAACGCAGTCGTGGAATCACTCCAGAGATAACATCGTATGTCTGTCAGATGCAAAGCTTCTTTCAAGAAGTGAGTTAGTCTTGCTCCCACCACACACGCCAACAATTCCATTCGTGGTATTGAAGGTCTCTTTAAAGGTGCAAGTCTCGACTTTGCCATCATTAACTGCACAGACACTTGTTTGTATTCATCAGTAGTGCGAAGGAATATCACTGTGGCATATGCATCCTGGCTCGCATCACAGAATGTATGTATTTCAGAAGAACCTTCTTTCAAACCCTGACCACCCGTCAAGTCTCTGTTGATTTTGACATTTCTCAGGTTCTGTATCTCATTATGCCATTTCTTAAGCTTTTTCTCAACTGTTTCAGGTAATTTCTCGTCCCAGCCCAACTTTGCTGCCCAGGTACTCTGCAACAACAACTTCAAAGTCAATGTGGCTGGACAAAGCAATCCCACTGGATCAAAGATCTTGTTTATGTATGCTAGAACCAGTCTCTTGGTCATAACTTCATTCACTTCACCGATGGTTACATCACAGGACAATGTATCTTCGACTTTATCCCAGAGAAGACCTAACATCTTCACAACTGTAGGTTCATTCTCCTTCTTTTCTGAAGTCACTTCATCATGTTCAGTGACACGACTGTTCGTTTCGTTGTCTGATGTCGGCAGAGAAAATTCCCAATTTCTCAGATTCATTCCTGCTGCTGACATGATTTCTACAGTTTGATTTCTGAAATGTTCATATTCCTCATGTGTAGACACTGATGTCGCACAATTGTCCACATATAAAGAGTTCAACAACTTATGTGCCAACTCTTTATTTTCTCCGTTGATTGACTTCAGATGTAGTTCTAGTACGGCTGCCAACAGAAACGGACTGCAGTTCACTCCAAACACCACTCTACGATGTCTGTACACCCGAATCTTTTCGGTCGCAGAATCGTCCCACCAAAGGAAACGAAGAAAGTCTCGATCCTTCTCCGCAACTTCGATCATCTGAAATGCTTTTCTGATGTCTGCCACAACACCAATCTTGTTTTCTCGAAATCGCAGTAATATGGTCGGCAAGAGTTCCAACAGGTTAGGACCCTTTTCCAATACATCATTCAGTGATGGTGCTCTTACTGACTTGCAAGAAGCCTCAAATACTGGTCGAACTGGTGTAGTCTGACTCTCTGGCTTGAACACTGCTCGGTGAGGAAGATAATGACACTGATTCAGATTATCCTCCGGTTCAACCATTTCAATCAAACCTTCCATTTTCCAATCTTCAAATACTTGTTCATATTCTTGATATTTTCCTTGAGCTTGTAGCTTTTTCGTCAAGGACTTGAGCCTTTTTTCTGCTATCTCTCGATTATGGGGAATTTCTGGTCTTCCTTCAATCCACGGTAGTGACACTGAATACCTGCCTTCTTGCGACCTTGTCACCGTCTGAAGAAAGTGTTCTTTTGTTTCTATTTCTTTTTCTGTTTGAGTTTTGCATTCAACTGGATCACGGATTCCAATAGCCTCTAGATTCCACAATTCAGCTACACTGGCTTCAGTCACTAGCATGGACGTGACTAACATTGCTGCATCACTGTCATTATCACTTTGCACTTTTCCAAGCTTTCCAGATAATGTCCACCCAAAACAGGTTTCCAAGGCAACCAACCCATTTTGTAGGCAATGTCGACGACCCGTCAACCACTGCGCATAGTAATCTGATCCGATGAGAAGTTCAATCTCTTCTGGATCACTTCCAAGATCATCAACAAAAATCCTTTTCTTTTTCAGTTCTGCCATCCATGGTCCTTTTGACATTCGAGGAATTCCACCACAAATCTTCTGCTGACTCAAAACTTTCACTTGAGCACGACTTTTATTGAAACGCCCTTCTATCTCAATTTCGTACAAACTGTGACGCTGCTCGTCTTTGTAACCACCAAACAGAAGATGACATAACTTCACATCACCTTTAGATTTTATTCCTAATTGTTGAGCGGTTTTCTCCAGGATATACGACTTCTGTGAACCTGGGTCCAATAAAACTCTTACAGTTTTCTGCCTGTCTTTGTTTCGGATGACACACTTCAGTGTCTGTAACAAGACTTCATTGGTGCAATTCAACTGAGAATGTACCACCGTCATTTGATCCACATCATGATTGTTCTGCTTTGCAACTTCTGTTGACTTCTTGTTTGCCTCTAAGTCTGGGCACATTAAAGTCACATGCTTCTTTTGACAAACAATACATTTCACAAACGATTTACATGACTTTGCCACGTGAGCTCCTTTCAAACACACCAGGCAAGCCTTCTTCTCTAATATTTTCCTCTTTTTCAGACCATATGACATGGTCTGAGCAGTCACACATGTCTGACTGTCATGTGTTTTGTCACAAAACACACACCCTGATTTGTTTCCAACAAACAAACCTGCTGTAGTAGGTGGGCTGTATTGTCTCACAGTTTCTCTTTTTTCTTTCTCCCATTTTACTTTGCTCAGCTCACCAAAACCCTCATTGACATATGACAATCTTTCAGCTCCCTTTACTTCCATCCGCAGAAATTTCATCAGGGATTTCAGTCGTTCATCAACTGGTTTTTCCTGTTCATCATCATCATAACCTGACAAAGCACTTCTCTGCCAGACTCTGACAACCTCTTCTGGCAGACTGGATTCCACAAGAGGATACAGGAATGCTGCACTCTGTTCTTGTGTTACTCCCAAGGTCTCAAGAGCTCGAAGATGTGATTCTAACTCATCATACATGCTGCCCAGGGGTACAACTTTTGCTTTTCCTGCATTTCTTATGACAAGCTTCAACAACTGTCTCACATAAACTTCAGTTAACAGAACTTTGTCTCCAAATCTGTCTTTCAAGGCTTTTACCACTAACTCGTAGTTTTCTGCAGTTTGTGGATAACTGTTAACCAACTTGTAAGCTCTGGTTCCAGGAATCATCGACTGTACCAGGTACTGAAATTTGTCGCTGTCATGCAACGCACTGTCATTATGAATTTTCTGAAACTGAGACCAAAAGCCTAACCATTCTTTCAAGTCTCCATCAAATTTACGAATTTCAATTTTCGGTAACTTGTACGTCTTGGTGTGGACCGTCTCTCCACTGTGTGCACTGTTATCCGAAACATGATCAACTTTGTCAGCAAGAAACGGTTCTGCTTTCAGTTTGGCTGTCATAAACCTTTCTTCATATTCGGAAATCGTCATCATCTCCGAGTCTAGATCATCGTCTGAACCCTGTAGAGTCAAACTGGTTATGATTTGTTGATCCATGTCATCTACCTTTTTGAAGATCGTTTTTAACATCTCCAACTTTACATGCACTGCCGTTTTGTCCGGAATATCTCTGGATAATTCTACTTCGATTTCTTTGCTCCTTTTATTCAACTGAGCTCGAAGCGGCCGTCTTCCCTTTTTCAACGTATCTAAACTCATTCCATCCTCCATGTTGAAATCTCACAACAATGGTCACGCTGCTCTGGCGAGTATGAAATGTTATTCACTAATCGTTTTCTTTACAGCAAAGATCACGTCGGGGTCACCACAATGTTAGATTGAAAGTTCAACTTACTAGAAAGCAAGACTCTGCTGACATTAAAACGTATATTAACAATATTCAGACACGTTGAAAAGACTATTTTTGACGATTATATGAAACAAAATCGGCAGTCCGTAAGAACTAGAAACAAGAAGACTAAACAACAAAACACGAGTTGCCCTACACTGCAGACAAACCCGATATAACGCTTAATTGAGTTCCAACACTAAGAGCGGAAACGTGGTTTGACCACGTGAAAAGAAAGGACGACAATTTAAGTCTACCAACCATGACCCTGGATGACCATGTGAAGAGAACGAGAATCAGGAAAGACGGCCAAAGACCTGGATGGACAACATAATGGAAGACCGAGTGAAAAGAACGTGGATATAAGGAAGGCCATGGACAACACCAGAGACTGAAATGCCGAGTCATCATGTAAAGGCCTCATTGTTAATGCAGAACACATAAGCTTACTCAAAGAAGAACAGAACAAAAATACTCTGCAATATGGTGAGAATTGCTGGGTGTTGGGAGGGTTCAGCCACACAGTATTTCTTAGTCAGCCACAGTACAGTCTTTGCACAATCCCTCTACTTGTGAATCAAAGTCTCACCCCCACAGTTATTTTTCAACAAATTTTTTAACCCACTGCCTTGCATTGAAAAAAGCAAATGATTTAGTCAATAGCAGGTACCATAACGGTGTCACGACAACTCGTCCACCGACAACTCGTCCAACGACAACTCGTCCACGGACAACTGGTCCACCGACAACTGGTCCACCGAAATAGAAGCCGGATTATTGAGAAGACGCTTGGGAAATAGAAGCTGGATGAAGGTTCTTTATTTACGAAATAGGAGCTGGATTTATGAAAAAAAAGTCTAATGGTTTCCCTGCTTAAATAGAAGCTGAATTGATGATTTTCATCATGTGTCTCAACATGCATCCAGCTTCTATTTCAGATCGAACAAAAACTTGATCCATCTTCCATTTATTAAGCGTTTTTTCATGCATGCAGCATCTATTTCACCTGTAAAAACCTTCATCCAGCTTCTATTTCCCAAGCGTTTTCTCAATAATCCGGATTCTATTTCAGTGGACGAGTTGTCGGTGGACGAGTTGTCCGTGGACGAGTTGTCGTTGGACGAGTTGTCGTTGGACCAGTTGTCGTGGAACCGAAATAACTGTGTCATTAAAGCACTACATATACTATATTACTACTCATAGTACTCATTAAACACACACTAAATGAAAATAATGAAGAGGGCTTACATCATTTCACGCTTAAGTCTTTAAGATGAGGTCAGTCACCAAAAGGTGAATCACATAATTTTCTGCTTGATGACCATCCGAAAGATTCATCTTCTGAAACCACTCTCCTTCTGAATAAGTTTCCGAAAAACTTTCCATTCTGTAAAATACACAAAGTAAGAGTGTATGGCAGAGTGAATAAATTAAACATCCTTCCAATGCAAAAAATTGTGGTGTAAAGTTATATTTATTTCTGTCGCTATAGTTCCGAATCTTGATGATGATGATGATGATGATGATGATGATGATGATGATGATGATGATGATGATGATGATGATGATGATGATGATGATATTCGTTTAACTTAGATCTTAATGACATTCAGCAGCCTGTTACAATAGAAAAAATTTATGTTTAAACAAATAAAAAAATAATTCAGTCAAATCGTGCAAGTCATATAGAAAGCAATGGTCTCCGTAGGCCTTTATGTGACTTTTTTCTTTTGCACATCATAACTGACATGATTGAGAAGAAATCTCATAATTTAATGTCGCAACATTGCGTAAAGTTAATGATCATTAAAGAATGCTGGTAATCCCGAAGACTGCGTGCCATTATACAAAACAACATAGATACCAACGACATTGGTAAAATAGAGCGCTGCTACTTATCAGCCGCACCCCACAATAAGCTTACACTTACTCAGTAAGTAGGCTAATCAACGCGACATCTACGCAGAACGATCAGGTTAATACAATTATAAATGAGGGAAAATTTGCAGTAAATAGGCTACCGTACCAGTCAATATAAAATTCGAAGCTTATGCGATAGCGCTCTATTTTATTGTGCCTACACTCCTCTTGCAGCTCTTCTTTTTCCATTTTGTCAAATATTATAAGCAGAAGAACCAAAGAACAAGACTAAAACAAGTTTAAAAAACACACGCCGTTCGATTAACCTTCAAAACACTACCGCACAAAACAGAATAGGCCTAAATTCAAAAATCAGTCCTCACTTTTCACAAAATAAATTCAAAATTCGCCTCTACAATCAGCTTGTTTCATTCATGAATGACAAACGCAACAATTCCACCAATTCGCATGTAGGCCTAGGCCCATAGGCGTACGAGGCGGGGGTGCAGGGGGGGCAATTGCCCCCCCAGATTCGGGCAAGTTTGGTGGTTTTTTCGGGCAAACACAGACCCAAACGACTATAAAAAAAAAAAAGGTCGTTAACTTTCGGGCAAGTCTGGTTTTTCGGGCAAAAATAGTGGCGGACGACTAAAAAAAAAAAAAAAAAAAAAAAAAAGGTCGTCAACTTTCGGGCAAGTCTGGTTTTTCGGGCAAAAATTGTCGCGGACGACTAAAAAAAAAACTTTTTGGCCGGATAAATTTTTCGGGCAGAACTTCAATTTTTGCCCCCCCACTTCTGAAACCTCCCGTACGCCTATGCCTAGGCCTACACCCTGCTCGCAATCAAATGAGCTCCGGAGCGTTTTACAACAATCAATCTTTAGCACCTTTTTTGGTTTCGCAGCAAACTTTTGAATAAATCAATAATTACTGTCTCTGCAGTACAAAACAATTCTCCCGCAGACACCATGAATCAGACAGTCAGACTACAATCATTAACAGCACCAAATGATTATGAGGAGCCAACAAAATGGCTCGTGCTCACCAGATGCTTCTACAGCTCCAGGTGTCTTGGATGTGTCGATCTGCTCGACTTCTCTGCACCCTCTGGAAATGTCTCTCAGAGCTCCAAATTGTCCCGCGTCACTTGATGTCTTGATCGTCCGACTCCTTGTTCCGGTGATCGTCCGACTCCTTGTTCCGATGATCGTCCGACTCCTTGTTCCGATGATCGTCCGACTCCTTGTTCCGGTGATCGTCCGACTCCTTGTTCCGGTGATCGTCCGACTCCTTGTTCCGATGATCGCCCGACTCCTTGTTCCCGTGATCGTCCGACTCCTTGTTCCGGTGATCGTCCGACTCCTTGTTCCGGTGATCGTCCGACTCCTTGTTCCGGTGATCGTCCGACACCTTGTTCCGGTGATCGTCCGACTCCTTGTTCCGCGGTGATCGTCCGACTCCTTGTTCCGGTGATCGTCCGACTCCTTGTTCCGCGGTGATCGTCCAACTCCTTGTTCCGGTGATCGTCCGACTCCTTGTTCCGGTGATCGTCCGACTCCTTGTTCCGCGGTGATCGTCCGACTCCTTGTTCCGGTGATCGTCCGACTTCTTGTTCCGGTGATCGTCCGACTCCTTGTTCCGGTGATCGTCCGACTCCTTGTTCCGCGGTGATCGTCCGATTCCTTGTTCCGGTGATCGTCCGACTTCCTGTTCCGGTGATCGTCCGACTCCTTGTTGCGGTGATCGGCGCGCGCAGCCAACTCCTTGTTCAGGTAACGTCCAGCGCCTTGATGTCCGCAGATCGTCCTGTCTCGTTGGTTCGTCTTCTCCCTCTGGATTCGATCACTCTGTGCGATCGATTCGGCTTAGATCGGCAACGAAGTACAATTGCCCAGATCTCATAGCCCGAAGCCCTTTGCTGACACAGTATATGTTGGCTAGGCCTACTGGAAAAGATGATTGTTGTTCGTGGTCTTCCAGTCTTGGTGGCGAGCGGTGTTAAGAGAAGCGGCTAAGTTTCCTGGGGTCTTATCTATTAGGCTTACTCCTCTTGGCGCGTGGGTGTCGATTTGTCGCACAGAGAATTAAACCGAAACAGTTTTGAATTTTTTCTTGCTGGTTGATTAGGCCTAATCATCGGTTTCTAATATCTACATCATATTTACAACGATTCACGTGTCATGATCTATTCTTCATATCTTCATCTCCTCATTCGCGCACGGCCTTTATCTTCCCAATTCCCCCTTTTAACAGATGCTATAGCCTAATACATGTAGCTCTCCGGGTGCTTGCTGGCCTCCATCCCCTGATATGATCGGATGGCTGATCCCTCAGTTCGATGCGATCCCTTCCCGAATCTCCGGCGAATATAGCCGGTTTACGTTGAATTCAGCGCGCACATTTCAGCGACCTTCATTTCAGCGACCTCAATTCGCTGCCGCACATTTAATATAAGCGCGTATTCAATTCGGCGACCTTTCTTTCAGCGCCTTCTCAATTCATTATTAAGAACAATTTGGCTTTAAAGATCCACAACTGTTTTTGCTTTGATTTTGCTTTGATGTTATCTATATAAATAAAAATGAAACTTTCCAATAGTTTATTGCCAGTGTTCTCTAGAAGAACCGCACAGATTGTTTTGAAAATTTAACAAAACCTTCCATTCCAATAAGAGAGTTTCCACCTTTTTTTCTCCGAATAAACGCAATACTTTCCACAAAAAGTGAACTTTGCATTCCGCTCGACCGCCATTTGCAAATTCAACAAAACTGCACGTTGCCAGATTTCCGAAACGCCTTGACAGTGACTGCGACCATGCAGACGAAACATCAATGAGGTCGCGTGCCGTGACGTCATAAGCGATTCGCATAATTATTTTCCGGCCTTTCAACATTCTTGGTTGAGGGAGGAAAGGAGCGGAGAGAGCGGGACGGAGAGGGAGGGGGAAGGGAAGGGGGAGAGGGAGGGGGAGGGGCGGAGGGTGAGGGGAAGAGGAAGGGGAGGGGAAGAGGGAGGGGGAGGGAAGTGGGAGGAGATAGTCTTTTCTGCCACAGCAACGCGTGGCCGGGTACAGCTAGTTATCAATAAAACGTGTTGTTTGCGCACGGTTTAGGCCTTTAGCAACGTCCTTTTGAAGCAGCGCCGAAATGAAGGTCGCCGAATTGAATACGCGCTGAAATGTGCGGGCGGCGAATTGAGGTCGCTGAAATGAAGGTCGCTTAAATGTGCGCGCTGAATTCAACGGATACCAATATAGCCTACCCCTACTTCTCCTCTCGCGTCTTTTCTTAACCCCATTCCTTTCACCTGTCAATAATCGCCCTCTGGACCCTGGGGCACGCTGTTGCGTGCACCCATTGCATCTCTTTGTCTCTCTCTATCTCTCTGTTTTCGTCGCCCACTCTCTCTACCTTTCTCTCTAGTTAATCGGTAATGACTATTAAGTGTTCACATAAACGATCTAGGCCTATGATTAGGCCCACAGTAAGTCTTAATCTAAATTTGTTATGTTAGAGTAATAAACAGTACATAAGCCTAGTTAACAAAAATAATAAACATCATCGTCGACGGTCTCTCTTCCACTACCGTACAGCATCTAAACCTCAATATCAATGTGCTTCAATTTTACGCACAAAAGCCTCATTAGCTGCTGATCGACGTACCTCCTCAATCTACCAATGCTGTTTTTAACGAGCTTTTAGACCTGCACAACTCCTTAATTCTTTCCTTTCCCATTATCCATAGTAAATTACCTCCAATCGCAGGACAATGATTTGTTTTGCTAGTGTGAACTTTACAGAAGTGCTTCTGCTTCTACAACTGCACATTTTTTGTACAACTGCATGCTAAAAAAAGCTCTGCAATCTACACTCTGCGCGTGCTAATGCTGTGCCTAAACTGGCCATGTTTGTCATCTTTCAAGTGACCACAGTCAGAGGCGCAACCACGATCTAGAAGTTGAGGACCTAACAGACATTCCAAGTCAGAGCAATTGCTAGTGTGGACGCTCAAATATGCGATTACCGAAGGCAAGAATCCCTAATGAGTAATGACTAAAGGGTATGAGGAGCATCGTAACTTTCGTAAGATCACCCAGGCCAGCAGTGATATGCTCTCTCAGCCTCTCTGTAAGGATCTGGTTCTCCCTAGAAATGAACTGGCAGAAGAAAACCATGGAGGACCGGATGCTATGCAAAGCATAGGTCAATACAGTCGTAAATATAGAGCCCTCAGCTTTGCGGCACAGCTCTTCATTCGAATATAGGGCAGTTTCAAGACCAAAACACTACAACTCTTTTTATGAAAAACGCAGATGATTATGTTTCAAGTTGTGTCAGTGAGAATTAACTGAGATTGAGATATAGTTATTAAGCAAAAATTTATCGATTGAATGATATGGTTATAAAGAAATGGTTTATAATTGCATTGGATCTTAGAATATTACAAAACAATATTCTGTTGATCATTCTTGTAATTACTTTGAGCTCTGAGGCACCTCAGGCTAAAAAACTAACAATGGTGTGTTGAGAGTTTACAACAAAATTAATTTCGACATAAACGCAGAAAATCTCTCAGTTCGGTTCATCGAGGTCTTGCGAGAGGAGAAAGTTTGCTGCCAGGTTTTCGTTTTTTTCGCACGCAAAGTAGGCCTGAACGCAGAGAGATTGCGAAAACCTGAGGGCCATCAGCTACAAAGGAAAGAAAACAAAGGTTGTCAGTTTAAGTCTAAATTCATCAATCTTAGGAAATCCATTCTGATTCAACCAACCGAAGAAAGAAATTCCATTCCAACTTATTTCTAATATCATAGCTATTATTATTTTTCTTTTGCCCCGAGATAAACATGATCCCTTCAACATTACTACAAAAGCAGATTTGTCAAGAATGGACCGTATTCATCAAGGTCCAAGTTGGTAGAAGTACCCCTAAAGGCCACAGCATTGAAACACTGAATCGTCAGCGAGAGGCATTTAAATAAAATAATAGGTCATTTCACAGAGTCAGCCGTTATTCAGCTGATATTCTGTCCAAGAGCAGAAAGGAAACCATTAATATTAAGCCTACTATTTACTAGTATCAGTTTTACTTTTTTGCTCCAAGGTATTTAGGATCCCTCAGAGACTTCAATGCTAACTACTGTTTAAAAACTAGTCCAGAATTGTCAGGCCTCGTCTTCAGGGCTTGGAGGAAAAAGTTCCTTATTACTTTTATTAATTTACTATTACTTTTACTATTAATATTAGTATTATCTATTGTCTATCCTAATTCAGATTAGAGTTATAAATAGTCGTTGACTGTTGAATGGCAGATTTCACGTGAAGCTTCACATTTTACGTAGACAAACAGTCCCATACTTCTGAACGCTGCTCACCCGTTCCACCGCCTGGTGTTCTGCCTGAGAGAGCACGATGGATCCGAAGACAGCTCCACCTCCCCCTCCTCCGCCTTCCAAATCCCCGAGTCCCACGTCGTCTGCAATTGGTTCGTTGAGAGTCTGTAGAAACCGTTCGCGATTTTCGCAGATCATCTGAAAAGACACATCACACCGATTATTAATTCATAGACATAACAACACTATGGGAGCATTTGTGGGGCACGGTGGTGTAGTGGGCATATTCGTTGCCTTGCAGCCGGAGGGTCGCATGTTCGAATCCACCTCAAGCCGCTGTGTAGGGACCTTCAGCAAGTCCTTCACCCGCAATTGCTCAGAATCGTCAATTGATGCTTGGTCGCATTTGGCAAATGGCTGATAGTAATAATAATATTAGTAATAATAATAAAATAATAAATATAAATAAAACATGTTCTCTTTAGGTAGAAATAAGTATGTATGTATGTACAAGTACTCAACATAGCTCCCAATCAAGATTTCCACTCAGATGCGCTCTCGACTACTGTCACTGCAGACACCGAATCGAAGTTTCACACCAAATTAGCGCATGAGCAATTGCGAGTGAAGGAGTACAGGCTCGACCCTCCACCTGCGAGATGTTTACTGAGTAGGAACCTTAACAATTATTACTTAGCGCCATTGATTGATGCGCAACTGGAATTTCCATTGTTCGGTGGGAATGGAAAAAACTTTACCTTGTGCAGGCGAGGGTTGGTGCGTCGAACCGACTGGAGAAGAGAGTTGAGCATCTGAGGATTTGAACTGAGCGGATCTGAGAAAACAGAGGTTGAGACGCAAATATCATCAGCGGATCATCTCACATCATAAACAACAAAACAACGCTTGTTAAAACATCGAATGTATGTACCATTGTGTGTGTGTGTGTGTTCTTGTGTGTGTGTGTGTGTGTGTGTGTGTATGTGTACGGGTATGTGTGTACGGGTGTGTGTAAACATGCGCATTATGCACTGTGTCTTGATGTATAAGCTTACATAAAGGACTTTATTACAATAACCTACACACAGTAACAGAGTGGGCTGGCTATGTGGTAATCTTAGATCAAATTCTGCAATCATATTGTTATGCTCATTTTCCCTCTAAAAATCACATCAAGAATTTCAAGTCGATGGCACCAGTACTCTTTCTTCTGAATTAAAACTTAAGCCTACATCAAAACAAACTGATCTGGTCGCATTTCAGATCTCGATAAACGACGGCAACAAAAACTGACAATTTTTTTACTATTTTATCATAATCATAGGTTATTTAGCAGCTTAAATTCTGTAATTCCTTAAAAGCCTTTTTAAAATTTAATTTTTAGCGCCCGAGGTATAAATGATCCCTCAGGCTTTAAAATCAATAATAAAAACATTGTTGTTCTGGAGTTAACGGTCATCCTCGTCGGTCAATTGTGCAAAAGTGCCTCGAATGCAACGGCATTGAACTTCTGCATGCAAATTGAAAGGCGCTAAAACAAGCGTGCCGTCTCCTGCGGATACCCAGAAAAATTATTATTATTATTTTTATTATTATCATCATCACTATTATTATTATTATCATCATTATTATTATCATTATCATCATAATCATTACTATTATTAAGTACTATTAATATTATTAACTGGCCTAGTTAGCTACACCGGTAAGCGAGAGCGGCATACGTCTGTTGGTTGCAACAGACTGCGGTTCAAGCCCTGGGCTGGGAGTCGACATTCAGAGATTTAGATATCTCGGGCCAGCATGTGTGGGACGAAGGGGCGCAAGCTCCTGCGGAGAGACCTTGGGCAAGTTGCTTACCCACCATTGTCTGTGGGGAAGGCAACGGGAAACCACCTCACTCATCTCATCCCCAGGGGCGTAAAGCCAATGAACCTACCTTCGGGCAGAGAACCATCATCATCCTCATCATCATACGTACACTGCTTTTTAAGGCGCCTTGGTAACGGTATGGCTGTGTTAAGGCACCATACAAATTGTCGCAGTTATTATTATTATTATCATTGTCATAATCATCATAATCATTATCATTAGGCCTATTATATTAAGTACTATTAATATTATGATTATTATCATTGTCATTATCATTATTATTACATTAGCAATATAAAGCAACGCATCGTTACGTGGAAGCTAACCTGCCATGCTAAAAGCATCTTCAGGAATAACTGGAAAGTTAAATTCATCTCTCGATTCATTTGTCCTCTCATTTCCAGTTTCAGAAGCCATTCCAACTCCACCCTGTGTTTCAAAACAGAAAACACTTTCCACATAATCTAATTATTATTATTCTTATTATTATTAATTAATATTAATTAATTATTATTAATTAATTATTAATAATTAATTATTATTAATTATTATTATTTTTAATTAATTATTAATAATTAATAATAATTATTATTGATTATCATTAATTATCATTAATTATCATTAATTATTATTAATTATTATTAATTATTATTATTAATTATTATTATTAATTATTATTATTAATTATTATTATTATTAATTATAATTTTTAATTATAATTTTTAATTATAATTATTTATTATTATTATTAATTAGTATTAATTATTATTAATTATTATTATTATTATTAATTATTTATTATTATTATCATCATTATTATTATTATTATTATTATTATTATTCGTCATGCTACAAGAGGTTACTATGGCAATTTATAGCCTCCCTATTCCAAATCGGGCATACTGTTAGCGAAAGAACCCGTGAATGCAACAGCGTTAATTCTCCTTGTTCATCATTATTATTATTATTATTATTAATATTATTGTGATTCCAGCTCTAATGAGTCTGATTTATCGTAATGTAATGTTAAAAATGTAGTCATAAAAAAATGCACCTACAACAATGCGTAACTTACTCTGGTATGATAATCTACAAAACGCACAGAAATACATGTTATTTGTTATTCGTTTATCAATGAAATACCATTGCCATTACAGAAAATTAATTGCGGTTGCTCTTCATGCAAGCCAAAATATTGCATTTAAAAACAATCCGTTGTAATGTACAACTTGAAACACGTACCAGCTGGAAAGAAATTGCAAGTCCAGCACAACCCACAATCTTGTGATTGCTTCACCTCCAGCTCAAGGGCATAAGAGTGGATAATGAATGTCTATGGACTACTGGACAGGATAGCCCCAATTCACTTTACTGTAGTCACAATGCATCCCACACACTACACTGTGTCCGGTTAAAAAGTAGACCACATAAAAAAGTGTCATAACGCGGTCAAAACTTTTAGAATGTCTGAAATTTTTAACACAGCAACAGTGGCCCAATATACACGAGATCCTAAAGCCGATTAGAAATATTCGTGAGTTTGTCAAATTTATGAGCGTTTGCGTTGGAGCATCGAAAAATTGAACTTTCCAACATGGAAAACCTGAAAGAAGGTGAAATTCAGCTATAGGGCCTACTTGAAAATGTTCTCCTTGTTCACGAACACACTACCGTAGACGTAGTGGACTAATAGCTGTCCCTGGAGACACTCGGCTTCATATCCCGCAGCTGTGGTCGTCCAGCAGTCCAGACTTTGATCCGGAGTACATGTACTGAAGGAGCGCGTTTTTCATTCACGCGTATTCCTGACATCGATAACCGTAGGGCGCGTCTGTTTGAAGATTGGCAGTTGCTTAACCTGGTGATCATCGACAGGACCATCAAACAGTAGCGTCTAAGTCCACGGTCGTGTGTCCGTGAACAAGGTGGACAATTTGAACACCATATTTAGCTGAATTTCACTTCTTTTCAGGTTTTCCATGTTGGAAAGTTCAATTTCTCGGTGCTCCAATGCAAACGCTCATAAATTTGACAAACTCACGAATATTGCTAATCGGTTTTAGGATCTCGTGTAAATATGGCCACTGTTGCTGTGTTAAAAATTTCAGACAAATCCTAAAAGTTTTGACCTCGTTATGACACTTTTTGTGTGGTCTACTTTTTACCCGGACACAGTGTAGAAAAGCCACTCAACCATGACGGACAACATAAAAAATCATTCGACCATGAGAAACTATGAAAATGCGACAAAAACCATTCGATCAAACGTGAAACGACTCACGCTCAGCAGGTACTCAACGGCTCTGTTGGGATCGTTGCAAGACGCTGCCATGGCAACCGATGCCTGATCTTTCGTGTAACCAAGGGCAACGATCTCCATGACAGAGGCCTTCAGGGTCTCTCCCACCATCAGTACGCTCTCACCTTCAGTCGCCATCCTACTGGCTTCGGAAGCTGCTACATCACCAAATGCCACTCGTGATGCGGACGTAGGATGACTTGCGTTCTGGACTGGACTTGAAGCTTCAGCGGAAGATGCAGTCTCACTGCGTGGACTTGCGTCACCAGTCTCCATAGCTGTGAAACCATTTACATTTATGGTAATCTTAAGGAAAGTGTGTAATTATCATACAGTGCACTAAACATCAACCTACAGAGCAACAAAACCAAGGGATAATCAATCCAAAATAAGCAGAAGATCAGTCCATACCGTAAAGAGGTTATAAGCAAATTAATACAAATGCTGACAAGCAATTAAGCATGCCAGCTCTATGCCAGCTCTTAGATTCTGCCAATAGGAGTCTAAAGTACAAACTACAGAGTGCTAGTTAGCATAATCTTTCAACCTCGACAGTGAGTTGCACAGATAGTTCCTTTCTTGCCGTCTCTGCTAACAGTTTGCCAGTGACCATGGTTAAGCTAAAAATAGCTATCTTTACAAAATGCCGTTAATTATTTACCGGTGTTGACTATAATTGTTACATATCACTGTGTAAGCCGCTTAGAGATTTACGTATAATCATCGCACGCTAGGTGCTTTTACATCCATGAACTGACTGGTTACAGGGCCTTTTGTAGAACTCTGATAAATTTATAAACGAAATTATTTGCACTAATTATACACGGTCCACACGGACCACATAAAATACGAAACGCAACCATGCGCGACAACAATTGATAAATATTTTAGAATAGTCTACCAGAATATTGACCATAGACTAAATAATATATATTTCTCACTGTAAATTTTGTATGTCCAGACCAAACCCATCGTAAATTACCTATTTTGCCATGAACATTTTTTACAAACAACCAAAAAATGCCTATCAAGTTTTTCAGTCGAAAGCATCATGATTTTTTGGAGCAATCGAGATTCCGAGTCGTAGGCCTATCCAAAAATCCTATTATATCATAGGCCTACACGACTAGAAATACGTTAAACACGTTATTGCTTCGTTGATTACTATTAGGCAATTTAGGCTAGTATAGTCTGTTACCAACATTATATCGAGGCGGTCGCTGGTCGTCAGTTTATAACAATAATTTATTATTATTGGAAGTTGCAGAGCAAAATATTTTGTAGCGCCGCTTTTCTTCAATGATTGCTTAGTTTATGGTGACGTAACGACCAGTGGCGTAACAATGAGTTTATAGGTTGTCGTGATTGAATACCTGTACTTCAGGTTAATTGTAAAATTATGGTGTCAGTTTTTGCGGTATAAAGTTATTGTAGCATGACTTAATTATTTCGTATTTGAGTGTATAGGCCTAGGGCTATATTAGGCCTATCTCGAGTTTTAATCCAATGCTTTTTTATTTAGTGCATACACTTGAAATTTAATGCGCTTAATTCGTAGCATAGTGGATTATTTGTAGTTTCTAACTGAAAACAAAACAGTGTCGTTATAATACAGTGCCACCTGTTTTCCTCTGACAAGCACATGGAAAGGTAAAACCTATTTCGATTATTCTTCTGGCTGCCTGGTAATGGAAACTCCAGGAAGAGCAGTGTATAGCCTAATCTAGTCCCCACCCGCTGGGGGAGAAATTCAGGTTTCTGGGGGGGGGGACAATCGAGCGTCCGAAGGATGCTCGTGAGACGCGTAGCGCTGAGACCCGTAGGGAAGGGGTATGGGGAGGGGGATGTGCCCCTTCCCATCAGAAACTTTTTGAATGTCCACATTGCAATGGTAGCATTTTAAGGTAAATTTTGTGTGAAAATTAATGTTAGGGCATATGCCCTACATTAAAATTGGTATTTTAAAGCTATAGAGCAGTATTTTTTGCGTCACGCATCTGGCAAAAATGCTCCCATCTTTACTAATTGTTTGCTTTTGGAGAATGGACATGTTTGTGTAACCTGTAATTTAGTTAACAGGGTTAATTAATTTCTTCTTTTGAGTGGGGTCGGTAGAGTAATGGCACAGCAAAGGACATGTTGCAATGGACCCTAGGATATGGCATCGTGTCGTGGCCAAGCCATCTTGCCCTACTTTGTATGCTTGTAGGCTAGCCTAATGAATGTAATGAATGTTATTAGAATATCTTCTCTTTCGTCTGACCGATCTGTTATCAACCCTATGTGTACCACTTGTGGTCATATAATTTTATATCACTGCCACATACAGCCCGAGTTGGCAGGTAGTTGCCTGATTGCATCCAACCTTTTTGCAATTTGCATGCTGTGTTTCATCTGTCACATCGCTTCTGGTTCATCTTTTAAAATCATCAATGTCAGTACTTGGTGCAAGTGCAACAGTTTCAAATGAGCTTCCAAATTATGTAAGACAGACACTGTTTGACATCGAGACGAATGCATGACGGATTAAAGTTAAAAATGGTCTTGTCTGCTCTATAATGCTCATTGAACTTGAAGTGAAGTCAAGCTATTTAAATGCAAGTGGCTCATTGGAATCTTTCCCATTTACCTTCGTTTTCACTGACTCTTCAACCTGGCAGATCCTCAAATATTTGCTGCACAGTGATGCCATTTGTATTGTGCAGTTGTGCACTGTTCCATATTCAAAAGTTGTTTCCTCCATGAAGTCATTTTGATATCAAACTAATATTGAATGCACTGACAACATAGTACTATAAATGGATGTGATTAGCAAATCCTCAGTGATCAGTAATAGTTTACTGCCAAAATCTGGCACCATACTATTAGCTATGGCTAGACCTGTGATGGTGCTTGGGGCAGTAAGGTGACCATTGACCAAGGACAACACCACTGGCACTTAATTGACATTTCACTGGTTTTCTTGTCGTTAAGTGTCATGTAAAGTTAGCAGCCCCGTGTAGAGGTTGGCAATTCTGAAATAAACTTTTGAATGATAGTGCAGTTTATTAGCGTCCTAGCAGCACTAATTATGTGACTGAAGCCTGTCTGCCTGTGGATGAATAGGTATGTATGGAATCTATACAGGCATGATTGTAATGCTTGTTAGTTATAAGCACTTCTGCAAAGCACTGACCAGTGGACCATTTACAAATGATCCTAAAACACTAAAACAAGTGGTACATTTATGCCATGGTTGACTATGCCAGATTAGTTTTTTGGAATTCCTTGAAAGGTGTCTTTAAAAGTATTTGGTTAATAATTTGTGTTACTGTGCACATGCATTGGTTTGTATATTATAGTGTGAAGAATTAGTAGACCTAAGCAAAGTGAAGAACATAAGAAGAAGATGGCATGTAAGAATTCTGTTGTGTTGCTACTATAGAGTTATATTGTGTGTTCTGCTATCTTAGCTCTAGAACATCCCCTCATTCCATATAAATACAGCTTTTTAAATGCTAATAAAATGCACTTTCTCCTCTATGTTCATGCTGTATTTATTTTGATTTATAAGTGTTGCAAAGGTAAATGTCTGGATGCCTGTCAGCCTTCTTATATAAGTGTGTGTGCGTGCATGCGTGCGTGTTTGTGTGTGTGTGTGTGTGTGTGTGTGTGTGTGTGTGTGTGTGTGTGTGTGTGTGTGTGTGTGTGTGTGTGTGTGTGTGTGTGTGTGTGTGTGTGTGTGTGTAATGAGTATTGGAGTCAAATTACATAGCTGTATTAGTGTATTACCCCAGTGAGGGAAATTGAAGACAATTTTTTTAATTGTGAATGCTGTTGTCCTTACAGGATATCACAACATTTTCTGTAGGAGATTATTCTTCATATTATTTGTTTTGATTGGGGCCATCACGATCATAATAATAGTAATAGTAATAATAATTATTAATAATTGTTAATGTGCATGATTAACAATTTGACTGCCCGAAACAATTGTCGAATGGGTACCATTGTGACTGTGTGCTGGATTTCTTGCAGTAACGTTTCAATTGCCAACTACATGGACTCCAATGCAGCCTGGTATTCGTGCGATGCGTGTAGCCCTTGATGATCAGGGTCAAGAGTTCAAGACGGTGCGAGGAAAGATCTCGGCTTCGACATTGCACTGTCGAGTGGACATGGTAACTGACTTTAGTTCTCTATTGCCATGTTTCATGATCTTGTAGGACATTGAGTCGGAGTTTCACGCCGAAGCACTGAGCAATTGCGAGTGAAGGACTTGCCCAAGGTCCCTACGGTTTGAGGTGGATTCGAACCTGCAACCCTCTGGCTGCAAGGCAATGAACCAACCCACTACACCACCGCACCCCTCCTTAGCATTAACCAGAGCATCATTTTGGCTTGGTATTCTATGTAAAAAAAATGGTTAACCCCAAATGCCACTCTGGGCCGTCTTCCTGTCTTACAATGTTTACCACCCAGCTTTACATTATTGTATAAAAAGCTCAATGTATGATGATGGTGTGATCTATCAGAATTGTCCTGACTGCGATGTCAGCAACTGTTTTCATGATTATTTCAAGACAAATCATACTATGAATGTGTTCTGTAACGTGCAGACTGGTGTATCATGAGGACTGGTGTTTAAATAGGATTTGATTTTTCACATATAAATATAATATATATATATATATATCCCTATATTTCTATACTTATCTGGGTATGTTGCATACATGTGCATGTCTTCTGACTTGAATGCATACAAATATTTTCATGCACGCATGCATTTATGACACTGCTTGTATTACGAGTATACAAGTGTCTATATAGTTATATAGCACCACTTCAAGGAGAACTCATAGAAGGCCTTCCCAGACAGTGGCAGTGTTACAGCAGGGCAAGCAACCCTTGACCTGGGCGTAGCCCTGCCAGAGTTTTTGTCATGCCTAATTATTTGTGGTTAAAATTATCTCAACATTGGCTGCTTGAATGTAGTTGGCTATTCCCTGGATAAAAAAATGTCTGGCACAACCTATGCTCCCAGGGTAACATCCCAGTGGAAAAAGTGTAGTCTTCAAGTTTTTAAAGAAAAGATGCTTCCATTAGAGACCAGAAGGCGAGGAAATTCCAAAAAAGGCAGACAGATGAATGCGTGCATAACTGCAATGATGCATTCTGCACTACATGCATTTTTCTTCATACAGAGCACAAACTGTAATATGTGCATTCTACCTGCATCTCCGTTAATACATGCTTGCCTGCATACGCAATTGCCTATATGGATATGTATTTAAATATAACATTTTGAGCAGGTTTTTGTGATGGAAAAAGAATTCCAACACGGCTAATTAACCATTTTTTAATGTTATGTTTGGTCTCTAAACTAAATCAATTGAGAATAACAATAACCATGTTTCTGCAGATTGAAAGGGTTCAAAACCCTGGTTTATATTGGCTCTACAGTGCCAGAAAGGCTGAAGTGGAGCGAGTGAACGGGCAGCAGCTGCAGAATGAGCGCCAGCTGTGGCACGGACGCAGCTTTGCAACAGTTGATAAGATTGTGAACTTCGGGTTCAACAGATCTTTTTCGAAGCCAAATGGTAATTTGCATTATCTTCTCTGAGCTCAGTTGGGATTGGAAGATTTGACTGTTACGACTCTGTCTTAAAACTCACATGTTTAATTTGGAAAATAATTTTAAAGTTCATATTTTGCTCATTTTCTGCCGTATGGCATTGCTGTATGATACCAAAGGTGACCACTGACCACTGACCATCCAGTTGAACGTGTGGACAGTTATGCTCACTATCCAACTTCTGAGGCAGACTTGATCAGCTAGATCAAGGCCATGTTGGTGGCCGTGTTGTTGCATGAGATAACTTCGGAATAGTAGTAGTAGCAGCAGCAGCAGCAGCAGCAGCAGTAGGAGCAGCAGCAGCAGCAGTAGTAGTAGTAGTAGTTGGTATTACCAGTATATCATTTTCAGGTAGTCACTCTTGCATGGTTCCAGTGGTATATTATGACATCAATTAGTCTATACAATGGGAAGGCACTTTAGAGTGTAAATCAGAGGTGGTACATACAGTGAACACCAAGCTGCTGGCAACCTTTGAACTAGCCCTTGACATGTCTTTTCTGTTAGCATTTTTCCTGGCGCTTGCTAGCCTTTTTTCAAATGTATGTACTTTCAGCACTGAACAAACTTAAAACATATGTTTGGCTTTTGTTATAGTGTAGGACTGTAGGTATTAGGATAAAATATATAGGTTTTTATCTTTAAAATTGTCTTAATTTACTTGAACAGTTATTCTGCAACATTTATTATCTCATATTCTGTGGAAAATGAATCTGTAAAAATTAGCCCATATTTGGCATATGGCCCAGAGTTGTCTTGGGGGGGGGGGGAGACGTTAGCATAAACATGCTACCATGCCTGGTGTAAATAATCTTTATTTTTTTAATGTGCATGCTGTTCAGTGAATTTATTCATCAAAATGTGCAAGTCAAAAACTTTTGGCCATAACAATTCTTATTCAGTCTAAGCAAGTCTTTGTCAAGAAAGATTATGTGTGGTGAAATTAGGGACCATCCAATTTACATGCACACAGAAAACCTGACAATTTGGTCCCCTCCCTGCATACATGTGTACTTTTCATTTGAACAAGGCCAACAGTAGACATTGTTATCATGGTCCCCTCTGTTCCGTATGTGCACGTACATTGTAAAAGACCCCTCAGTGTGTGCACAGTGGATGGCCGTTTATAATATTAATGTATTATGTTTTTGTTGATTTTGCATTTTTAGCAGCTAGTGGCACTGCCGTCTACTACTCATTTCAACCGGGCCTGGCTTCCAACATGATCTACGCGAAACCAACGGGAAAACAGCGTCAGATCATGCTGTGCAACGTGCTAGTGGGCAGGAGCGCACAGATGACTGCGGATCTGCTTGAGCCCCCACGACTTCCACCTCCAGAAGTTGGCTTCTTTGATTCGGTGGTGGACAGCCTGGTGGATCCCAAAATTTGCGCTGTGTACCATGATGCACAAGCCTACCCTGCCTACGTTGTCACACTGCAGCGATAAAACTGTCATTGCAGAAATTCATTGACTTTCTCAACCGAAACTTCAGGTGTGCTGTAAGGACTGATTACACCAAACATCCGGAAATAAACAACCATGCACGCACTTTTCTACATTTAGACATAAACAAAGGTCATTGTTAGGTGTTTATCGAACTGGCGTCGAATACCTCACTCAAGTACAGCATCCCGCGGAAGAAGATGGACGACAACTCAAGCGATGAACAACTGACGCAAGACAGTAACGACACAGGCAACGAAGCTATGCCTTCAATAGGACATGGCGGGCAGCAGTTTCAGATCGTCTTGGAGATTCACACGATCACGATGAGCAACATCTCCTCGTATGGCGCTTACCATCCTCCGAAGAAGGAGTACGTCAAATGTTTGGAAAATCGTATTGCGTTGCTGGAAAATCAGAACTAGACCTTAATCGAGGAGTTAAAGTCGCTGAAAGAACTGTACTGCCAGAAGGACTCGCATAGCTAGCCTGTACGCCGCGTATGACAATGGACTTTTCTAAATGTGCTGTACAGACAAAGGGTTGGTCGTTGAAGTTTCTGTGATCGGCTGGAATAGAATAAAAAAATACTCTGCCTTATGACTGCTGGTGTGCGTTCGAAGTTTAGCACAACCAGTTCGAGTCACAAGCAGCTACTAGGCACGGAAAAGAACTGCTTCGGAATTATTCTACGGAGGACCAGTGGCGTTCCGATATGTACATAGGTAGATTTGAGCAGATTTTATTCGCATGTTAAGGTTTTTTCTCATTCGTGTTTGGTTCTTTGATTCTGACTGATATGATATGTTCGAGAGATCTAGCGGTTTCTTGAGTATTTTGAGAATCAGCTTTTTAATTTGTTTGAAGGAGTTTTGAGCTCACTCAATAGTCACATAAATTGATGTGTCACCTTGTTTACCGTCATAAACCTTATTTAACAGGAGTTGCGAACAGTGAGGCATGAATGATTCTGTGCTGACAACCTACGTGTTTGATGCTTTATATGAAAATGCGTTTCTGAACGTGTAGAAATGCAGTTATACGACCAAAAGTAATTTTTTAGTGAGTTCACCTATGGCTTGTGTGAAAATGACACGAGTGATTAATGTGGCTTATGCAAGAAGTGTCTGATCAGTTTGTCTGGTGCTGATAAATGATCTCCAGTGGCACATGCTTCTTTTTTGTTGCATTTATATGTTTCCTCACTTTTCCATGTAAATCATCAACTTCTAATGCTGACTTGATAATTTACATGTCAGACATCTTCCGTTTCTTGGTGAATATATGCACATAGGAATTTTGCTAATGAGTGATGTGTCATCTGAGTGAAGGCCAACACAAAGTGGGGAATTTATAGTGGACTGGGCATTGTAATAGGAGGTGAGTGAATGACTAGCTTTATCAAAGGCAAGGATTTATTCTATGTGGCGTTAAATAAGTGCGGTTGTCCTGCAGCGTACTAGTTGTCTTCATCAAATGAAGAGTGACAGTTCATTTGACTAAAATTAGTTTAATAAATATGATAGAATGGCTAGATGAAAAGAGAAATATGAGACATGGTGTTAAAGAATGAAAACAGCCAACATGGGATGAAGCCAAAGATTATAAAAAACAGAGAGAGATTACACTGAAATTTTCTTACATTGCAAATTGCTGTTTGGAAGAGCGTGTACAGTGAACGTGAATACATAATTTTTTTGTATTTACTTTCCTTTAGCTTTTCAAGGAAAGTATCTTATTGCTTTGCTTGAAAAAGCAAGCACTCACTGTACAATTGTTAAGTTGTGGGCTTGTTTTGAGGCATCATAATAACAAACTTGATTTTTCATTATTATCACCAGTTAGAGCAGTGCTGTCCAACCTGATTTTTAGTGGCCTGCCTAAGCTAGTGAAATGTTTACGAATTATAAACCTGGAGAAAAAACAATACCACAGGCCTGCTTGTATAGCCATTGGTTTGTAACATAGCTTATTATGTTAAAGTGTGTGAGCACATAATTCAGTTTCAACGGCGCGTTAATTCAAATTATTGCACAGTATGTCTCAATTCATTCAAATTAGTCCAAAGTAAATTTCAATAAGTTACTCATTCTC
The DNA here is from genome assembly GCA_945859605.1 of Lumbricus rubellus. Lineage (NCBI taxonomy): Eukaryota > Metazoa > Annelida > Clitellata > Crassiclitellata > Lumbricidae > Lumbricus > Lumbricus rubellus. Next base: position 14,689,449 of record OX243824.1, on the reverse strand, counting down.
AGTAAATTTTAATCGTTGCTTTCGAGTTTATCATTGCGGCCCGCGGCTTCAGCAAAAGTGCTTTTGTGGCCCGCGGTGTCAAAAAGGTTGGACAGCCCTGAGTTAGAGCATTGGCGACTGAAAGTTGTGCTTCAGCTAATACATCAGTTACTTAATTTTTCGTAATCTTCATGCTGTTTGGACAGTAACAGATTCAGAGAGAATACGTGAAAGCACGGCGTACCTTGGCAAAATTTGCAGGCATGTTTTCCCTAATTGTTTTATCGCATGTGTTAATGTGTCCACTTTAAATGTTGCCGAAGATTAAACATGGTATAATTGGAAATTATATGGAGCCTATTTAAGATACTTGTTTGTAAGGCATGTATATATTTATAAGGTAGTATGCTCGGGCAATGAATTTCACCCACTGCATTTGATTTTGTGAAAATTGTTGTGTTTTTGGCTTTGGTTGAACTGAAAAACTCGAGAAAGAAGCAAAGAAATTTTATTGTTCTAGGATGTGTAAATGTATTGAAAACATTCATAACATAACAATTTATCAGATGAAATTGGCTATAAATTATTTCACGGTGGACATGTAACAATGACAGGAATACAGCAATGCCAAAGCGGAAATTTCTATTCAAGCAGAAATCTAACACTTAAAAGGAATGCTGCATGTTTCTTAAAAAATATGGAAAGCTGCTGCTACCAACACCTAGTCACAGTCAAATTTTCAGAGGGAATGCTTAGTGCCCTACTTTTGGCCATTGTATTAAGAAAGCTAAAAATGTAATAATCTGGCATATGACGTACAAGAACCCATAATGGTAAGCTATGTACAAGCTTTACGAAACATTTATAGTAGCAACTAAAGAAACTGCAAATAAATACTGAACTCTGACAAGGTGAAATTAGTAGATTAGAACATGCGGAACAAATTAAATTAAACTTATGATGAGAGATTTAAAACGTGCACGTAATGCTGGAAACGAAAGTCCAAGGCTCGTCAAAGTATTCAGAAAGTATCTTTTAATACAACTCAACAATAAATCTAACAGATCCTTCATGCATCAAAATAGTACGGGCATCATTGTATGCAATTACAAGGGTATGAAAGAGCAAGGGAAAACTACAAGACTGTTGATATGTCTTAGGTGTGTGTGTACTTCGGGCTTAACGACACCGTTTCATATCGAAGATGATTAGTGTCGGAGGCAGAGTACAACCTCACACTCCACGTTTATAATGCGACCGAGCCACCCGCAGTAAAGATCCAAGAAATTAATCTCTGACTGGGAATCGAACCCGGGCCGCCGGCGTAGCGAGCGGGCTACAACCCACTCGACCACGCAGGATCTCTGATATGTCTTAGGAATGCATGGGAACTTTTTCAACGAAGTTAACGCTAGCATCTTCTAGCAAAACAGAGACTGCAAAAGAGGTTAATCTAATAAAAAATATAGCCACTAAAATGAACTGAAGACTACCTATATAAAATAGAAGACAATGGCAGATTTTGGGAAGATCAGTTTTCAAACAGCACCAGCTATGAAATTATGATGCAAAGAAAATTATTTAATCAATTCAAAATACATTAAAAGTTACCTACAATACATACATAGTCACCCTAGATGTTCCTATATAATAATAAGAAAATATAACTCGTGCAGGAAATAAAGGGACTTGTTATTTGGCGTACAGATTATATATATAACTCATGGATTTGACACAATGTATTATTTTCTCTTAATAAAAGCCTTTTCCTTCAAATTATGCCATGAATTCCACCATTGCAGGCAGGGGCAGAGTTTCCAGCAAAAACTCTAAAAGACATGTTATTTCTAAAGCATCACACCATGCTATATAAGAACATCTTTTACATTCTTTATCCAGCAATTCTTCTCCAACTGAAATTCTCCCACTCAACTACAATTTGAAAATAAACTCCTTTTGATAATGAATACTAATGAATACTACTACAACTACTACACAGAAACATTAGAATTACTAACAATAGATTCCAATTAAAATGTAATAATTGAACTTCGCTCTACTCATAAATGATATAACTCCTTTTGATACGAAGAAAATCCTTATGATTATGTTTACAAACACCAACAGAAATATTCAAACTCAAGGTCTGCCAGTGCGATAAAGCCAATAAGAACACTTTGCAGCCAAATGCATCATTACTCCCGTAATCATCGCCATTAATATCATTCAGTGAACAATTAACTTGCAAGCTACCGAACCTACATAACCGGCAAGCTCGGGCACATAAAAGAGAAACCATTACAAAGCTAACAAACAACCAAACCACTGGAATACTTCACATGTATAAACCGCCGAATAGGGACCCTGAGCAAGTCCTTCACTCGCAATTGCTCATGTGCTTTGGCATGAAACTCCGATTTGCTCCTCTGAGTAGGGGTGCTAAAACAAGTGCTCAACTGCTCATACATACATACATATGTCAGTGCATGAAATAATGTGATGGCATTAACAGGGTTAGGAAGACCAAATGCAACTTTCTTACTGTGAAACAACCTGACAAAATTTGACAACCTAGATTTTCAACACCTGACAGATATACCTACCAAAACATCAAAATACATTTCAAACTGATATGTGATCTAATGAATAAACTTACATCTTACAATAACAGCTTATATTAGAAACTTATTCAAGGAATGAACTAATAATCGTCAGAATCTTCAAAATTCAAGCAACGACGACGCAAGTCAATCAATCAATCAATCAATCAATCAATCAATCAATCAATGCAAAACATGGAACAACAAGACTGTTACAGTAAATTCCAATCAGAGAATTTCATTGGCTGAAGTCTGGATGACAATCACAGTATTATGAGACACACCCAGTGACTTCATTGGCAGTTCAACATGCTCTGATGAAACGTACTAACGAAAAAACACAGAAATCCACACACCGCAAAAGAAATTCTCAAACGCCACTCTTGGAAATACATCAACAATCGTCCAGAATCCAGATAATAATAATAGTCTGGTCAACACCAAAGGAATCCAGATGCAGTTGAGAGTCTGACTCTTAACAACAAGCACCATCACCTGCATCAAAGAGTCACAACCTGTTGCTCTACTGCGAGACAGTCAGTCTGTTCCAGTCCGAAACGATCAAGACCGCATTTGCAAACAGTGAGATCCAAGAATCACCAGATCAGTGTACTGCAAGCGATTCCGTGATAGTTCAACAACGCGCCGTGTAGAAGCCGACAGCGACATCCGGTCTAAAGGTCACTTTCTCCGTAGAGCGCAGTGGAAAATGACGTGTAGTCAAGGGCACCAGGAACTGCATCGCGACCAGTGTAGGGAACCATGCGACGGATGCAGTACTCGGCTTGCTCAGGCGGCAACTCCTGACGTAAAATGTTCGCAGTGATGAACGGCTACAAACAACAAGGCAGTTCATCGTTATCCAAATTCATTCATTCACTTGGAAGTTTATATAGCGCCCCTTCAAGAAAAAAAACTACTCAGAGGTGCTCCCGACACTAGCACGCCCAAAAAGAACAGTTTTAACACGTTGACCGTCAGGTACGAGCTAACTCGTACTGCAGCCAGTTATTTAACATGGCCTGTAGGACAGTGCAGGTGGTCAGTGTGCTAAGTTTAGTAAAGAAGGATGTACTGTAAGAGGTACACTCTGTGATGCTCAATAAGTGCAATTAGTGCATATTAATAACAACTAAAGAAACGAGAACTCCCAAGTACCAAGATCTTTTATGTAACATATCTAAACAACTCTTCTAAATAGCATATTGCGCCAAAAGACAGTGCAAATTGATGTCAACAAAAAATGTAATAATTCACAATGTCGTTAAGTTGCTCAAAAGAGCGCCACAAAACATTGTTTTGAATGAACGAATGTCATGAAAGTCGTAAGATCAGAAACAACAGAGCAGTCACTCAATCACATCAGATGTCCTAAATGCCAATTCATACAGAGCAGCGCAGCCTAAGAAGACAATACCTTGTAACCATGCAGACAAAGAAGACAATACCTTGTAACCATGCAGACAAAGAAGACAATACCTTGTAACCATGCAGACAAAGAAGACAATACCTTGTAACCATGCAAACAAAGAAGACAATACCTTGTAACCATGCAAACAAAAAAGACAATACCTTGTCACCATGCAAACAAAGAAGACAATACCTTGTCACCATGTAAACAAAGAAGACAATACCTTGCAACAATGCAAACAAAGAAGACAATACCTTGTAACCATGCAAACAAAGAAGACAATACCTTGCAACCATGCAAACAAAGAAGACAATACCTTGTAACCGTGCAAACAAAGAAGACAATACCTTGTCACCAGCGAGTATTCGGAATGACTGCATGACTTGTTCCGCCGTATCCGTGTCGGTCGTCTCCCGCGTCATGAAGTCGAGGAAAGCCTCGAATGTCACGAATCCCATGTGGTTGGGATCAACGGTCGACATGATCCGCCGGAAATCTGCCTCGCCCTGAAAGCACAGAAAAAAATATAAACCTGGTAAATGGGCAAGCAGTTGTAAAAGCCATAAGCTACAGACAACAAAACACGACAATTTCGAAGTGAGTATTGTACTCAAGTGAACATTTGAGCACATTCTCTAACGTGTAGAGTGAACATTTGAGCGCATTCTCTAACGTGTAGAGAACACGTTTGAGCCTCCACTCAGGTATCAATTACTGTGTAAGAACCTTGAGCAAGTCCCACACTAATAATCGCTCAGCGCCACTGAATCACAAAAGAGTTGTATTGTAATAGCACAGTAGTGTCTGAAGACATTTCATAAAGTTGCAGACTTCCCAATTGTCTTAACCCCTTCCTTGGGGAAGACGTATATATACGTCCAAAACAGGCTTAAAGCATATAACCCCCCAGGGAAGGGATTAAATGGGTTTGCATTAAGGTATAAAGTCGACTTCAGTCACACAATACGCTGTGTATATACCAAGTAAAAATGTAAAATTTGTGTCATGATTACTGAAGGAACGCATATTCTTCATGGCAGTTCTCCAACACATAATCTAACCATAGAACATCTGTAATGCATTGCATTTTTGTGCTAGGCTTAAAATGTCTATTTTCACATTCATCCATTTTAATGTCTTTTATACCAAAGTTTTCAGAAATGCTGTAGAAATCCTGTTTTACCAGATGATTTAGCCGGTTCATGCAATTCAGGCTGTATTTCACATTTCACGCACCTCCAACAAACGACCAACAAACAATATTTGAGCTTTCTGTCATGGGGTCATGGGAACTCATGGGACCAACCATCTTAAGCTATGTTTCATACCAACGACAAATCCCTTGACATGAAAACAGGAATGGATACAGCAGGACACTTAGCTACGGTTGCCCTGGGAGTGCCTCTGAGTATACACCTTGAAAGGGTGCCAAATCAAGTTCGTATTGATCGATTTCAACCGATCTAAATCACCTGTTTATCGTCTCGTATGCTGTAACCGAGAGAAATCAGGCAAGCCTTGAACTCCTTTGCCTCCAGTCGTTTGTTCTTCGACTTGTCAAAGTGAAGGAATGATTTGCGAAACTCGTCCATCTGTTCGTTGCTGATTCCTTTCGAGTCTCTCGTTAGAATCTGAACGAAATGCAAAGATTAGAGTAAACAGGTACAACAATAAAACAGACAACATTCATACAAACATCGTATGAAGTGCGGTGATGTAGGGGTACGTTCAGTGCCTAAACTGTACAATCCTTCAACCCTTAACCCTTTAATGCCGAGATGTTAGTAAATGGTATGGGAAATCCTATACCCTCTGGCATTAAAGAGTTAATGACATGAAATTTAAAGTATCTGAGTTCGAAAACAAGTGAAGCTCATAACCTTATTAACCTGTGTATGTAAATCCATGGCAAATTGCAAATCTGCAAAACTATACCATTACAGACTTCCAACATAAAGTTCTTACAACAAAGGGAGACCAGAGAGAGAGAGAGAGAGAGAGAGAGAGAGAGAGAGAGAGAGAGAGAGAGAGAGAAAGAGAGAAAGAGAGGGAGGGAGGGAGGGAGGGCATCAGATCAAATCGAAAGGCTGAACAACACTTGAACATTATGAGAAACAGGGCCTTTTTAGCGTGCAGTTCTACACAAAAAATGTGCAGTTCTAAATGGATTTGTGCAGTTGTAAAAGCACTTCTGTACAGTTAAAACTAGCCAAAAATGGTCATTGTCCTCAAATTGGAAGTAATTACCATATAGGATGGGAAGGAAAAGAAGGAGTTGTGCAGTTCTAAAAATTCCTTAAAAACAGCCCTGATGAGAAATAACATAATAAAGAGGAAACCACATTTGAGCGCAACGATGTGAAATCAAACGATGTGGCAAGAAAAACCAATGACCATCTCACCTGATTCTCGAGCTCGTTCATATTTCTTGCAACAGATGTCAGCAGTTGCTCCCAACCAATTCTCAAGGTCTAAACAGATGATAAAAACCTACTTATGTGAATAGCTCAAACGGATTGACTGGCCGACTAACTGACAGAAAAAATTGACAAAATATTATTCAAAACAGAAAAAGTTTAGTACAAAACGATACTGGTCAGAAATTCAGAATGCCAAAAAGTTTCGTACAAAAAATGATACCAGAAATTCAGAACCACATGATATCTTGCACATGCGCACTGACCTGACACGTAAACACATATGTGCAAAACGTCTCACAAAATCATGCACGAAACACCTTTGCTGGGTAGGGGGCTTCACGTACAAACTAATGGTCAGATTGTAAGTGAGTAACTGGGTGTGTATATGCACGCACGCATATATGTAATCTCATGAAACATTCCCAAAGTCACTTAAAGCACACTTGCTTAGAACTGTCGGGTAGCTACATTAAGCACCTTCATAAGGTGCTATATAAATGTCCCATTATACATACAAACATCCAGGTCGTTGACCACAGTGTAAACGCTCGTAAAGTGCCTTCATAAGGCGCTACATAATACACACAAACATCGATGACCTCCCCCCAAACCTCCATCCCCTCCACCTGACCAGTCTTTATTTCTTAAGTCCCTTAAATCTTTCTTCTTTAGTCGTGGCTGGGCTGGGAGCGCCTCTGAGTAGTTTCCTGAAGGGGCGCTATATAAATTCTAATAATGAATGAATGAATGAATGGTGTAAATGCTCGTACCTCCATCGAATACGGCGTATGCCTGTTCTCGAAGATCATCGCCTCCTGCACGTCGTGGTTGAATCCCTCCAGCTCGTCGATGTTGTGTCGGAACGTCGCCAGCTCCTTCTCCAGCATCCGAAGCTTCGTCAGCTGATCGTCGAGCGAGCCGCGCTGGAGACCGAGCGAAGCGACAAAGTCGAGACGCTCCTCGATCCATCGGCCGACGACGTTGGCCTTCTGCGCGAAGAGATGGCGAAGACGCTCGTTGTTCTCCTGACGCACGACTTCCGATTGGAGCGTGCTGTCGCGCTTCGGAATCAACTGCCGAACTTCGTCCCACTTGCGAGCGAGCTCCTGCGGATGCAAAGGCAAAGCGGTCGTCAGTTTAACCCTTTAATGCCGGAGGGTATAGGATTTCCCCATACCATTTATTTACTACCATATTGGCATTAAAGGGTTGAACATGAACATGTACGGTTAACTGTTCAACACATGCTTTAACCCTTTACTGCCGGAGGGTATAGGATTTCCCATACCATTTGCTACCATCTCGGCATTAAAGGGTTAAAATATGTGTTGAACAGTTAATGTTACATGTTCATTAGCATGTTATTTTAGAAATGTTGAGAAATAAGGAAGGAATTCTGAATCGTTTGAAATCTCACGCACATGTAGTAAGACATGGTAGCCAGTTGTTAAGAGTGAGGAACAAAGAATGTGGGTTTGAGTCTTTCCTGCGATTCATTCATATCAAGAATTCATATAGCCATTTAAAGAAGGCCACTCAGAGGTGCTCCCAGTTCAACCACAGTGATACAAAAAAGGCTTGAGCCTGTAAAACACTGACGAGTCAACATTAGGTAACAGATGTATCTCCAACAAGAGACTATTCAAAACAGATGGACCTACAACTGGTGATTGCACATTGACCTGGAGATAGTCCTTCACTCAAATTGCTCAGCACCAAATTACTGATCATATGTCATTATATAACTTAGCACAAAACACAGACAATAATAATAATAATAATAACAATTTACATGGACATACAAATGATTGCAAAACACTAGAATAAACAAACAACAAAGAAAGTACACCCATTCTAAACTGCTAGTCATTTAACTTAAAATTATCTAAATATATGCAGTCCACAAGAAAAAAAGCATCTCTGATCAATCCCATTCTGCACACAGAACAACATTGGTGACGACACTGGTGATATTCTTCTAACCTGTGGTCGAACAGTGGTGTACGGATTCCCCATATCACCGGCCAGTTGATACTGTTGACAGATTCTGTCCACTTCCTGAATCAGTCGGACAATCGCCTTGAATTCCTCGTCCGCATCTCCCAGCGTAGCTTTGAACTGGTTGTGAGCATCCATCAACCCCTGGAAAGAGAATCCTTCACAACTCAGTATTGTAATCGTAATTGTAATCGTACATTTATATAGCGCCCCCTCAAGAGAACTCCTCAGAGGCGCTCCCGACCTGACACCATACCACAATCAAAGAGAATGGTTTTCAAATGCTTGCGGAAAAGGGGCAAAGAAAGACAAAGAAGTTCATTACGGAGACTAATAGGTAACTTCTTCCAGAAACACATGCACAACGTCACGCACTGACTGGTCGTAAAGGATAACATCACTGCCTTGAAACACACGGACATGCCTCTGATCAATTCATTGACCAAATCAATGCCTTACAAGAAACTTTCTGCGGAAATACGTGCACACATAAGAACACGTTGCATGCAGCCGACATCTCACAAGCCAACGGTCATGAGAAAACGATGGAAAATCAAGTCACACACATGAACAACGACATGCAGAAAGAGAATATTAGAACACGCAGGAGAACTTGTACATTCTAGTAGACAACAAATCCGAGCCTGTAAAACACACACACACACATCACATACCTGACACAGCTAAAACCATCTGTGGCCTGAAACAAGTAAGCATGAAGCAAAATGTCTATTTACAGGCTATCCATTTAGCTATTATGTCCATCATTTTCCAAACCAACTATCATTTTATCAGTTCATAGCATGAGCATCACGAAGACTACACCACGCTAGCAGCTTTTCATTTTCATCCTGATATTTTAAAAAGATATAGTAAACTTTCTCTGATCTTTAAATGCTTACAGTATCTGGGATCACAAAAAATTTATGAAAATTTTCTCATTCACAGGAACTCAAGCATCTCTTAACTGTGGAAAATCATTAAACTGATTAACTATACTATCATGACTTAATACTGCATGCTTCTTGCACTACTGCAAAGACCAGGCATTTATTATTTTACTAAACAGGTGAAGAGTGGTTAACACATTGGAACAAAGATCAGAATGAAGTGGGTTTGAAATCTGCTAGTTCACAGTCAACTAAGCCTTCCTCTCCCATGGTAAAATGAGTAGCAGCCTAGCGTAGATAGAGAGACCTGGTCACCTACAGCTGATGTACGGCAATGCCACCTAAGGGCTGATAGCCTAACACCAGAGATGAACACTGGGCCCGACACTCGAAATGCGAGTACACTCAGTACATGCAAAGCTGCCCTCAGTGAGGCAGAATCTAATTAGAAGCATTCTGAAGAAAAGCGCAGCTCACTTGGATTTCGGCAATTGTATGGACGATAAAGATGTCTGCCAGGTCTTCTCTTGCGCCATCCAACCAGTTGTTAAAGGGCTACAACAGACAGGAGGATAACTTCTGTAATAAATAATTAAATATAATCAATCACAATAAGAACTCAGTGCAAACAACTTTTTCTTTTATTGTTAACCCTCTGCCCATTTATTAAAAACCCTGCAGAACTTCTGCCTTAGCTATTCAATTATTTCTGCATAAACATGATGCTTCAGGTCTAAATCTAATTAAATGTTTTAAACTAAAAAACCAAAATGCAAAAATGTTTTGCTGCTGTTATTTATATATGGAACTCATCTCTGAGCATAATGCCACAGAAATGTACTTGAAAATAAGTCAGTAATGTTTCTTATTTCATTTTCATTTAATTTATTGCTCCCAGACCGACAAGCAGAAGAGGAAACAGCGAAAGAAAAATCCAGCAATTAAATCACGCAATCTAATTATGAGCTTGTTTTACCAAGGAGACAATGTGTGATGCAAACAGAGATATCTCGCTGACAGGGGACACCAAGGTGTGATTTTAAGTTAGCAGATGATGGAAGGTTGTAGATGAAGTGAAAGATCAGCAAAGACGGGCATGATAAACCTCAAAGTGGAGCATCGTAATCTGGAAAACATCTATTGTACACAAATAACGGTGCTGTAGACCAAAGTATTTCCCGAAGGACGGAGTAAGGATTTCAAGCTCAATGACAAAATAAGGAAAGCGGAACGAAGAATATAAACTTACAGCGGCTCTCTTGGCAAACTGCAGATGCAACTGGTCAATTCGTTCCAACACTTTCTCAGCTTCCTGTTGGAAAATAATACAATAACGATGATAAGTAAACAAATACAATTTCTATTAATTACCAAACAAAATGGCTCGACCATCCATTTCAACAACATAATTTACCCCAAATCACATATTAATTAATTAATTTCACTCATGTTTAAGGTCTAATTGAATTGGGTTCATGTAGCATTCCTTAAGGCTTAACCCTTTAATGCCGGAGGGTATAGAATTTCCCATACCATTTATTACCATCTCGGCATTAAAGGGTTAACAGATGCTCCTCGTTCTTTTATTTATCTATAAAGAATGTAAACACCATGTGTTTTCACATTTCGTCAGAAGACAATTAAACTTTCTGCCAGTCATTACCCGAAAATAATACAGCACCTCTACTAATTGTCACTATCTGACAAATCACCTAATACATCAGAAATTAAACAAAATTCAATTTACCCGAAAAACATAAATTTGAATCAGAATTTTAATTTATGCATCAACGATTCAACGCAACTGACATTTTCAAATTCTTGAGTTTCATAATACTATAATTCGGTCAACAACAGCATAATTAGTTAAGTATTTTAAATAGACATTATGATTAACTCATTACCTCTAACGCCACCGTCCGCTGTTCTGTCAACTGGCCGAGCCGCTTCCACTGATCGCAGATAGTGCGACAACGAGAGTTGGTCAGTTTCAAGTCGAAATACCCCAACTCACTAACAAACACATGCAAGAAAAACCAAACTTATAGCATGCCCAGCCCTACTTGTTCATCCTCAGCTTCATCAATCATTCATCTATAGAATCACGTGTAGACCACATGAAGCCATAAAGTACAATGCATTCTCATAGAGTATGGCCAAGTGTAGTATCAAGCCTAAGAACAAGCTTCAATACAAGTACTGGTGTAGGCTAACCCACTGAACTAAAAAGGTTAATTTTTGGCCTTACAACCTACATGTTATTTCCCATATTATGGCCAATATTACCTTCAAGGTTCACACGCAATCCAACAATGCCGAAATATTGGTGAAAGACTTGTATTTCCCTCCCATAAAGCCAATAGAATGAATACATACATAACAACTCGTCCTTCATTAAAATCTAGGCCACTTTTAAATATTTAGCACAGTTTCAGAGGCTTGAAAAATGAGTCATAACGACCTATGTTCACGAGCACCAAGACTCAAAGATGCATGACATTGACAAAAAATATGAAGTTAAAAAATACCATAACCTACTTCAGCTCGTGAGCAATATCAGCTATCTGCTCCACTCTCTCCTGATGGGCCGCCAGATCACTCTCAAACGCTTCATGCTTCTTCTTGAGAGCCTGTGCCACAGAAAGAAAACCACAGAAATTAATTCCTACAATCCTGAGGCAAGTCACATGAATGTGACAATCAAGAACAAAAAATCGCAAGACATATAACCATCCAACTTGACTCATCTAATAAGTCAATCACGAGAAATCTACAAAGACTGTCTTGCAGACCGCCACTAAACTTCCACGGCCATCTTCTTGAAAATCTAACGTCTTCATACAAGCATGAATAACTTCTCCCAATGTCACCAATGCCATTTAGACAGGCACTGGTCTTTCAAGCAAACAGTCGTAGTTGCTACCATCAATGGCAAGTCTTAATTAACCCTTTACCGACCACAGTGCTTCTGAGTAGATGCTCATGAAGAAGCGCTATATAAATATCCAAATGGAATGAATGAAAGAAAGTCTAGAAGACGGCATGGGAAATCCTATCTCTACTGTCGGCTAGTAAAGGTTTAAACCAACCACCAAGTCACACTCTGGTGTACAAGCGCTAATTAGATCAAATATAATGTCATTCCCATATGTGGTTAAATACATGGGACACCTCACTAAACAAAGCCTGGCGATTTAGATAGGGACAAGTCAGACTTGCCATGACTTCGTTAAGTCACTTGTAAGTCAGACTTGCCTTGACTTCGTTAAGTCACTTGTTAAGTCAGACTTGCCTTGACTTCGTTAGGTCACTTGTTAAGTCACGACTTGCCTTGACTTCGTTAAGTCACTTGTAAGTCAGACTTGCCTTGACTTCGTTGAGTCACTTGTTAAGTCAGACTTGCCTTGACTTCGTTAAGTCACTTGTTAAGTCAGACTTGCCTTGACTTCGTTAAGTCACTTGTTAAGTCAGACTTGCCTTGACTTCGTTAAGTCACTTGTTAAGTCAGACTTGCCTTGACTTCGTTGAGTCGGCTGCGTTTGTAGTCGGGATCGGCGAGCATCTTCTCCTTGCCGTCCGTCCAATCCTCGTGAATGTCGCACTTGTTCTTGAACTTCTTCGCCAAATGATCGAGACGCTGAAGTCTTCAGAAGAAAACATTTTAAAAATAACTCCATCAGACAGTTGCACAATGCACATGTATCAACTAATAATTCTTAAACCTAAGAAGAATTCATCTAAAATAAACTAAACTGCCAATAATTAAAAAGCACATATCCTTGTAAGCAAAGTCTGTGAAGAAAAATCTAGAAAATGTTATGGGTTTAATAAAATTATAATTGCACATCAAGTTCAGAACAAATTCTAAAAGACAAAATTTCACTACCAAGCAGACTGACACACAAGATAAACAATAAAAGAAGAAACTTGTATACATAATACTAGAACAATTATCAAGAATCCTGACAATAAATATTATACTCAACACAATAGAATTTGCAAAATTACACTAAACAGTAAACTAAAAAATATACACTTAATGATTTAACGACTAGCGTGTATTAAAATCAATGGGAACCAATGCAGCCTGCTGTTAAAAGGTTAACAGTTCCACTACATTACATTACAATTACATTAACAGTTCCACTACATTACATTACATCACATTTACACTAACAGTTCCACTACATTACATTACAATTACATTAACAGTTCCAAGCATGAGATATACAACTTTTAGCATTTAAAAATCTAGGCAGTCATTGTTATGATAACTTGTTTTAAGTCCTCAAATCAAGTTTGTCTAAAAAAGATGAATCAAAAATGGCGATGAGCTAAAGTCAGACCTTTGCAACTCAGATAGAAGCCACTCTTCGAAACCCTTCTCAGCATTTTCCAGTCCTTTCCAAGCGGATCCAACATCCTAGAGCACAAAAAGATCACAATCCACATCACCGATGAAAATTTAAAATTGCTGTTAGGTTGATATTTTAACACACTGGAATCCTTGATCTGCAGAATTTTTGCAGTGCAAGGATTGACACAGATCAACTTAAAATCTGCACTCATCATACCTTCCTCACCAGATGTATTACAGTTCTCGCAACATAACACACAAACTAAGCAAACATAAAACACACAAAATGAACATAATGCAAGCAATATACAGAGCAACACAAGAACAGACCAATTTCTAGTCTGCAGACACAAATAAAATTTACTAACCTTTACAATAAGTAAAAACAGATTTCCAAAACCTGAGGAAACCACAATATTAGCACAGGACAATGGCATGAAATGGTAGTGTATCTTCATCTTTCTCTCGTCTAAAAACTTGCCTTTTTTCTCGGGGTTGAACGCACTGGGAGCACTTCTGAAAGGCTCTTGCTGCAAGAAGCGCTTTATAAATGGTCAGATAAGATAAGATAAGAACAATAGAACTGTCAAAATACCTGAACGAGTTTTCCCTCGGTCGGCAAGTACGCCGGTCGATTACCAAGCCTCAACCGCGTCTGCAGCGTGTTGAAGGTCGTTTCCAGCTTCCCTTTCTGCTCAAGACGCGGTGGTTTATGATGACTGCGGTAGTCACGGAATTCCTCCAGCTTATGCTGAGTACCGGTCAATGTGCTGATGCTCGTCCTGTTCTCCAGCCATGGACGAGTCCTTGCAATCCACTCCAAAAGCTGCCAACAGATTCAATCCATGTGAAAAACGAAGAGCCTTGAGCTGGATAAATTAGAGAACTTACATAGATTGTTACGGCAGTACAATTTCTCATAGCCTGCATTGGGATGCGTGTATTGTCATGTAAGAAGGGCTGTGCCAAGAGTACGGGACAAATTTCATAGTTCTGAACATGTCAAAGTAATTTTAGTGAAAATTTACATAAAATGCAGAACAACAGTCAACATGATCGTGGACAGCAACTTGTTTTTTTATCGGATTTTCTCCTAGAAATATGTGAAAGTTATATCGCACCAATCTGCTTAACCTATATCTTATCATTTCAACCAGAATAAAATCTACCTATATCTTATCATTTCAACCAGAATAAAATTTACCTACATGTATATCTTATCATTTCAACCAGAATAAAATTTACCTACATGTATATCTTATCATTTCAACCAGAATAAAATTTACCTACATGTATATCTTATCATTTCAACCAGAATAAAATCTACCTATATCTTATCATTTCAACCAGAATAAAATTTACCTACATGTATATCTTATCATTTCAACCAGAATAAAATTTACCTACATGTATATCTTATCATTTCAACCAGAATAAAATTTACCTACATGTATATCTTATCATTTCAACAAGAATAAAATTTACCTACATGTATATCTTATCATTTCAACCAGAATAAAATTTACCTATATCTTATCATTTCAACCAGAATAAAATAGCCATCCATGAAGATACATGCAAGTGTAATACCGCAAATTTTCTATTGCTAGGATGATTCACAAACTTCAAGAATAAACCATCTAAATGTTGATATCAGTTCAGTACTCACGTCGGAAGACAGGCGTTCGTACTCCTCCATGAGTTTCTCATTGTCCTGGTTGATCCTTAGCACCTTGCAAATTCGATTTGCAGCTGTCTCAGCCTACACAATTAAAAAGTACAAAATAAATCAAACGTCTGTTTTACATTTCCATCAACAGTTCTCAACTGTAGATAATTACAGTTTAAAATCAATAAAAAACTTTTGCTCTCAAATGGGCAAATCAAAGAAAAATTGAAAAATTCTGGTAGTTCTGTGTCTGAAATGAGACAAAAAAAGAACTGAGTAAATATTTAATTATTTTTCACAACTGTATCCCCCCCTTAATTAAAGTCTGGGAATAAACAATGTCAATTAAGGCGTAGAATAATCAATGTCAATTTTAGCAAACAGCCCATTAAGGACTCGATACACATCTAGAATTTTATGCGTGAACCAACATACATTTCATATAACCAGGTAAGCAAACGTATTTTTCATATTAACCTTGCAATTGATGCCTAGGCTAAACTTGTCTGCTTTTTATAAGTCGATCAAATCTTACTTTTTCAACTGCGGCTGGCTGGGAGTGCCTCAGTGTAGGTTTTTTAGAAAAAGTGCTATATAAATTCTTGGAAGCAACACAAAATTAAACGGTCGAAGAATCGAACCTGCTGTGCGCCAGAGAACGCGTGATAGTACGAAGACACGTACGCCATGACCGAGTGTTCGTCAGGTTTAGCGGACTGCAGCATGTCTGCGAATGAAATGTCAGCATCAAAAGTGATTCAAGAGAATAGTAACAGAGCTGAACTTGAAGCAGAGGTTCAAACCAACAAACGATTTGCAAAAAGAAATCATACTTTTATCATATACTTATAAAATTGATCAATGTTCAGATAATCCAAATAGGTTGACAAATAATATTAGTAGTTCTAAGTGAGTATTTCACCATCATTAATATTATTATAATTATGGAACTTGTGAAACTGCCAAACTATCTTAACTACCTTAAAGCATGCAGAATAAAATGTTTGTATGTGCACTTGTTATAGCGCCCCTTCAAGATCTCTCTACTCAGAGGCGCTCCCGAATGCAGAACGGACACTGCATCGGAGTTTCACGCCGAAGCGCTGAGCAATTGTGAGTGAAGGACTTGCCCAAGGTCCTTACGCGGCGAGGTGGATTCGAACCTCAAACCTTCCGGCTCCAAGGCAACGACGCCACCACTACATCACCGCGCCCCACAAATACCCTGAGTGTGCACGTGTGTGTTTATGTCCGTGTGTGTGTAGACATGTATACAAGTGTGTACATACAATGTGCTGCTGGTCACTTAATGTCCAAATGACACATCAGAACAAGCTCTTGAATGAGTCACCAAACACATTTCTGACCAATTCCAGGACAATTTTCAAGAGCCTCTCAAAACTGCCAACAATTAATTAAATGACAAACGCATACCTTCAACGTCCAACATGCGTGGTATGTCAAGATACCTTTCCGCCACATTGAATGCCGTGTTAAGGTTCTCCACAGGATTGTCCTATTACAAGACACAGTGCAGAAAAGCCTGACTTTATTGAAGGCAATAAAATAGGACAAAACTATTTACAACTACCTGGCGACGTTCAAGAACCATAATGACTCATGAGACTATTAATGTTCAACTAGTACATGTGAGCAAAAACAAAACAATCAACCTAACTGAACAACTCCTGAAGATGACTAAAATTTGTGAGCTATTGTATCAAAATAGTATAAAAAAGTGATAAAGTAGGATAATATAATAAAGCGGTGGTCTATTGTTTACACACTTTCATCAATTCTAAGCCATTTTTCGTGCAAACAGGTTTGGTAATAATGATGACACTTGATTGTAATCGTATGAATTAGGATATAATTATTATTACTATTATTACAGCAATTTGATATAGCGCCCCTCAACGCTGTCTACTCAGAAGCACTCCTAGTCCAACCCTAATCGAATAGGACAGTCTTAAGAACAGTGAGAAATGAGGCAGAGAGACCAATAGGCGTTTGACAAATAGTAGAGGAGGAAGGGTGTACGGAACATACACGACAATCTATGACGACCGATTTAACGCAATTTCTTACATCATGCCGCCATCGCAATGCATAACACGTTTGTTGATAATCGCCTCAAGTGAATCATAGTCACATTCGTAATCCAATACAATAGTCAAGTCTAATCCGTAATCCCCAGTAAGACATAGAAACCAGAAGAGGTATTTGTATATATAACACCAGGCAGTATTTACCTTTGACAACCGGTTGTAGTCTATAAGGTCAGGTCGGTGTCGATGAATCAGAGCACAGAACGCAAGACCATCTTTGAAGCTAAAAAACAAAGAATACTTTAAACACAGTTCTAATGCAAATGACCTCAAGTCCTTAAAATCGCTTTCATTTTAATCCTAGCAAGCTTTGCTAGTCATAAAATTCTTTGAAGCTAAAAAACAAAGAATACTTTACACAGAATGCAAACTATGACCTCCATCAAGTCCTTAAAATCTTCATCATTTAACCCTAGTTAGCTCTTGCTAGTTATAAAATTCATGCTGAATGGGAAAGAACTGAGAAAGTGAAAAACTACCAGCAGACTACAGAAAATAGACATTTCAAAGTAGAAATTTGGTTTTATAAAATATCTTAAACAGGATAAGTGCCAAGTTGCACATTTTCTTCTCAGAAGTCCTTCCTTTGGCCAGGACTAGATTCATTAAGCCCTTAACATCACAGCAATTTACTTAAGTAAGTAAGTAAGTATATTCTTCATGTAACCAGTAGTAACCAGATGAAGCTCTGGTACAAAACTACATATTTATAAGGTTAAACTGCTAATACAGATGCAACATTCAAATCAAAAGGATCACATGGGAAACATGGACATCTGCAAAGGTTTAGTGGGTTACTGAGCTTTCTGTGTATCCAACACATTGCATGCATAAACCTAATAAATGTGTAAATAATAGCGTGGACGTAATCCACAATATAGTGGCTGGTTTGTACCTCATATGGAAATTCTGTACATTGACGTTCTTGTACGGAGCTGTTTTACGTTGGCACCACAGCAACAGGCCTTCTTTGGCTGTCATTTCTACAAGAATAGGAAACAATCAATTATCACGACCAATCCAAACCATGTAAGAAAACCCTATCAAAACATATATGTTATAAGTCAAACTACAACCTTGACCATTCAAAGCTAACTTCCAATTTAAGTAACTTCACCACAGTCGAACCAAGAGACAGAAGCAGTTGCAATCAATTCTACTGACTAGGAAACAGCAGAATTTTCAATAAAATGCCATAATTAAAAAATACATTTACAATTTTAAAAAATAGCAAAAACAATTCAATAAGTCAAAAAGTCTGAAATTTAGCAGTGCAGCAAGGGTTGTGAATAGTAATCTTAAAATTTTCTAAATAATTACAGACCTTCTCCACTGTGGGCCCAACCACTTGGAATATTTCGCCGTCCATTGGGGCTGCATTTGCTACCAAGAATGAACTCCTCAGCCTTTAACTCAGCTCTATAAACTAATCTTTACAGACATGGCTGGGCCAGGAGCACCACTGCAGAGGCAAGATCTTAAAGGAGTGCAAGCTCAAGTTCAAATTGATTGATTTAATGATAAACAGACTCCGACTAAATAGAGGAACCTAAAATAAGAAACATATATAGTGACTATACAACACAAACAGACCTTCAACAGAGATGTCTTGAATGGCAAACCGTAAGATGATCGTCCATATCATGCCAAGCGTCATCTTCAGATTTCCATCAACAATTTCTAAAATCATCAAAAGCTCTTGCTTCAAACAATCCATTTGCAATAATTGACTTATTCTCTTTCCACAACCCCAATCATAACTATAAGGCCCCAGAAATTTTAAATCTTGTGCTCCGTAATTTCCCCCCAAAAATCCAAGTATCGTGCAAAAGCGTAAAAATTGGCAAGTGTGCAATTTGTGCCAAAATCCTGCCCTTTTTTCTATATTGGACTTTGATTTACTTAAAAATCACTGCATGGACACCTAAAACCGGAATTATCTACACACTTTCATTTGACATGTTCACAAAATAGTAAATCCGTACTTTAGAAAATGTGACATTCAAATCAGAGCATCAATTATTGTTTTGTTACAAACCTGGTATTTAGTAAATTTATAGTCATACAATGTACACCGTGATTCTGAAATTTTGGTATATGAAGTTGAAAGATACATATCTTTTTATCCGTTCAATTTTACCTCAAGAAATTTTGGAATCATATTCTTGGTCAAATTCTCTAAATATTTGAAAAATTTTCACGTGATATGTCATCAGGCATTAGAGATATATGAAAAACAATTTGGCTTACTTTTTTGAATCACTGTGTATAAGAAAACCGACTACTGTCAATCAAAATAAGGCAAATAGAACTGCATAAGAAGACACAAAAACTTGGGAATCAAGAAAGATTCATATAACAAATGACATCAGCATGCTATATGAAACCATCCAAAGAATGTAATTATCTTCATTAAAATGTTGCTAATTCAAGTAGTCTTACACAACTATCCATTCTTCAAGTCAGTTTTTCAATTGATCTTATTTTGTAATCAACAAGTTACAGTAACAAAATTTATCAAATTGATTGGTTGGTTACAATACATGATGAAGAGCAGTCATTACTACAAAAATACAGACCTAGTTTAAAACTAGACATTCAATGAACAAAACATTAAACTAAACAAAAGACTCAGCAACATGCCAAAACAATAACAAGTAAAATAAGGATGTAATGCTCAGACACAAACTCTACTTGCACTTTGCATTTAGAGAATTAATTAGTGTTATCGAACTACGAATCTAAACACCACACCACCTGAGTAGAGGCTATAGGCTAAGACCAAGCCAGCAATTAAGATCAAGATGGGTGATTGGGTCTATGATTGAGTCTATTGAGTTGCCAGCCTGAGTGTCTGAAACAGTCTCTTCCTGTATTTAATCAGGAGGTCAACAGCCCTCACGCTTTTCTTGAAATAATGCAAAACCTATTTACTCCATAAAGTGATTATAATGACAATTGGCATTATTAAGTACCCCAGAAGTAGCTTCAGCCTTCAAGTGCAAAGACAATGTTCAATAACCCACCAAATAGATAGCATTTCCTTGGGTAAACCTTAACAATTGAATCATGCATTTCATATAACAAACAAAGTGTTGTAGCATAGAGCCAAGTTCTCTCTATGCCAACTCTCCCAAAAACCACGATGCCAGGAAGACATGGAACACACACCGTTCCAGCTGGTAAAGCTATAGTTAACTTTACCCCTTGCATGGCCCTTGCCACACACCATCTCCTTTCTATAAATAACAGCTGCCTTAGACTGATAAGAAAATCGACTCAGAGCAATAAACGACTGGATTAGCTAATGCGTGTCTGTCGCCACACTGAAATCATTCAGATCCTATAAAATCTCATGACAACAGTTCAACGTTACATTCCCATTAATGTTTCTACGTGCATACCACAAAAACATTTGGTACGCTTTAACGACCCACAGAATGACTGAGACTGATCCTGAGGGCTGTTGTGATGATAAAAAGGTTACAGTCAGAGGTTTATCGCCTTTCACCAACTTGCAAGACCCTGCATTTAGACTGATTACAGTGATTAGCAAGCCAAGCTATGAGGCACCTTGGTGATAGAGCTAGGACCTGACAAAGATGCATAGCACAACAAGTCTTATTGGAATGGTCATCAGAAGTTAGAAAAGCAGCTAGAGACTGTCTCTGGCAACAATTTAAACTTAAATCTTTATGGGTCTAGTCTAAGCAGACATGCATGCACAGTTGCACACACACACACACACATATGGAGGTATTGTACACATAAATTTTATGTAGATATTATATAGTCTGCATGTGTTTGTTTGTATGTGCACTTGTTAGAGCGCCCCTTCAAGCTCTCTCTACTCAGAGGCGCTCCCGATGCAGAGCGGACACTGCATCGGAGTTTCACGCCAAAGCGCTGAGCAATTGTGAGTGAAGGACTTGCCCAAGGTCCTTACGCGGCGAGGTGGATTCGAACCTCGGACCTTCCGGCTCCAAGGCAACGACGCCACTACTAGACCACGCGCCCCATGTGTGCTTAATCTATGCTAGAGTGGGATGGTACAACTACCCTGTAGTATAAATTAAACCATCCCTACTCATATCTTTTGGTTGGTGTGTATAAACTTTTAAAATGTCACTGATGCTGCAAAAACTGGACCAAGGAACTGTGGGTCTTGCATATGGCTCAGCTATAAATAAATTCATGAGTACATCTATACATACAGATTCAGTATGACAGGTCAAAAGACATTCTACTCTAAGCCTAAACAAGATTAGTTCAGACAGGTACATATTTTTGTTACCTAACCTTCTCCAAAAGAGTGTGAAAGTGAAGTATTGATCAGAAAGTTTAGTTGGGAGCACAAGTGAGGAAATTAGAATGCTTTCCAAAATTGTTAGGGATGCCATTTTCTCAGCCTTGGCTTAGTAGGATAGGTGGCCACTGGCCAGTCCTTTTCCTTCCAACAGCGTATAATTATGGTCAATGTATAGTTCAGTTAGCCAAAGGAGGCACATGCTTTAAAAGCAGAAATCTTAAACAAGATATCTGCCATGATGGAGAATTGAACACCTCACCGACAGTCCAGCGTGCTAACCACTACACTATCGAGCACCACAGGATGTCAAATTTAGTTTGGACAAACTAAGTAAGTCCATTCATAGCTTCAACATTTCACCATAATGAGGGAAACAGCAGAAAACAACAGTTTGACTGTTTGGTATAATTGTATATCCGATGGTGAATCTGATGGTATACTTATTACTTCGGCCAAAGTCTGACCTTCAAACAGTTCCATTCCCCCTCAAAAACAGCAAGCAGCAAAAGGCGGACCCATATCTGAAGAAACTTATGACATCCATTACACAGCACCCATACAAGTTCAACAGAGCTCAGAGATATTGGCATTATATTACAAAGTGCTTTCCAATATGGTGAGACCGTCCTTAGTGGCAAATCTATACCCCCAAGATCGAGACACCAACTATTCTGTTCAGCTTAGCAAAAGAATAAACAGCTGCCATAATTCAACAACTTTAGCATGGATCTAGACTGCTGGCATCTTCAAATGCAATCTGAAAGGGTTGTCAAAATCTTGCAGCTCAACAAGACAATGACATTGTTTACTAGATGTATGTACTTCAAAAATCAAAATGTGATTAGCAAATGGTTAATTTAAAGAATATAATATATATACTTATTTACTTTACACATTTGTTTATACTTCTTTCACAAATCTGCATTAATAGAACAAACACATACATGTCTACATAAATATTGACATCTGATACATTGACTATTTGGATTATTACAGTAAATGATTGCGGAGTCAGATGATGGCAGATTTAGCAAATGTATATGGAAGGAACTTAGATGCATTGGAATACATCGTTGCATTGTTGATTGTTCAGGCTCAAATGCTATACAATACGACGAGGCAAATATCATCTGTTATCCATTATAACCAGGAGAAAGAGGAAGCCCAGGAATCAGAAACTGAGAACCAAACATATTTCGCATTGACTGCTCACAAGCTACAGAATTTCTGTAAGAGACTTCATTCTTCAAGAGCTGCTCTGAATTTTTACAAAGAGTTCAACACTTTACACTAGAAATACCAAATATATAATTTTTTAAAGGCTATGAATATACATGACGGTTAAAACAGGCTTTAAACGGTCGATCCTTCTGCTACATATTTACATGCAAAGAAAAAGTTTTCAACGCAAAGAAAGTCAATGAAAATACATACATTCCATTCAACCTTCTAGAGATACCACACTATCATACGTTAATCGGTTAAAGGTTTCATCACTAGGATGATGTGCACATAGTTGGCTTTCTGACACTAATATTTCCGATATTTCACTCATGAATCTCATGATTCAATTTATTTCCTTTATAACCAACTATTACTTCAATGTATTAAATAAATCTGTAATAATAAAAATCTATGTTGCATGTTACATTGTGAGTTTTGCAAACACGAATGACATACAGTTAATTAATAAACAATAATAACAATAATAATAATAATAATAGTACCAATAATCATAATAACAATAATAATATTTTATAAGTCCCTGGGGAACCAATTACCTCAGGGCAATAAAAAAAATGTAAAAATAAATTTTAAATAATAGAAATCTATATATATAAAAATCTAACCGCGTTTGGCACCTGACGAAAGATCTCCAAACTTTCTTCATTGATTGCTGTCGAAACTTCACCAAAACGTTTAGTTCCAACACGGCCGGGTTTGCAGAATGCTTTTTGGCAAAAAGCGCAATCTTTTAAGCTAAAAAAGCAACTTTGCAAATTCCGCCGTTTTCAACACATAGCCTACGCCCGTCAATAAGCCTTGCATACCAATTCGGGCATGTTTGTTCCGTAAATTTCTTTAGCGCATTTCATTACGGCCTTCGCATTTCATTACGGCCTTCTTGCTCAAGCGTTTTATGGCGTGATCCGCGTCGCCATCGCGGAGGGGGAGGGGGACGGGGAGGGGAGGGAGAAGTCTTTTTTGCCACAGCAACGCATGGCTGGGTACAGCTAGTTCATAATAATAATAATAACAACAGTACCTTCTGCGCCAATCGACACCAGTTTCACGCCTTTAGTTTCGATGAAGTCCAACGCTTTGTTGACGTTGGCGATCTTGTGGAAGCGCATCTTGCCACGATCCGGTTTCGGAAGCTGTTCGCCAGCGATGACCTCCAGCAACAACATCAGCTTGAGACCGTTACGAAAGTCTTCCTCGATCGTTTCGATCTGTGTCCCAGCTTTTCTCAGATGAGAGTTGCACCATGCTGTGAACGTCTGAAATTTAATTTAAACAATCTCCTACAGACAAAGAGATCAGTAACTACTCTTAGGTCCTCTGATCGGCTTGACCTCTTTGTCCCCCGAGTCAGGAACACCATGGTGCAATCCAGATCATTTGCCTGCATTGGCCCCTCCCTATGGAATGGGCTTCCTCCATCAGTTCACTCTGCCATCCTCTCTGGTAGTGTATAGTCTACTCGTATCCTCGTCTTTTTCTCGTCTAAAAACTTGCCTTTTTTCTCGGGGTTGAACGCACTGGGAGCGCTTCTGAAAGGCTCTTGCTGCAAGAAGTGCTTTATAAATAGTCAGATAAGATAAGATACTCAATTGTATTCTAATCGATTGCCAAATGGATTAGATAAACAGCTAATCCTAATCAATTAAGATAAGAATATTCTTTAATTGACCAATTGCTATCCGGAGTTTGGTGTACAGACATGGTATGCATGGTACATGATAAACATATATCATCTATAGAGCCAATCAAAAGTCAAATGTTCTACAATAACACATAATCGAAAATCCAATATATACATGCTCTTATAATTACCAACCATTCATACTGCACTTTGGTTTACACGGAATGACATTTCAATAACTCATGCGTGGCAGGGTTCGAACAATTGTCAATGTAACCCATGAAGCACCATGTTTTAAACTTGAAATAGAGAGTTTCTGTAACAATTATGGAGATGAAGGTTGAGGCATTAGCAACCTGCCCACAAACATTCTTACCATGTAAGACATCGTAGCCAATTGGTTAGGGTGCTTCCTAGTAACACAAAGAGTTGTCTATGGGTATGAGAGCTTTCCCTTAGCCAATTAGTGTATAGGGACCATATGTAAGTTCTTCACCCACAAATGCTTTAGTTCTACGTACAATTGGATATTAGATCATACTGGGCTGGCACTAAATAAATGCAACAGTACACTTAGAATTTATACTAATACTACTACTGACAACAACTACTACTACTACCAACAACAACATCCGACAACAACATCCAACTACTGACAACAACGTCCAACAACTGACAATAGCAACAACTACTCACAACAACTACTGACAAACAACCACTATGTACAGACAACGACAACAACAACATTATAATATCCACCATAAGAAGCCCCAAAAATTATACATGGTCAACTGATATCTTGGCCATGCAACTACTAAATAATACATTGAAATTATTCCAGGTCCAGCCATTGAAATCCAATTCCTGTACATGTGCCCGATTCAAGTTCAGACGCATTCACATACAACATGCATCAAAGTCCACAGGTGGCACTCACTACCCATGCAGCTGCCTGGCTCTAAGTCGGCTTGCCTGCCTTTTGCCACTCTACCTGCCACCCCATCAGTCTGTCTTAAGATCTCTGTGTCTGTCTCTCTGTTATCTGTCTCTGCCTGTCTGTTTCTACCTCTCTGCCTGTCTGTCTCTCTATCTCTTTCTGCATGACTTTCACACTGTGTCTCTCAGTCTTTGCCTCGCCCTCTTTGCATGTTTCATTCTCCGAGTATTTAACACTACGACCTTAAAATGCCTGACCTAGAGACCAATGTATAATGAATTCGTGGCCAGTTTTGGTTGAATGGTCGGCCATCTAGGGACCAGGAAAGAAATCGCATAATCATTGCATCACAAAATTTATGAGTAACGTTATTCGTCCAATGGGTCATTCCATGTCAAATCAACCAAAATTCAGAAACATCCCCACCACACCATCTCAGAATTTGATGAAATTTTGCCAGTTTGTAAACCAACATATCTTAGGAAGCTATGCAAAATATTAGCTCAAAATGTTGCACGGTCTTCGAGATATGACCATTTTTATAGTGGGGGGGGTAGCAACAGCTCGCGAACGACTTAATTCTGAGGCGTTTTTGATCACTAATATCTCAGGAAGTATGATAGAAACTTGTATAAAATTTTCACAACATTAGTAGTCTTATGAGTAGATTCTGACCATTGTAAAATTTTACAGTTTGAACCATTACTTGTAAGCCCAGCTCAGCCTGAAAATGGCATTTTGTTAATTTCGACAGTATGAAAATCGATTTTTGAACAACCATTACTCTGTTAGTATTAAATATAAAGTCCCAGAACCTTTTGGGTTTGTAATAGGCCTTGTGATGAATGATCTGGCAAATTCTGAGGTATTTTAAATGCTAACTTGATGTGTTAGACCTACTTGAAAACTGCACGAAGTGAAAAGTAGGTCATCTGCCGATTGAAATATGGCCATGTGGGATAGGTAGCACAGTTATGTGCTATACACCATTAAAAAGGGCTTGAAAAGTACTTTCATAGGATACAAATTTCATTTTTGTTCCGTGATGCCGGCCGTTTTGAAATTCAAGTTGAAAAACGAGGTTTTTTTACATTCGGGAGAAAACGGCATGATCTGCAAAGTTTGGGATGTCATATCTAGGTCAGGAAATGAACCAGAGGACTTGTATTTCTTTCATGTAATGAGTTTGTTGTACTCTTTTCAAATATGCAAAAATATTGGTTGTATTATTAGTTGTTTTTAATGTATGAATGTGTAAACATTGCACAAATGCCAATTTTCATCTATTCGGACATGTATAATTGCATGTTTATCTCAGATATATGTTCTTATATGGCCATGTGGGATAGGTAGCACATTTATGTGCTGCACACCATTTAAAAGGGCTTGAAAAGTACTTTCAAAAGATGCTAATATTATTTTGCTTCCATGATGCCTTCCATTACAAAATTCCAGTTGAAAACCGAGTTTTTCTTACATTCGGGAATCAATCACGAGAAAACAACAAGATCCGCATAGTTTGGACTGTCATATATAGGTCAGGAAATGAACCAGAAGACTCTTATATTTTTCATGTGATCAGTTTGTAGTACCCTTTTCAAATATGTGAGAATCTTGGTGGTATCATTGGCGATTTTTAATTTATAAATTTGTAAATATTGCACAAACGTCAATTTACATCAATTCGATATAATATGATTATCTCAGAAAGGATAAAAACACGTTTTTCAACTTCCTTTTTGTAATGGAAGGCATCACAGAAGCAAAATGATATTTGTATCTTTGGAAAGTACTTTTCAAGCTTTTTTGAATGGAGTGCAGCACATTACTGTGCTACCTATCCCAAATGGCCATATAAGAACATATATCTGAGATATATATGCAATTATGCGTGTCCAAATAGATGTAAATTGGCGTTTGTGCAATATTTACAAATTTATAAATTAAGCATCATCAAAGACACCACAAAGATTCTTGCATATTTGAAAAGGGCACAACAAACTGATCACATGAAAAATATAAGAGTCCTCTGGTTCATTTCCTGGCCTATATATGACAGTCCAAACTATGCGTATCATGTTGTTTTCTCGTGATTGATTCCCGAATGTAAGAAAAACTCGGTTTTCAACTGGAATTTTGTAATGGAAGGCATCATGGAAGCAAAATAATATTAGCATCTTTTGAAAGTACTTTTCAAGCCCTTTTAAATGGTGTGCAGCACATAACTGTGCTACCTATCCCACATGGCCATATAAGAACATATATCTGAGATAAACATGCAATTATACATGTCCGAATAGATAAAAATTGGAATTTGTGCAATGTTTACACATTCATACATTAAAAACAACTAATAATACAACCAATATTTTTGTATTTTTGTATATTTGAAAAGAGTACAACAAACTCATTACATGAAAGAAATACAAGTCCTCTAGTTCATTTTCTGACCTAGATATGACATCCCAAACTTTGCAGATCATGCCGTTTTCTCCCGAATGTAAAAAAACCTCGTTTTTCAACTGGAATTTCAAAACGGCCGGCATCACGGAACAAAAATGAAATTTGTATCCTGTGAAAGTACTTTTCAAGCCCTTTTTAATGGTGTATAGCCCATAACTGTGCTACCTATCCCACATGGCCATATTTCAATCGGCAGATGACCTACTTTTCACTTCGTGCAGTTTTCAAGTAGGTCTAACACATCAAGTTAGCATTTAAAATACCTCAGAATTTGCCAGATCATTCATCACAAGGCCTATTACAAACCCAAAAGGTTCTGGGACTTTATATTTAATACTAACAGAGTAATGGTTGTTCAAAAATCGATTTTCATACTGTCGAAATTAACAAAATGCCATTTTCAGGCTGAGCTGGGCTTACAAGTAATGGTTCAAACTGTAAAATTTTACAATGGTCAGAATCTACTCATAAGACTACTAATGTTGTGAAAATTTTATACAAGTATCTATCATACTTCCTGAGATATTAGTGATCAAAAACGCCTCAGAATTAAGTCGTTCGCGAGCTGTTGCTACCCCCCCCACTATAAAAATGATCATATCTCGAAGACCGTGCAACATTTTGAGCTAATATTTTGCATAGCTTCCTAAGATATGTTGGTTTACAAACTGGCAAAATTTCATCAAATTCTGAGATGGTGTGGTGGGGACCATTGGTTGATTTGACATGGAATGACCCCAATGGCAAGCAGGGCCAAATCCACACTACCCGATAGCAATGAACTGGCAGTTGCTTTAAAATCACATGTTCCATTGTTCCACTAAGGCCCGCATTTAGCTTTATAGATAATTTTATTTTACGGATGTACTCCAAGATTGAATCCAGTGGGAATAATTGTAACCATGACCAAACTCCGACAGATTTGAAAATGACCATTGACCATTTTATTGCATCCATGCGAAATTGCGAATGCCATCTTTAAGACTGATTCGAACATGTAATCCTGAATTAATGACCAGTCAGTCACACACTTACAGATCCACTCAAACGAAGAGCAATCCCTAAAGCTAAAGCTGAGTAAGAACTAAGAAGTGATAACGACTTCACTTTCTTAACCCTGGCGTATGAAGGTGGGTTGCCAGTCCTCTCCCTCACCATCTCATATTTCCACTGACATTGCAGGCCCATTATAACTTGAGCAGATGGCTAAGGGTGCAGAAATTAAAAAAAAAACAAGTATAATACCTGCAATCATGAATCAGCAAGTAGGCCTACAGTGCAGCACGGCCTCGGAAGTATAGCTTATAGTCCAAAGTACCATGACCCTTAATTATTTATTATAATTCGCACACATATATAAAGAAACGTTCAGCATCTTTCAAAAGCAGTGAGAGATCTTTAAATCAGTGTATTTAATCCTGAGCAATGAAAAGCTTATTTTAAAAAGATACAACTTGTTTACTTCTAAAAATGGATAAGTCGCCCTACTCGCCTACTCGTATGAGACAGCAACAGTACCAATTTTGCCAATTTCCACAGGAATGTTTTAGAAAATGATCTCAAAATAAAGTGCCCTATCACCCACCCACCACTCTTTCGTAGAATTGGAAACTGCCCACACGCGTACCTGTACATGTTTAATTAATTAGTAATCTAACGCGACCGGTAACTACTAAACACCGAAAGGCCGTTTTCTGTAAATGGTGAGATTCAAACAATAACACCAGTAATTGAATGTGGTACTCCCGATCACCTATCATCCCTACCTTTATTTCCTACAGAAATCATTATTTTGCTTGGCTACTTACTTTTTTCTGCTGTTTCTCCCACGCAGGGTCCAACAGGCCCTCTCGCTCAAACTCGCCGTCCGGTTCGCTGTAATCTCCGGATTTTCTGCGGTAGTACGACATTTTATTCCATACAAAAGCAGATCTCGAAATTGACTCGGGACTCTGTGAGCCGACAAACTATCCACCGGCAACCTTTGTAAACTTTAAATTACGATCTGTTATTAATTATCGATTCGGTCGACACATTCACTGACGAAGCCGCCCTCGTAATTATCAAAGATTTGGAAATTATGCATGCTGGACATCACGTGATGAAAGGGTAATTATTTTATAGCGCTTTACTTTGCTTACATAATATTATTATTATTAGCGCTTCTACACTCGTTCTGTCAGGCGAAAGAAAACCGAAACGCTGCATCTATGAAATTGCTCAAGTTTTTATCGGCCATTGGAAAATCCTAAAGTTATTGGTTAAGTATATGAAAAAGTGGGAGGTGACTTGTCTACTCTTGCCGTCATGTAGGCTTAGGCAACAGATGATTTGCTTAGGCTACATGCACAAGTGGTCGTCTAAAATTCGACATGAACAAACGTTGGAACCTGTTGCTAAAGAGTTCTTGCAATGTAACTACGTTTCTGTAATTTCTACAGCTAACGCTATGAAAACGACAGTTTCCTCTTTGACGCTCTTAATACCTTTAGCCACGATGTAGGAAAAGGCCTTTAGCTAAGACGCGACGCCTAGCGAATGACATGTTTAATGTATGTGACACGATTGTCAAACCGTTGAGGGCAGGAAGGAGCGGTCATGGACCAGTGACGGCGCCTTACGAAAGCAATAGGCTACAATCTCAGCAGGTCGCGTCAGGGTCAGAAGAGTTTTTCAAAAGGTGGAAAAAATTACATCCAAAAAATATAACTAGAAAATTCATAGAATTTTGGCAGGCCATAATATAGGCAGGTCAATATCGAAAATAGTCGGGTCAAATGACCTGCCACGACCTAAGGTAGGCTAGCGCCGCCACTGCATGGGCCAGTCGGACTCTTGCCGTCCGCCCAAAACGGCCGTTCGTCCCACCCCAACTCCACGTGGATCCATTCCAGTGTAAGAATTGTTGAAAAAAGCCGGGGGGTGTTGGACCATTATCCACTTGGAATCGGGGTGTGGAATAATTGGAAAACAGACTTTAACACGGGGCTCTAAGAAAGACTGGGGGGTTGAAACCCTCCAACCCTCCGGCAATTTTCACCCTGCGTGGATCATCGGATTGTCTGAAGACTGAATCCAAGTTAGTTTTCTACTATTATTCTATCTTCTAGTTGCTGTTTAACGACTCTGCCATTTCAAAGATGATTAGTGTCGCCCCTTTCTTTGGCCTATCCAGACTTGGGACTGGCATTGGCAGAGTGCAACCAGTGGGGCCTTGTGGGGGGAGTTATTTTCATTCTAGGAGCATGTGACCAATTTATAGGACCAATGCGATCTTACGTTTGCCTGGAACTTGGAAGCGACACAAACCAAAACGTTAGGCCTAAAAAGGACAAGCGGCCAAGCTTTTTAAACATGCGCGGGTACAAGCCGATTCGCATGACTGAAAATGCTGCAATGCTGATTGCTTCATTGCGTATCAGAACCAGTGCAACTTGCCGACATCGCGTCAACGATGCGCATGCGTAGATCTATAAATCATTGCTTGACTGCATGCAAGTTTGTCGTTGCAAGATTTTAAGACGTGCACTGCACACAATGTCATGTATGGTCGCTTGCGTTGAAAAGCAATGTAGGTTACGGTGATCGCATTGCAGGTTTTGGCGATTTTATTTAATTAAATATACCTGGCTATAGTTTCTTTATTTATTAAAGGCCGTAAAAGAATACGCCGTCGTCTGCTACTATAGCGTTGGCTGTCGCGAAGGCGAGATCGCTGCTCTTGCCGGTAGCCCACATCTCTCTCACGTAGCCTACAGTTAGGCGCATGCAGGCATACACGGTGTTCGGGTGAATTATTAATGATCTCTTATGTGCGTGCTTCTTCGTTTGAGCTTAGTACGGACGACTGGGTCAAAAGCCACGTTTTAACTGATCCGTTGCGGACACTGTCTATAATTATCTGCAATCGTTGGACGT
This sequence comes from Lumbricus rubellus, assembly GCA_945859605.1. NCBI lineage: Eukaryota > Metazoa > Annelida > Clitellata > Crassiclitellata > Lumbricidae > Lumbricus > Lumbricus rubellus. The sequence continues at coordinate 14,657,524 of OX243824.1, read as the reverse complement.
TTTTGCACGGAGGACATCGATTCGACCTATACTCGGGTGCGACATCGCATTGAGGCCCATATGGCTTATTGGTAGGTAGCCTATACGTGCATATATACAATGAGTCAATAAATTATATTTTCTGTCGTAACAGGTCGATTTTTCTGATTGCATGATATTGTTTTCTTCATCACATGTCGAATTGTCGATTCAATTCCTGTGTAGAAGTAATAATTGCAAAAGCGTGTAGGCCTAGCTGTTGAACAAGGGCAGCTTAATTTACAGATATATATGATTGCAAAGCAGCTGTTGCAAAACTAGATGTTGCATAGAATAGCTTGAAGACTGTAGTGATATGATTTGGCCTAGGCCTACCGATTTTATAGGCCTGCAGCTGTTGGTGAAACAATTAAACATGGAGGCCTGTTGAATTGTTGATTGTGACTCACATGTGAGTAAGCGACCTTAAAGAATAGGCTAGCATATACTAATAATTCTCAGTAATAGGCCTAATAATTTACCAAAAGTGGGAGATGTCTACCATACTGAATTGATAGGCCTGTGGAATGAATGAAAAGGATCAGTGTCGATTAATTTTAGCCTGTATGATATTATTGTTCAAAAGGTAAAACATTACACATAATAATAATGTACACTGTGTCCGGTTAAAAAGTAGCCCCCACAAAAAAGTTTCATAACTCGGTCAAACCTTTTGGGATTTGTCTGAAATTTTAAACACAACAACAGTGACCATATTTACACGAGATTCCAAAGTCGTTTGCAAATATTCGCGAGTTTGTCAAATTTATGAGCGTTTGCGTTGGAGCACCGACAAATTGAACTTTCCAACATGGAAAACCTGAAAGGAAGTGAAATTCAGCTATTATGGTGCCAAAAAATGTGTTTCTTGTTCTCGGACACACGATCGTAGACGTAGTAGGTTAATAGCTATCCCGGGAGACACTCGGCTTCCTATCCTGCAGCTGTAGCCGTCCAGCAGTCCAGACTTTGATCCGGAGTACATGTACTGGAGGAGCGCGTTTTTCGTTCGCGCGTAGCCGCGTATTCATGACATCGATAACCGTAGGGCGTAGGGCGCGTCTATTTGAAGATTGGCAGTTGTTTAACCAGGTGATCATCGACAGAACCATCAAACAGTAGCGTCTAATCTACGGCCGTGTGTCCGTGAACAAGATGGACAGTTTGAACAGCATATTTAGCTGAATTTCACTTATTTTCAAGTTAACCATGTTGGAAAGTTCAATTTGTCGGTGCTCCAACGCAAACACTTATAAATTTGACAAACTCACGTATATTTCTAATCGGTTTTAGAATCTCGTGTAAAAATGGCCGCTGTTGCTGTGTTTGAAATTTCAGACAAATCCCAAACGTTTTGACTGAGTTATGACACTTTTTTGTGGGGGCTACTTTTTAACCAGACACAGTGTATGTATGCATGCATGCATTTGTGCTTGAGTGCATGCATTTGCACATATTCCCTATACATATTAATGACATTGCATTATATTTAGTCCTACTTATGATATTGACATAAAATTTACCTTTTTGACATCATGTATGATTTATAAGTCTTCATAAGATTATGGCAGTAATTTTGTTATTGTTGTTGGTGATAGTGGTAGTTGTAGTAGTACTAGTGGCATTACCTCTACTACTTCTACTACTGCTACTGCTGCTGCTACTACTACTAAAACTGCTATAATTATAATGATAGTAATAATAATAATAATACCTGTCCTAATATTGCTAATGCTACTACTACTACTACTTATAAAAAATAATAGGCCTACTTGCCTGCATGCATCTATATTTTCTGCATACACATGCTTCTTCTGTCAATTGTGGTGCTGAAATTCAAATTTGTATTACAGTTAATAATTTTTATTTGGCTGTCATTGATTCCATCTCTTTAAACGGATTATATATTATGCCATACTAATGCATACTGTCATACTAATGCATACTGTCATAAAAAGAACTTTAGATGTCAAGAGCCTTTGTCTTGTAATCTGTCCTTGGAGTCCTCTGTTTTGGCAGAAATATTTTTCTGTCTTTGCCAGTCAAGTAGCCTATTCATTGAACGTAGCTCTCTGTTGAAAGTATGTCTGCACAAAACTATTTTGCCAGTGTTGATTGGTCCTAAAGATCATGTTAAATTGCGTTGCATGGTAAAGTGTACAGCTGTCGACAGAACAGGCTATATTAGTTAAGTACATTATAACATAAGAATAACTATTATGGTCACCATCAATTATACTTCTGCATCTCTGAGTTGTCCGCTTGAAGCAGTGCTATATAAATCCCTCTGAGTGGATTACGAATTAAGAAATAAAGACATTAAGAAGTACAGTACTTAATTAAAGAACAATTGGAATAGCATGATCGATAATAATTGACTGATTGTCTTATTAATGACCCTGGATGGCATTCTTCACATTGTTTGTCCGTTCATTGTGTTCTCACTGGTGAACAATGAAGCAAATAGATATTTAGTAAGTCAACTGTGAAGCCAGTATCAGCTGACATATTCATATGGGCCCGTATGCACAAGAGAGTATAACTGTTACACCTAGCATATATCTGGCCTATGCGGGAGTAGTGGGTTAATTCCATATGCATGGGTTGAGAATAGTGAGTAACGCTAGGTATAATGTTATTTAAACTCTGAGGTAGGAGTAAGCTGGCTATTCCCATGCCTGGTCATGTGCATACGGGCCCTGATCTTCTGGGCTTCTTTGAAAGAATTTTGAGCAAGGCACAACCCATTCTCTCCCTTCCCAACTTCCATGGAAATTATTTCCAATCAGATGACGATGAACTTTTTAAATCTTCTTAACTGCACAAAAATAGTTTTACTGCACTGCGGTTCATTTAGAACTGACAATTTTACACAGAACTCGACACTAAGTTGAAGAGGCACTATACAAATTCTTGTAATGAATGAACGAATGAATTAATGAATGAAAGAACGAATGACTGAATGAATGAATGAATGACGGTCCCATACTTTTGTTGTTCTGTTGGACTGTGTGGATTTGATGCGCTTCCGCTATGTACAAATATCTGTCAGTAGCTGCTTGTAATCCGCAACTGTTTGCACTGTCAGTGCCAGTCCCAAGCCTGGATAAAGGAAGAGGGCGACACTAATCATCTCTGCAATGGCAGTGTCCTTAAACATCAACAAGCAGGTTTGTGATCCGCTAAACACCAGCACTGTTTGCACTCTGATAGTGCCAGTCCCAGGCCTGGATAAAGGAGGAGGGCGACGCTAATGATCCTTGCTACCACACAGTGTCATTAAACAGAACATACCTTGTAAACTACTAACTTCACCGTAATTGATAGCTTCTTGAAGGAGGGAACAGATATAACTGTTGACCAACATCAGACAATAAATGCTGACGACCTGACAGTTTAATTTCTTGATCAGTTCAGGCTATTTCCGTTTTCCCTTAATACAGGAAAGATTTGTGCTTTATGTAAATAATTCTGTATTTGCAGAGCGACCTTTAATTTTGGAGTTGAGTAACAGTTTAATGATACTTGTAGTAATGATTTACTGGCTCTATGTTGGTCGCTTACAAAATGGTCTTTTTCCAGCGTCAACAGATTAACTGGTTAGATATTGATTGCTCCACATGCAGCGCAGTAGTTTATTCGAGGATAAGACCTTCTTGATCTTTCGGAAACTCCCCTGTTTTGCTCCTCCATGCCCCTGTTGGTTGCCATGGTTATCATGATCAGATATCACAGTTCCTTGACCTTTGTGCTTGGCGAGATGAAGGAGAAATGACATAGTCACTGGTGATTGGGCTAGAAATCTGATTTATAACAGGTCTCATGACTCTGAATGTTTGTGCTCTTGAAAGTGCAATGTATCAAGTGGCTTGTTGTCATTCTTTGCAAATCATATCATCAGCTGAAGGTGACTAGGCTCTGCCTGCTAATTGTGCAGGTCGATTAATGAGAGTAGTAATAATTTTAATTAGTTCAATTCATTTATTCATATCAAGCAACATTTGAATAGCAAATCTCTGCAGAAAACTACTCAGAGGTGCTCCCGACTCCAGCATGTCTAAAACGAACAGTCTCAAGGTGAGAGAGAAGGATGTGTGAAAGATACGAAGCTTCAGAGGAAGACCAGGCTGAGAGGCTCACATGTAACCAAGAATGCTTGATAATGCCTAGTGGAGGTCTGGGCAAACGGGACAAGGAGCAGGCCCTGTTCAGACAAGTGGAGGGTTTGAAGGCCTCTGGCACTCGTGGCCTTACAACAAAGCTTGCAGAGGTAATTAGGAGCGAGGACAAGGAAGCAGCACAGAACAAGGGCAGCCATCTACATACGTGATGAATGATGATATAATTATATTAAATCACTAGTGTTCAATGTGTGTGACAACTTTTAGTAATCCTGAAGGATCATTAGTCATCCTTACGTAAATAAAATAATAATAGTAATGATAATTGACATGGATGAGGGTGGTTGGTCTCACAATTGATTTGTTCTGCTTGGAATTTTTTTGAAGAGAATAAATATGTGTTTATAATAAAAAAGTAATAATAATAATGATGATGATGATGATGATGATAATGATGATGATGATGATGATGATGATGATGATGATGATGATGATGATGATGATGATGATGATGATGATGATGATGATGATGATGATGATGATGATGATGATGATGATGATGATGATGATGATGATGATGATGATGATGATGATGATGATGATGATGATGATGATGATGATGATGATGATGATGATGATGATGATGATGATGATGATGATGATGATGATGATGATGATGACGACGACGATCGTGATGATAATGATGATAATGACGATAATGATGATAATGATGATAATGATAATGATGTCATTTTAAATCTTCGTCAGTTCTCAGATAATAATAATAGCTTTCAGTTGTATCTAGAGCAACACATCATTCTTCTGGTCAGTGAGGACAAATGATTCTGTGGATGCATTGTCTGTTCAGACTTCACCACAGATATCCCGACCATAATTGAGTTTCAGAAAGGCTCAGGTATATAATATTGCTTTGGCTATATACCTGTCAGCCACTCAGCCTCACGTAGGATGGAGCGTTGACTGACATGTGGACGAAACCTTTTTACGGGTATACATGTATATTGCATTTCACCAGCCATACAATCACCAAGGATGACGTCTGTCTACTGGTTGGCCAGCATTAAATTTTATTGTCTGGTGTTGGATTGCGTTTTGCAATTATTAACATCCGCAATATAATACAATATAATACAATATTCCTTTATTGAACAATCCAGTTGACCCACCACAGCCGGCTACAGTGCACAGTTATATGCAATTGAAACAATTCACAAGAACGCAAATTACAAATGTTAACTGCTAACAGAACAGACAGCCTGCAATACACAATGTGGGGCACGGTGGTGTAGTGGTGGGTTCAGTGGCTTGGAGGCGGAGGGTTCCAAGTTCGAATCCACCTCAAACCGCCGAGTAGTACCTTGAGCAAGTCCTTCAGTCGCAATTTGCTTGGGCGCTTCGGTGTGAAACTCCGATGCAGTGTCCGCGCTGTAGTCGGGAGCGCCTCTGAGTAGAGAGCTTGAAGGGGCGCTATAGAAATGGAGATATTGAAATTGAAATTGAATGCTTAGATGCAAATGCAGTGTACCACCGACCCATACATTGCTACATGCCACAAATTTCTGGTGTCATTCACTAAAAGAGACAGAATTTAATTAAACTATTATATCTGAACTGTTGATTTAAGTTTCCAATGCATTTACTGCAATGAATAGTATTCCATTATATTCTATTTTTGGATTTATAAAGCGCCTCTCACAGTACAATCTAATCAGAGGTGCTCCCAGTGCGAAGAACTCCTGGAAAAAGAAAAGTCTTAAGACACCTGGCAGAAAAAGTAGAGCCTCCAGATAAAATCTGAGCATGAAGAACAGCAGGAAGGCCATTCCACAGCAAAGGGAAGACAGAGGCATAGGTGCGGTGTTTCTGAGTCCGAGATCGTGGCACAAGAAGATCGTGACGGTCTAAAGAACAGAGAGGACGACCAACGTAGTAGCTGTAGATGTGTGTCAGAATGTTTGGCAGGTTTTATTATTCCTGCCTTCGTAGAATTTCTGTGCAGTTCACATCTTTTGAATCAATATCGGTTGCTCGGATCTTGAAATAACTGACTCTAGGGAAACAAAGCAATGAATGCAATGTTTCTCCGTGTTGTAATGCTTTTTCCATGTCGTAATGCTGTTTTCATGTCATGCTCCAGTTTCATCCTCCAGAGGATTAGTATTCTTTTCGCTGAATGGACAACTCACTTGCTGAATCCCCGATAGGAACTATTTTGGTTGAGCAGTCTGTACAGAATATAAAGTAAAAGCCATTAAAGTATTCAAGTTCTTTTGTTTGAAACTGGGGAGTTTAAATAGGCAATCGTATTTCTGGCCCATGAAGCCTTAAATGTACATATGTAAGTATGTATGCGTTTTTTATAGTGCCCCTTCAAGATTACTACTCAGAAGCGCTCCCGACTACAGCACTGACGCTGAATTGGAGTTTCACGCCCGACTTGCAGAGCAGTTGCGAGTGAAAGACTTGCCCAAGGTCCATACGCAGCGGCTTGAGGTGGATTTGAACCTGCAACCCTCCGGCTGCAAGGCAACGAACATACCCACTACACCACCGCGCTCCACAAAATTTATGTGTGTTAAATGTGTGTTGTCTATTGTTTTGCAGATGAATTATTAGAACTCATGTTGGTCTGAATTGGAGTCGTTGCATTATGGATAAGTTCAAAAGGAGTCTGAGCTTTCGTAAGAAGCGAGACTCGACTCCAGAGTCGAGTAAACCTCACCAGTGGCAGGAAGACGAGAAGAAAGTTCGAGATGGAACGTGTAGTTTCCAAGTACGGGTGAGTATCTTGGGTTATTCAGTGTTTGCTGATTTTTTTTCTATTGTAAGTACTTGGTGCTACTGACTGAACTCCTGTGGACACGGAAAATGACGCATTTGCACTAACGCTGTATACGCATGTGTAATGTTTATTTTTGAGTATACCGGTGTTTGTGCACATATATTTGAATCTGATATCAACTAACAACAATTACTATGTATGACCTTTCATTAATATTGCATCATGTCAAAGCCCTATCTGTTTAAAGAATCATACGACTGCCATTAAAAATTTTGACTTATAATGTACACTGTACAGCGCCCTTTCCTTCGTCTGTGACTGAGCTATGGCGCTAGACAAATCGTCATATTCTTATCATTATTATCTTTATTTTAATTTAATTTTTTTTACCCAAGGTATTTATGATCCCACAGGTTTTTAAAAGCTATTCTAAGATTAACATTATTATTATTATTATTATTATTATTATTATTATTATTATTATTATTATTATTATTATTATTATTATTATTATTATTATTATTATTATAGAATATCATTTATTAATTAAAACAACCTGTTGCTAAACAATATCCGGAGATATAAATAATGTTACTCTGGAACGGCTCACTCGGTAGTGTCTGGTTGGGCAAAAGTGCCTCGGAAAGAAATAGCATTAAAGCGTTGGATGGTGGCAGAAAGGCGTTGAAAAAGATAAGATGTCTCTCTAATGTCTCCAGAGATTAGTGTTAGACGTTTTCCAAGGTCCTAATTATTATTATTATTATTATGTTTTTTAAAATTATTATTATCTTGTTGTTGTTGTTGTTGTTGTTGTTGTTGTTGTAAAAAAAATCGTATCATAGAATGACAAGCATGACGACTGGTTTGAGAACATCAGCTGTTTTGGTGAAATCTATGACTGGACAGTGCTGATGTCGTCTACATTTATGAATTTCTTTTTGTTTATGGAGTTTAGTGGTAAAAACGTAGTGCATTTTGACCTAATGTCCAGCGCTCGTGAACAGTGTGGTGCCTTGTGCTTGGCTTTCAAATGGTGCTTTGAAAATTCGAAGCTTGCAACATGTTAAGATTAATGACTTGACTGCTGCTGCTGCTTTGCTGGATGCAATTCCTTAGACGCAGGTGGCACAGCTGCATTTTCCCATTCCGTCTTTCCTATCCTTTCAGCGATCAGTATGCATCTGGGAGACAATCTTCTTCTGATCGCATCAGTTGCTGGCTAATAGTGTCCGCTGGGTCGTCGCAAACTTCCGTTGCTATTTCTTTCAGTGGGATAATGCGCTGTGTGCTCTGCATGGGCGGAGTTTATCAGGGGCTAGTGGGGGCTAAGCCCCACAAGAAGACGCAGATTCAGCTTTTTTACCATAAAATGGTATCTTTTTCCAGGCTTAACCCCCCCCCAAGAAGGCATTAGCCCCCCACCCCCAAGAACGGAAACCAAACTCCGCCCATGGTACTCTGCATTTCAAGGTGCTCTGCTTACCAGTGAAATTGGCTCCGTAAATTTCGTAGTCTGTGACTTTCGCTGATGAAGTGTTGCTGCACTGTTAGGGGTATTTCCTGTGGTGTATTTAACGAGGTTGCGGTGTATGGTACCGCCGTATGAAATGTTTGCTTTATATGTTTTTGAATGTGCTATACTCAGAGCCTCTGTGTGCGGTGTTTTTGCCAGAATATATCACACAGCCGGAAATTAGCTTCAACTTTGGACCACTGATGGTTGTACTATCTTGTATGACTATCTTATATGACTTCAATATGACATTACCTCATCAGTGATGCCACAGCTGGGCTTTTTCCACTAGATCTGGGTTTTTTGGCCTTCGTCTGGGTTTCTGGTTTTTTGGGGCAAAAACTGGGTTTATTTATGAAACCTCAGTGGCAACACTGTACCTCATACATACCTTGCATGAATTTTCATTGTTGCTATATTCTGTTCAGTTTCGATTGAGTTATTGAAAGAAATTTGTTTTTAAAGACAATTTCTGTGAAAAATTTCACGATCACTTGTGCAGGTCCAGAACAGACAATGCAAAGATATAGAAAAAACCAGCAACTCAACAAATTCGCTAGATTGATTTATGCAAAAAGATTAATTTATTTATTTGATTATATAATTTTTTTTACTTTAATGGGTTTCCAGTTTCATACTCAGTTGAATCCTTCTCCATTATAAGAGGTTGGACTTCATGTCAATGCGATCAAAGACGGAGCGCTCCTGAACGAACTCAACGCTAATGAGTAAGCTCAGCACTCGTTTATTGTCTTGGTGCATTGAACTTAGCTGTTTAAGTGATGCTTTAAAAATTTAAAGTTTACGATTATTTTTTATAATGGACTGCAGGTGCACGAATAATGAAAACAACACTGTATGCAGTTTTGTCGCGCTTTCACCTATAGAGACAGCTGTGAGTGACGCATGGTGTTTAGTCTAGACTGGGGGAGGGTTTTCCACCCAGGATTGACATTCCCTCCACAGAATAATTGAACAGGTGCTTTTTAATTATGTAAAGAAAAGAGTTATTCACTGGCAGAATTAAGAAACAGGCGATAATATTAAATGATAAATTATACTAAAAAGAAGAAAAATAGGTCATCAGATAAAAAGAGATGACAAGAGTAAAACAACCTTTCACTGGTCAGCGACATGCGCCTCAGCGGTTGGTCATCCGTCAAACGGTGGTTTGTCCTTGCCCCCCCCTGTATAAACCTGGATCCCCCAAAGCAGGGAGGCTATATATATATATATATATATATATATATTAAACATAGAAGGACTCTACTATGACACCTTAAGAAAGACTGGGGGATTGAAACCCCTCAGTCTCCCCGCAATTCTCGCCCTAGAGTGACATCATCAAGAAAGTTGCTTTCATGGTACTGATGTTGATACCACTTATGTTTATTAATTTCTTTTGGTTTGCTGGTTTTGGGGTACGCCTACTGTAACCTATGGTACTTGTTTCATTTCGATTACGGTATACATTAATTTTTCCATTGCCGTTTAGCTGTGCTTACTTACTGGCTGCCGTCAGACTATTTATTTCGTGTACCACGGTGATGGAGTGATATATGTTGGGTGGTTTATCTTCATGTACGCTATCTTCGCTGATCGGCCTGACGTGTTTATGCGCAGGACATGCTGCTGATAGGACTATAATAGATGTCTTCTAGAGCTACAATCTTATAAACTGTATAATATTACATGCTGTGAATTATTTCTTGTGACTGGCTGAAGCAAATATCTTTCGAATGTCTCATAGTAAAAAGTACCCTAAGTTGGTAGTATAACATAGGTGTTTTGGGAACATGTGCACAATTGTGCAGATCCTTTCAACTAGATTGCCCAATGTGGCAAAATGTTATTCCCAGTCAGACCATTCGTGCTTACTCGTATACCTCAGAATTTGAATAACATTATACCTAGCGTAACTCACTAATTTCAACCCATGCATACGGAATTAACCCACTACTCCCGCAAAGGCCATATTTAAGCTAGGTGTAACAGTTATACCCTCTTGTGCATACGGGCCATTTCTAGATTGCCACTCGAAAGCCAAGCGCAGGGCACCAGCTTATTGACGAGCGCCGTGCAGTATCTGTGCGTTCTGATCTTGGAGAAAAGGATGTCTGCATTGATCAGACACTTTAATGCATGTGCGCTTGACATATGCAAATAAAGGTTACTTACTTACTTACTTGCTTACTTACTTACTTACTTATTTACTTACTTACCTACTTACCTACCTACCTACCTACCTACTTACTTACTTAATGACTTACTTACCTACTTACCTACCTACCTACTTACTTACTTACTTACTTACTTACTTACTTACTTACTTACTTACTTACTTACATTGTCAGAACGTTGAGCTGCGGTATAGGTCAGGATGAGATGAACGATGATAAATTATAGACAGTGGTGATTAGGTGAGATTACGTAGGATGATGAATGGCGACGACTATAAAAACTCGTGCAGCAGAGGCAGAGTGGATGGAAGATCGAGATCTTGATAAAACGCAAAGGCTGAGGCTGAGGAAGGAGTCGTCCAACTTCTTCTCTTGTAAACATGGATGTTGTGGAGCTTTGCCATGCTCACGGCTGCTGCTTCCGATATTGCTGTTTTGAGGAATTCGATACTTGTGGGCGTGCAAATCAATTTCACCTAGAAGCAACTGATCTCCAGGCTCAGTGGCTTCTAACCCCCACCCTTCAGCCCTCCCCCCCCCCCAAAAAAAAAACCAGGCTCAACCCCTCCATCCCCCTCCAAGGCCGGTATTCCCATCCTGACGTGAGTTTTGACTCATTTCTGATTTCCCCATTTTCACTCGGCTCAAGTTTCGCCCGCCTGCCTCGCAAGCGGGAGGTCATTCCAGTTGGGGGGTCCAGTTGGGGGGGGGCTCACAATTGAAAAATGCAGAATGTTGAGGATGAAGAATACAGATGTTTTATTAAATGATTCGATACTCATGTGTTATCATTTGTATCCAGTTGGCCAGGCATAGGGGGAGGGGGTGGCCAGTGAGCTCCTATGACACTAAATAGGATTTCTCATGTTAGAAGTCATTATTTAAGGTAACAGAACAGGGAAGAGTAGATTTGGGGGGTGTGTGGGGGGGTGTTACGGCGCCGCCAGGATGTTTCCGGATGGTAGGTTGGAGTGGAATTTTGTGGAAAGCGTCAACTTAATGAGATTGATGCGAGAGTGGTTCTTTCAGCTCTCAATGGAAGGCCACAGTAAACAGTGGCAGCGCCAGGATTTCAGTTTGGTGGTGGGGGGGGCTGAAGGAGACGAATCGCAGAGGAAATTTTCCATTCTTCTTCACCTAAATTTCTGACGACCTTTTTTTAGTCATTTGGTCGAAATCTTGTGTATATATTCCATTTTCCAAGTGCAAAAAATGTGATGTTTTTTTTAGTAATTTATTCGAAATCTCCCTCTGGGGGGAGAGCTAAGTCGAAATCTTATCATTTTACCTGTACAAAAACCTCATCACCTTTTGGGGAGGCTTAGCCCCCATAACCCCCTGGCGCCGCCACTGACAGTAAAGATGACTCTTTGAGTATGTATGTTAATGTTAATAGTGATGGCTGTTTCTTGCGGGCAATAGACTAGTTCTGAAGGCGTTATGGTTAAGGGCTTGGAAGGCAGACTGATCGGGTCAAGTGAAGGGGCAGGATGCAAATGAACACCATCACAGAGTGATATTATGTCATGATTTATTTTCTGCCAGTGCTGCATAGCAACAGGAGAGCTTCATAACGACCGTATAAATTATATGATGTACAGGGATGTCACTCATAGATGTTGCCATACACAATTACACATGTTTTTTGGATTGTTTTGTGTTATTATATTTTGTTCTTTTGATTGTATGTATGTGCACTTGTTATAGCGCCCCTTCAAGCTCTCTACTCAGAGGCGCTCCCGATGCAGAGCGGACACTGCATCGGAGTTTCACGCCGAAGCGCTGAGCAATTGTAAGTGAAGGACTTGCCCAAGGTCTCTGTCCTTCTTCATCGACTTTTGGTAAAAACTCGTCATTGGATTTTTCTGACTCATCGTCTTCATCATCATCATCGTCGTCATCATCATCATCATCATCATTATCATCGTAATCATCATCACCATCATCATCATTGATCATCATCATCATCGTCGTCTTCGTCATCATCATCATCATCGTCGTCGTCGTCGTCGTCATCATCACCATCATCATCATCGTCAAGAACCAAGGAACCGGTGCTCGTAGGTGCCCGCTGCCATCCTCGTTATTAACTTCTGACTGATATTAGACATAATTTGAAAGCTGCATGTAAACAAAGATCAGATGCTGGTACTAAATATAAGATGATGATTCTTGTGGTTTATGGTTAGCTGGTGCTAACGAGTTGTTCTCTGGTGGAATGCCCGGCTGCTGATGCCCAACATCTTGGAATTCTGTTGATATAGAAAGTCTAGCGATAGATAACATGTGAGATAAGAAGACGTATCTGTTTGCTCAAGAGAGTGTGTTCCTCCATATGCTCCCGGTTAAATATCGGTTAGGTATCGCATGCTGGGATGAGATTCGGGTTTCTGTGCTCTGCCCTGATGCTGTCTGGTGTGATGCAAAGTTAGAGTCTCTTACTTGAGTGATTTCAGTGTTTGGTAGGGCCAGTCCCAAGCCTTGAGAAATGAGGAGGGCATTGGCTCTGGCGACCATAAGGTGTTGTTAAACACTGAATCTAATAACAGGAAAGTTTTCACTCCGCAGTCTGCATATCTTTGGAATAATCGTAATCATAAATTTCACATTTCTAAAGCGAAACTTTTTAAAAGTGTAGAAGACCAGATTATTCATGAATGCTGTGTCAAGTCAGAGGGTTGTCCAGAGAACTGAAATGACGATCTAAACCCTGTGGCCAGAGATACCAAAAAGCTGCCTGGGCAAGTGTATTTTAAGTCTAAAAGATCAAAATGCAGGGGATCAGGACTGATTTCTCGAAGACTTGAATTTTGAGTTGGAAAGTGGGAGGGGAGAAACGTAGAGGGAGTCCGTTGTGGATGATGATAGTTGAATGTCACTGCAGGTGGAGGAAATGAATGAAAATTTGTAGAATTTATGAGAGAAATTGTTCCAGAATCTAGGAACAGACCAGTATTGCATTTGTATACTACGTATGGTAGAACATTGTGGGGCGAATTTTAAAGTGCCTTGCTGCTTCAATTGCAAACCTATAGGAAACGGTATCAGAATGGTTTTTGCTTGGGTCTGATTTTACTCCACACCATCTATAGCTACCAGGTTTATTAGATGGACTAATCCCCCGGGCAATATATTGCTTCCAGGGATCTGATTTGGCTTCACACCTCCCACTGATTGCATTAATTGGTTGGATCCGGTTAATGAAATACTTCCACAGACTGGAAAAGTTTCCATCGGAATCTGTATTGTCTTTCACACCAACTGCTGGTTTGATTGGATGGATCTTGGTAATGGAATACTTTCTACAGAATGTTTATAAACGCCATTTTTCATGGTCACAGGAGGCGATGCTGGATACAGCCCACATTGGGGGTTGTATTGAAAGAAATTGATCTTTCATGGATGCAATACAATGCACTTTTATCCACATGACGTTTCGTAATCGGAAAAAGTAGTTTTGATTTTTTCCAGTAGCTCATAAATTGCAGTTGTGTGCGTTGGTATATATGTATGTATTTGATATGCATGTATATATTATGCCTATTTGTACATTGTACATGCATATGTTTGTGTAAATGTATGCATGTATGTATGTATATTCGTATGTATGTATGTACTGCTTATGCAACTATGCATGTATGTAAGTATGTTTTTATGAAATCAAATCATGTATGTATGTATGTATGTATGTATATAAGTATGTGTGTATGTATTTATGTACATGTATGTATGTATTATGTATTATGTATTTTGCGAATGCACTTGTGAGTGCATATGTACACATTGTATGTGTATATGCAACTATGCATGCATATCCCTCTATACAGATGTCTGCATGAGGACAGCAGAGTGCCTTTGGAGTGCCTCTCAAGTGTACCTCATGCATGGATAGATACTCTTATCTGATCTTATCTCAGCAAGTGCATTCGAAGGTATACACTACCCATAATTTTATCAAGTTAGCTGGACAGCTACAAATGCAAGGTGGTGCACATGTGCAGCTTAACAAGACTGGTCAAAGATGAAGGCCAGCATATAATTATAGATAATTTACGGTCGTCTCAGTGTTTTTAAAGGAAAGAAACCCCAATAAATAATTATGTCTTTTTTGGTGCCAACATGGTTTAATTGTTGTTCGTGTTTATGAGAGAATAGGGAGTGTTGGATCTGAATTTAATCACAATTTAATTTTTAATTCATTTTATTGTAACCATCAACCATAAACAATAGTCATAGCACAAGATGCTTCAGATGATCGGATGGTAACAAGGAAGGCCTTAAGGGATGAATATCCCGCTAACAGGGACACCTATTTACATGTGCAATTTTAACTGATGGCTAAACGGTTGAATTGAACAGTAGGCTAAAAAAACAGAATGAAATGACAATTAATGTAGAAAACTTAACTAAAAAAAACACATACTAAACAAAAAAAACACAATATAATTAATCAGCACGTTACGTTGGGGGGGGGGTAGAGGAAGCGGATTCTTGCCATTTCAGCACGTTACTATTTCTTGCTATTGGGTATTTGGACTGATGAATTGCACTGTATATATTAAGAAGGAGTGGGTTTAGTGCTGTTGTGGTTCAACTGCGGTGTAACTGTGGTTCAACTGTGGTTCAACTGCGGTTCAGCTGTGGTTCAACTGCAGTTCAGCTGTGGTTCAACTGCGGTTCAGCTGTGGTTCAACTGCGGTTCAGCTGTGGTTCAACTGCGGTTCAGCTGTGGTTCAACTGCGGTTCAGCTGTGGTTCAACTGCGGTTCAGCTGTGGTTCAACTGCGGTTCAGCTGCGGTTCAACCGTGGTTCAACTGACTGAACCAGTGAGACGTTCTAACCCCAAAAAATCCATACTATCTGTGCGAGTCGGTCCCATCATGTCTTGTTCCATTGCACCTTCATTGCCATTCCTCCATTGCCATTCCTCCATTGCCATTCTTGCCTAGATTCTGTCGGATAACCAACCTATCGATTTCTCGATTTATTCGCTCGCAAGAAGACGATCAAATCATTCCGAGAAGCCACGAGGCGATCTAATTTCTCGCCTTCCTCGAATAGATGCTGATGCGGGGGTTTACAGCCGATTGCTCGTGGATCTTTGGGGGAGGGGTGGGGTGGGGGGGGGGGGGGGTAGAGGAAGCGGATTCTTGCCATTTCAGTCGGCAATCTGTGGCTGAATGGCCGCATCTACTACAGTCATAAATAATCGGCATTCCGTTGGCCAACGAGCCGTGATCGTAATCCTAATCCTACATTTATGTAGGACCTTTTCCAGAGAGCTAGCTCCTTCGTAGAGTCGTTAAAAGAAGAGCTTCATGGTCAGAATGTATACCATTAGATTAGATTAGATGTTGTGGGGCTGTCTCGGAGTAAAATTGCATAGTATGTGCAACTGTTTTGCAGTTCAGATTCGAATAAACTGTCTGTCTGTCTGTCTGAAATTTTCCTTAAATGTTCCTCCTTTTTTACTACTGTTTCGTACACCCCCCCCCCCCCCCCCCAAATGTCTATATTTCAGATTTTTTTAAAAATCCGCCATCGCAAAAAACCTAGATCTTTTCCAAAAAACCTAAAACCTAGATAAGGCCGAAAAACCTAAATCTAGGTGGAAAAAGCTATGAGTGGCATCTCTGAGCATCATGCGCAGATTTCAGACTCTGCAAAGGCTGCACTCTTACGGTCGTGTAAGAGAACTAAATAAAGATTCTGCGTGAATGATTGGATGAGTGAGTGTAAATAATAAATTGCGTAGTGCAGTTTGGCCTGTCGCATGGATATAAATTAATGGTCGGCATTATTGCATTAGTGGTCATCATAAATGCGCTGTAGGCCCTACCTACTCTTACTAATGCTTCCTGTTTAAAATGCTCATCCATAATTCAGGTTATTTGTTCTATGAAGCCACTGCACCAGGGTTGTTTTTAAGGAATTTCTTGAACTGCACAACCCTTCTTTCCTTTCCCTTCCTTCATGGTAAATTACTTCCAATCGCAGGACAATTACCTTTTTTGTCAATTTTAACTGTACAGAATTGCCTCTACAACTGCACAAATCTATTTAGAACTCCACATTTTGTGTACAAATTCACGTTACAAAAAGCCCTGCACTGCACCCTAAAATTGGAATTGGTTTCTTGCATACTATGTTGAACAATGATTTTTCTTTGCTGTAAGTTTCACAACTCGCTTAGTCTTGTAACGCAAATTATTATAACTTCATATAACTTTAGAGACAGAGCTCACTAAAATATTTCATCCTCCCCAATAAAGACTCGTTAAACTTTATCCCAAGAATATTATTTTAAAACATGTACCAAATTTTTTTTAACTATAAGGTTTAAGCAACCATACTGTTAATTTTGTTAATGTAAACCTACAGCGTTCTGTCTGTTGTTTATTGAATTAAACGAATATACATATAAGTTGTGTATAATATCCAAAACTCATTACGACTTGATGTATTCCGGAAGTACAGCTAAGAAATAATGTTGTCCCTCTCGGTGTATTTTTCTCGTAACTGGGCCGCATCATCGTGAGCCGGTAATCTCGTGCCATCGACGAAGAAACTGGACATCTTTGCCGAGAGTTGTCGCGTAATCCTGGCTCAACTACAGGTGATGAATTAGCCATCGGTGTGCTGGAGACGATAGAATGTCTTTTTAGCAGGCTTCTTCTCTGCGCAGATGTAAGTAAGTAATTGAGTAAGTGAGTGAGTGATTGAGTAAGTAAGTAGCTAAGTTTGTGGGGCGCGGTGGCGTAGTGGGTATGTTCGTTGCCTTGCAGCCATAGGGTTGCAGGTTTGAATTCACCTCAATGGCTCAGTGGCTTGAGGTCGATTCGAACCTGCAACCCTCCGGCTGCAAGGCAACGAACATACCCACTGCGCCAACGTGCCCATTATAATGAGTACATTGACATTGACGGATAGTGAGAGAGAGAGACAAACAGACAGAAAGACAGAAAGACAGAGACACACAGAGAGAGACAGACAGACAGACAGACAGACAGACAGACAGAGACATACAGACAGAGACATACAGACAGACAGAGAAAGAAAGACAGACAGACACACACAGACATACAAACAGACAGACACACAGACACACAGACAGAGAAAGACAGACAGACACACACAGACACACAAACAGACAGACACACAAACAGACAGCACTGGTCAGCTGTCCTTGTAAACCAGGCTAATAAATGAAGCTGCTATCTTTATGAAGCACCTTTTCAGAACAGCTTGAAATTAGTTCCTTTCTTATGGTTACCGGTGCTTTCTTTAGGACTCTTGTCCTCATATCTTGACCTCACAGATTCTGACGTATTGCATGCCTACCCACGGGACGAACAATGCAGCCTGGCATTTGCAGTCTTGATTTCTTATTGTCTTGGGAAATAAAATATAATTAATGGTCTCCTATACATACATGTATGGTTTTGCGTTGATGCTGAGAAATGTCGATGCTTTATGTAATTGACTTCTACATTTTCGTTCTCTGATTAATGGTGGGAACCAGGGCCGTTTTAAAGGAATTTTAAGAACTGCACAACTCCTGCTTTCCTTTCCCATCCTCCATGGTAAATTATAGGCCCCTACTTCCAATCGGAGGACAATTACCTTTTTTGCTAGTTTTAACTGTACAGAAGTGCTTCTACAACTGCACAAATCTATTTAGAACTGCACATTTTGCGTACAACTGCACGTTAAGAAAAGCCCTGGTGGGAACATTTGATGGATTCTCGGACGTGATGTTTACGTTGATGAAATAATTTCATGTTACGTTGATTGATGTTATCGTGTGAGGATGTTTATCACTGTGGCTGAAGATGTCAGCTGACTTGTCATTTTTCGTTATATGAAGAACATAAATTATTCTTTATATTTTTGGATACCATATTCCATTTATATGAATAGAATTTTCTTTGTTTGTGAATGTCATATTCCTTGTATACATATGAAGAAGATTTCTTCTTTATTTGTGAAGCCATATTCTTTGCATGATGATGATGGTTCTATGCCCGAAGGCAGGTTCAATGGCTTTTACGCCCCTGGGAATGAGATGAGTGAGGTGGTTTCCCGTTGTCTTCCCCACAGACAAATGATGGGTAAAGCAACTTGCCCAAGGTCGCTCCGCAGCAGCCTGCTTCCACCGCGTCCAATGCGTGCTAGCCCGAGATTTCTAAATCTCTGAATGTCAATGTTATTCTTTGCATACGAATGATATATTCTCTATAATTATGTGAAGGTCAAGTTCATTTCAGACGTTTATCACACAGTCACCATCGAATATACCAATATATCTCCTAGAGTATCACTAAGACAGCATCTCCTGTCACGGATATCCGTGGCATGTAATAAGACAGGATTTCTGAACTGCACCTGCTGCTGCTGCTGCTGCTGCATCTTTGATGGTAATGACTGCCATCTAAACACACCTGCTTATTATTTATGAATATCTTTTCATCAACTTACTCAAGACGTCGCTGTGTGCGTGATGGTAGTCTGATGATAGTCTGATGGGTCACCTGCTCGATTGTCAACGATGATTATTATTATTAAAATATTCGATGGAGTATATTATAGTGTCGTGCTTTATGGCTTAAGAAATGCATGATCATAATAAGAAGCTACTAGGGCTGACTGATGCTTTCTTGCTGCTTCTCCCGTGTGTGTGTGTGCGTGAGTGTGTGCGCACGCGTGTGTGCGTGTGTGTGTGTGTGGGTGTGTGTGGATGTGTGTGGGCGTGGGTGTGGGTGTGTGTGTATTATTTGTATTATGTTTTGTCTCAGGTTTATTTGTTTAGATTTAAGAAATTCAGACAGACAAGCTTTGTTCCTCTATTCTTTCTCACGCGTTGCATTTCCTACTTTTTGCTCCTTTGTGGATGTTGAAATGTGTACGGGGAGGGGAAGAGTTGTGTAGATATTTTTGTGTAGATAGGTGTTTGTGTTTTTATGTGTAGATATGTGTTTATGTGCATTTTTGATTGCATATTTTTGTGTAAATGTGTTTTGTGGGTTTTTGTGTGTGTAGCTATGTGTTTGTGTAGATATTTTTGTGTAGATAGGTGTTTGTGTGTCTTTTGTGTGTGTTTTTAGCTATGCTTGTGTGCATTTTTGATGAGTTCTTTCCAGCCAATGACACTTCCTGTCATTCTCCTGCTGACTGCCGTAAATTGAAGACTTGCTTTCTCGCTGATGTTTACCAAAAGTGTTCAGATGTATAAATGCAAATGTAAATCTTCTAAAATCCCCAACGCCGAACAAAAACCTCATCAGAGCAAGACCAGCTTCACACAGCCGCTATATATATAATCGAATCAAAAAGCCCACAAATACCAGGCTGCCTTGTCCATTACGGGGGGGGGGGTGCAGGTCAGAACCCGAAAGGTCAAGCCGAGGTATTCCAGGAGGTCGACGCACCCCCTTGCAGAGACATTCATGGGAGGGAATGACTAAATGACTACTTCATGGTGGTGTAGTGGAGGGTTCAATGCCTTGGAGCTGGAGGGTTCCGGGTTTGAATCCACCTCAAGCCGCCGCGTATATGGACCTTGAGCAAGTCCTATACTCGCCATTACTCGAGCACTTCGGCGTGAGATTCAGTGTCTGCGCTGTAGTCGGGAGCGACTCTGAGTAGAGGGCTTGAAGGGGCGCTATAGCAAATGCGAGAAATAAATTTTCTGGTTATATTGTGATCGAGCAAGATATTTCGTGCGAGATTACGAGCGACAATAACGTTTGTTCGCATGCGTGTTGCAATTTAATGACACTGTTTCGTATCACGGATGATTAGTGTCGCCCTCCTCCTTCATCCAGACTTTGGACTTGCACTTGCGAAGTACGAGCAATGACGGAGTTATAACGTTTGTATCTCATCAATGGGTTTAATACACGGTGTGTGTTGAATTCTAATGATGGTGTTCCATGATCGTTGTTAAACAACGTGGAATAGGCCTACCATGCAGTAAAGGCTGATGAGAATGGTAATAACTGTTGGAGAGAAATTTAATGATGCATGTAAAAATCGGTCGACAGATATAAAGATGCTGACCAACCTCCGATCGTGATGGATAAAAATAAGCTGATCACGTGTCCACGTGGACGTCTTCGCTGCTGCATCATTGCTGCTGCTGCTGCTGCTGCTGCTGCTGCTGCTGCTGCTGCTGCTGCTGCTGCTGCTGCTGCTGCCACATAATAATTTTCCGGCTTTTTGGCCACGATGATGGACCGAAGAAGCACGAATCCCTGCGGTGTTTGCCTTCGGGGGAAGGAAATGGGGTATGGGTGAGGGGAGCGGTGTTTGTGCCTTCGTGGAGGAGTGGAGTGGGGAGCGGTGTATGTGTCTTTGGGGAGGGAGTGGAGTGGGGAGCGGTGTATGTGACTTCGGGGGAAGGAAATGGGGTATGGATGAGGGGAGCGGTGTGTGTGCCTTCGGGGAAGGTAATGGGGTAGGAGTGAGGGGAGCGGTGTTTGTGCCTTCGTGGAGGAGTGGGGTGGGGAGCGGTGTATGTGTCTTTAGGGAGAGAGTGGAGTGGGGAGCGGTGTATGTGACTTCGGGGGAAGGAAATGGGGTATGGATGAGGGGAGCGGTGTGTGTGCCTTTGGGGAAGGTAATGGGGTAGGAGTGAGGGGAGCGGTGTTTGTGCTTTCGTGGAGGAGTGGAGTGGGGAGCGGTGTATGTGCCTTCGGGGAGGGAGTGGAGAGGGGGGACGCAGTGAGGGAGGAAGAAACAACCACGGGAGGCGCGAACGCCAAGTAATTTTGCGAATGTAACGGAAGCGCCGTAAATGCGTGTCGATCATCAGCGGGAGTGGCAGGCGAGGAAGGAAGGCGTTGCATATCGGTATAAGAAGATTCTGCGGATGATAATAATTACCTGCTGCTGTTGATGTGTGCTACTTATAAGCCGTTAATGTAATTTATATGGGTGACCCTAAAAAGAGATGCCGACGTCTCAAATCGAGAGAGCTTTTGCAGAACTGAAAAGATTTTATGATAGAAGAAACACTTGAATCTAGATCTGAAAGCGTTTTTTCGTTAGCCGAGAATTTTTGACGTTGAGCTGGTGTTTATGTTGACTGTGTGCTTATTATTATTATTCTGCATGTACATATGTATGCACGAACGTGCAAACGTGCGTGTGTATGTATGCATGTATTATGAATTTTGATTGACATGTCTCTATTAACGACCATTGAACATTAATTAATTATAATGATATGGACATCATATGTTAATCGTTATTAAGATGCAATGGAAATCATTTTATCTTATGTTAGAATTATATGTAAATTTGTACCGCAGTTTTAAAGCTTAGTGAATCAATCAATCAATCAATCAATCAATCAATCAATCAATCAGAATTTACATAGCATGGCCAAGTATAACATCGCCAAGAAATCCGTTGTTGGCGAACTTGTGTGTTTTTGTGTTGTATTGTACAGTGGTGTAGCCAGGAATTTATAAGGGTGGGGGGGGGGGGTTATGGCCGGATGCAAACAGTTGTTTTTGTTTTTCTTATTTAAGTGGATAAGTAACCTTTTTAAAAACTTTTTCCTAAGCCAATGGGGTGGGTTTAACCCTAAACCCCCTTGTCTATGCCACTGGTTTTATATTGTATTTATGATTTCTGTAGCATCATTGGTAGTAAGCTACTTCTAGGATGCTTTACACACACACACACACACACACACACACACACACACACCCACACACACACACAGAGTCAGCATTCAGCATTAGAGTTCCGCAGAAAGTACAGTTTTAACTGTTTTTTTAAAAGCACAAGGCGTCTTGGGCAAACTTGAAGTCTTTATTTAGACTGTTTCACTGTGGTACTAACGAGAGACATCGTATGAATATAAACAAGTAAGTAAGTATATTCTTTATTGCTCCACTTGCGAACACGCAGTTGGATATACAGAAGAAGAGTTGCAAAGTTTCGGTTAGGAATGCCTGCCTGCCTGCCTGCCTGCCTGCCTGCCTGCCTGCCTGCCTGCCTGCCTGCCTGCCTGCCTGCCTGCCTAGCGGATTTCAGTATAGTGATCATTTCACGAAGTGTTCTTTTACTCTGTGTTGATGGTTATGGTATACACATACACAGATCTGTGGAAACGAATTCCTACAGGGTTTGTGCAGAAACCGGTTTCAGTGGGTTTTGTACAGGAACCGGTTTCAGTTGGTGTTGTACAAGAACCAGTTTCAGTGAGCTTGTACAGGAACCGGTTTCATCGAGTTTGTACAGTAACTGGTTTCATGGGTTTGTATACATGAACCGGTTTCAGGGCAGTGCAGGCCGTTGAATTAAGAGTTCTTTATTTTGTACTGGAAGTTCTGGTTCATTGTAGCATCACCTGCATTTGAAATCAATGTTTCACGCTCACTGTACTCGATCATTGTCGAGTACAGAGCAGAGCTGTATGTATACCGTATTGTTGACTCTGAGCATGCCCAGAATAATCGTTGACTGATACCAGACACATGTTTGGTTAGTGTGATCGTCTGTTGCTGATTCTACCAGAGATAAGCAGATGTATACATCTTCGATGGTCTTCAGTGAAATATGAACCGCAGGATATGGCTCAGGAAATGTTTTCGTTTATCTTAGATGCACCGTTTAAGATACGTTGGATTATAGCCAGATATCATTGCCCTTGAGAGAGACTTATGAAAACACTACAGACATTATTCAGGTCAACTATATGCTTATCTAAATATCTTACATAGTTGCATAACATGTATATATGCATACATACATACATACACACATACATACATACATACATACATACATACATACATACATCACATACATACATCACATACATACATATGGGCATACATATGGATTTATGGACATTGGACGTACTAGTATACATACATGCATACATACATACATGTGCATTGTGCACATACAAAATTATTATTACACTAAAAGTTGCATAATTATGAAGATGCAAAGATTCAAAGATGCACGATCATATATTCAATCTATATATTCTGGATACTTTTGTAGCTTTATTACTATATCGTTCAGCTATCGTTTCTGTTTCTAGGGATTTACATTGCAGTTGATGGGGGATAAGGGGGGGCAATTATATATCTCTCAAGAGGCATCTTCTTGTATAGGTGCTTTTCATTGCATCCTCCATTGCCAGATGTCACTGTACAGTGTACAGTGTACATGGCTGATCTGTTAGGATAAGTATTGTCAGGTCCCCGTTCACTCATTGCCTCGCCGAGTGTCTCTGTGTATAGACTCTGTTTGCTGTGTAATGTCGAACACGGCCGAGTGGTTTGTTTTGGAAAAGTGTGTGTGTGTGTGCGTGTGCACGTGTGTGTGTGTGTGTGTGTGTGTGTGTGTGTGTGTGTGTGTGTGTGTGTGTGTGTGTGTGTGTGTGTGTGTGTGTGTGTGTGTGTGTGTGTGTGTGTGTGTGTGTGTGTCTGTGTATTGACTGATTCAGTGCAGCGTTGTACAGAACATCTGCTTTATTCACTTGGGGGAGAAATGCATTGGGTGCTGTACGTATTGGAACATTAAAGGAATAAGGATGCATCATGCATTGAAGAACCTCACAAGGCTCACATAGCCGCTGCGATATATGGCTATCTATAGATCCAACAGACAATCATCCATTTAGCTTAAATGCTTTTTCTGGGCTATATGTGAAAGCGAAGGTCCGATAATTTTAACCACTTTTTCTTTATTCAAAAGAGCACTGAATTGCCGTTAGGTTGAGCTGTGTGTAGTTAGAACGCAGTTTTACAGTGATTGACATTTGCATAGCATAGATCTGTCTATCAAATTCCATTTGTTAATTGATGCCAGGCTGGCATTTTTTTCATCCTATCTTCCTTTAATGATCAGACGATTTCTTTGACTTCAAAGGCGAAAGGTCCATTTGTGTTTTTATGCCACCTGCAGAGATGAGATGAGAGAGGTGGTTTCCGGTTGGCTTCTCTCAGATAATTGTGGCTTCAGAGCAACTTGTCCAGGGCTGGTATACCTAATAAGCAAGCAGGATGATTTCTGAATGACCTTTGACCCTTTGACCTCTACATAGGTCACATCTACCGAAGCGTAGTTATTATTGCATTTTAAATATAGAGAATGTTAACGGTTTAGAAAACATTGAAATTCCTATAACTATCAAAACTGTGGATTCAAATCTGCAACCCTGCAGTTACAAGTCGCATAGGGCCTACTGCAGAACCACTGCGTCCAATGGTCTGCTAATTTTTCAATTTATACATCCATGTATCTATGTATCTTGATATAAGCGCCTCACAGAATTGCTGCCAATGCTAACCGCTGAAGGGGTAATAAAGAAAGCTAATCATGTTCAAGTAGTTGAGGAAATGATGCCTGCAGCCAGAGGCTTTTGCAAACATGTACAGCAGCAAATAGATGCTTATCGGGAGTTGGAAGTTAATACCATCTTCAGAGATATTATTTAGAGTGTTTTTTCTTTTGCAATAATATCTGTTCTGTGTGTGTATATATGTGGTTTCAAAGGCAACTGACGCATGTATGTATTGTATATGTCAATTTATATAGCGTCTTTTGTGCAGGAGTATCACTGAAGGTTTTGTCAATTCGTTTTCCATGACCGACTGGAAATTAAAACCGTTGTCACAACGGTGACTGTATGCTGATTAAAATGGCTGTTGAGCCACCATGCTACTTTTTGTTGTATTGTTTCTGAAACAAAAGAATTTTCAGGATCGTCTGGTCCACATCGCCATAGTATCTGTGTGTTGTGACACTTAGAAAGTGACCCTGCCAGAGGCATTTTGTTCTACCTCCGTGCTATTACCACTGACATACATACAAACATACATACATACAGACAGACAGCCATACATACATACATACATACATACATACATACATACATACATACATACATACATACATACATACATACAGACATACAGACATACATACATACATACATACATACATACATACATACATACATACATACATACATACATACATACATACATACATACATACATACATACAGACAGACAGCAGACAGATAGACAGACGAAGCGACCGACCGTAATTATATTTAGGGCGCTTTTATCCATGCAGACATTCTTGATGCTTTCATTTTAGCATGTCTGATGGCTTCCTTTTGTCATTCCTGTTGACTTCATATCACATGTCTGTCTCTGACTAATCCTCCCGTACAGATTTGCGCTCTTCTGCTAGTAGGGAGCTCCTGGTCCCACGGGCCCATTCCTCGGTCAGACAGCATGGAAACTTCCCGGTTGTTGGCCCCTCGACTTGGAATGGGTTCTCGCATGTGTCTCTCTTACTACCTCGGAATTGGTATACTTTGTCCCTCCACTTGGAATGGGCTTTCTCCGGCACTGCTCTTATACCACCTCAGAATAATTTGAGTGCCTTCTACCAGTTGCTCTAGACTTTTCTCTTTAGCGGCTGCTGGGCTGGGAGCGCCTCTGTGTAGGCTTCCTGGAGGGGCGCTATATAAATTTTTGTAACGAATGAATATCTGGTCATGTCGTTGGTTGGCGCTTTATTCAGTGGTCAACTGTGTAAGCACCTCTGAAAAGGTGTCTTGAAGACAAGTTATTTGAATTCTCCATCCCTTCTGGGTCTCCCCATGATAATAAAAAAGCTCACTATTACTATTCACTGCCATAATTGTTTACGTGGTTGATTCAGGAGATGAATCGAATTGAATTCAATTGAATTGTAGTGATTGCTGAGCTGTAAATTTGCCTGCATGCTTGGAAATTCTGATAAAATATAATAATGTTTTGATCATAGATGTAAAAAACGATGAAAATAAAATAAAAAACGGTAAAAAACGACGTTTTTTTCAAAAAAATAAAAAAACGACAAAAAAACGATAAAAAACGGAAACGGAAAATAATTTGACTTTGCTACATCTAAAACCGCATTTTACCCTTGAAAACCTTGATTAGGAACCTACTACACGCAGGCTATCTCTTAAATGATGGTGTGAAAC
The DNA here is from genome assembly GCA_945859605.1 of Lumbricus rubellus. Taxonomy (NCBI): domain Eukaryota; kingdom Metazoa; phylum Annelida; class Clitellata; order Crassiclitellata; family Lumbricidae; genus Lumbricus; species Lumbricus rubellus. Next base: position 14,630,874 of record OX243824.1, on the reverse strand, counting down.
GATGAAATAATGACTTTAATTAGCTGAATCCTTGAGAGTTGGCGGAAAACATAAGGAATATCAGAAAAAGTTAAAATTAAGTGAAATAATAACAGAAAGTAAATGAATAAATAAAGATAAAGAAATAATAAAAAACGATAAAAAACGATGGGAAAAATAAAAAACGAAAAAAACGACGTTTTTTGGGAGAGAATAAAAAACGGAAAAAAACGTTTTTTACAACTATGGTTTTGATTAACTGTGCCTAAAGTATGCATTGTGTTTGCATTGTAAATTACGTTATGCTTGCGTCATATTACATCTCCATTGGAGCACAGAGGGAAAATAGGTTTCTTGATTTTTGATACTCTGTCATCTTGGTGCGTTTTTATAAGTGCTTCTGTTTTCTGTGTCTTTTGCAGTATCTCGGCTGTATAGAAGTCTTCGAATCGAGAGGCATACAGGTCTGCGAGGAGGCGATAAAAGGCTTGAAATCAGTAAGTCGAACTGGTCCTTTATTTCTCTGGAATATGAATTTTAACTAGAGAAACCTAAATTATTTTAAGTCTGATCACTTTTTTTGGAATTATTGTGTAAAATATCTTATAACCAAGTTTTACAGAAATGATTGTGTGAGCTTACATGCATCCATACATATACATCAGCATACTTGCAATGTGGGGCGCGGTGGTCTAGTGGTGGCGTCGTTGCCTTGGAGCCGGAAGGTCCGAGGTTCGAATCCACTTCCCCGCGTAAGGACCTTGGGCAAGTCCTTCACTCACAATTGCTCAGCTCTTCGGCGTGAAACTCCGATGCAGTGTCCGCTCTGCATCGGGAGCGCCTCTGAGTAGAGAGAGCTTGAAGGGGCGCTATAACAAGTGCACATACAAACAAACAAACAAACAATGTAAGTATACACTGCATACTTGTAACGTAAGTACATGTATACACTGCCTCCCTTCACACGCTCCGCTCTTTTGAGCATACTTGTAGTAGTCTCAGTTTAATGACACTGTGTAATAACAAGGATCATTATCGTCACCCTCCTCCTGTATCCAGACTTGGGACTGGCACTGTCAGAGTGGAAACACTGGTGGAGTATCAGTCTTGACCTTTTTTACTTTGTAGGAACGGCTATGGCTCAGTGCATGGGCGTCCGCAGCGGGGCGCAAGGGGGCGCAAGTGCGCCCCCCTGGATTTTTCGCATAGTTGCACATAAATTTAGATTGTTTGGTTGTGGTTGTTACAACGCGATTTTCAACGTGATTATCGATTCGTTCTACAAGTTGAACCTATATATCTTTCTTTGGGCGCATAACGTATAGGTAGGCTAAAAGATTATCTCGTGGTAATATGGGAATTCAAACTGACATACATTAAATTTAGACCATGTGATAGTGATTTAAAAGTTTGCGCCCCCCTATAAAAATTCCTGCGGACGCCCATGGCTCAGTCCTGTGCCTCTATCTGCATTGTTCCTTCACTATGGAATCAGATATCCTCCTATAGTTTCACGCCACCGAATACATCTTTTTCCTGCGTCAAAACTTACCAGCGACTCACACTGGGAGCAGCTCTGATTAGTGTGCTATATGAAAGACGCTTTATACATCTTGAAGTACAATAGATGCATGTTTATATCCATCCGTTTTTTATGCCGCCTATATACGCATTGCTTTTCAGCCGACCTGAGAGGTCTTTTATTGGTGAAAGAAGAGGAGAGAGTCAGTCCGTCATTTTTGCTAATTGACTGCATGACTTGCTGTCAATGGTATAATATAAAATATAATATATGACTTCGACAGATTCACAGTCTGAGTGCCTTTCAACATGCGCTTTATACCGTTGTCACTTGTGGGTTGCTTGTTATGTAGGATTCTTCAGAAAGCTTCTTTGCTCGCTTGTAAAGCATAATGGCAGATTTGATGTGTCTCTTTACGATGGCTAATGATCCGTTTTTTCCCTAATCAGTGATCAGTCGAAATGCCAAAGGGAGATCTGATCTATGCTGCTCGCTTGCATAGCACTTGCTTCACCTGGTGACCAATTAACGGCACCTCGTAGCCACATTTTGGCGTCACTTTGTGCATGTTAAATTTCTTTTAATGATAACGATGCTAGCCTGCAGTGGTTAAAGTAGTTTGGGTGAGCAGTGGGTATACGCTGAATGTGAGCAGTGGGAACGCTGAAGAAGAGTTTTATTGGAACACATGTGTTTCTAGAGTTTCATGCATGGTGAGCAGTGGGAACGCAAGCCAGAATTTCGAGAGCAGTGGGAACACAGTTCCAATGCGTTCCCACCCACTTTAAGCCATGATGCTAGGGCAGTGGTTCTTAACCAGTGTTCGACCGAACCCCTGGGGTTCGGTGAGCCAGTGCCAGGGGTTCGGCAGAGGTCCTCTGAAATATATATATATATATATATATATACTAGCTGTACCCAGCCACGCGTTGCTGTGGCAGAGAAGACCCCCCTCCCCTCCCCCTCCCCCTCCCCCGCCCCTCCCCCTCCCTCTCTATTATCCCCTCCACCTCCCCTCCGCCTCCCCTCCGCCTCCCCTCCGCCTCCCCCTCCCCTCCCCTCCCCTCTCCTCCCCTCCCCTCCCCTCCCCTCCCCCTCTCCATTCCCCTCCCCTCCCCTCCTCCTCCCCTTCCCCATCCCCCTCCCTCTTCCCCTCCGCTCCGTCCACCTCCGACTCCGCTCGTTTCGTCCCTCAGACCATCCTTTACTGACAGCGGATAGAGCCCAAGAATTTTTGAAGGCCGTAACGTAATTATTTATCGAGTCGCTTATGACGTCAGGGGACGCGCACTCATTAATGCTTAGTCACTTTGTTTCGGGTAAAGACGATTCTGAAATTTTGGAAGCGTGCCGTTTCGTTCAAATTGCAAATGGCGGGCGAACGGATTGCAAAGTTCACTTTTTGTGGAAACGATTGGTTTTTTTTCGGGAAAAGAAATGTCGTGACCTTGCGGTATCAGAATGGAAGGTTTTGGTAAATTTTCAAAACAATTGATGCGTCAGTTTCGGCGTGATCGTGACCGCAGGATCGCAAAGTTTCATTTTTATTTATATATATATATATATATATATATATATATATATATATATATATATATATATATTCAGTGAAAAATCATCTGCTATTTTTTCAACTTTTATTTAATAAATTTTGTTTGAAACCTTATTAAATTTAAAGCTGCTCATCCTGTTAACTTTATAAGTTTTGTTTTACTGCACCAGCGCACCTCCCGATAATTAAGACCATGCAGCAGGCATCTTTCTGTGAAGTAATTACATCATGTGTAAGGTATTACCGATAAGATAGGCCTATGTAATTTTTCGTTGTTTTTCTGCAGAAATAGCATCGTATGACGTATGCAAAAAGTAACTATAGGCTATTGCCATTTTCTTAGATACTTATACCACAGAGTATGTCGAGCCAAAAAGAAAAATTATTGTTCAAACTTGAGGGGTTCGGTGAATGGTCTTAGATTTCTCTTGGGGTTCGGCTCCCTTGAAAAGGTTAAGAACCACTGTGCTAGGGTGTAGCCGTCCACACTTGCGTTTATCCTATGCATGTCTGTATACAGATATGTAATTATGTATACATGCATGTATGCAAGAATTGCTGGGTTGTTGGGTTTCTACCCTTCCTCTGGTCTTTCGTAAAACCCCAAACCTGCCCTATAGTTAAGTATTTTTGCAACCCCCCCCCCACCATGTAAACATTCAAATTAGACACAATTATAATATAAAAACAAACTATAAAACAATATTGCATATTTTTGACCATTCTCGCCTATTTCTGCATGTAGCGCAGTATTTAGTTAGCGACAAGCGACGGGTTTTAAGCCCCGGCGTCACAAAATATGCGTTTTATGTATGGAGTCTAAGAAATTCGCCGATGCTTTGTATGTGCTATGCGATCATCGTTGAATCTCAGGTTTCTTTCTGCATATAGGCCTAATTATATGCAAAGATTTCCAGAACTCCGTGAAGATCGCTAAAAAACTGCTTTTTCTCTGAGTCGTAATACGATATATGATTAGCAAACGATTTTTTGTTTATTTTACTGGATTTTAAGGTTTTTGCATCAGTTAGAAATAATTTTATGCTATTAAAGTAATCCTCTTGAACAAAAAGTTCATCATTTTCCTTATCCAGAAACAATCGCACAACCAGCCTATGTGCCACTCCTTTGCACTTTTGGATAATACGGCCGTCGGTGTTTCGGAAATTCATTATCTTTCTAGTAGTTTCTTCTGAGTCGTCGCTAATGTCGACACTAAGATCAGTTAAGTTCCATCTCCATTGCATAATATTATAGTTGTCAAATACATATACTTTCCCACTGAACACGTCAGCCGCAAGAATAATGTCAGCCGCAAAAAGGCTATGACGGTCTTTAACGTAAAACACTTGCGCATCAATGAAGCCCGCTATGTCTCTGAGCTCAAGTTGACTTAAAACTTGCCCGTCATTGCTTAGCATACTCACACACGTGCCATGTTTTTTTTTCGATATGTGGCTGACGACGAATTCCCCATTAGGTTTCTGAATTACATAGAACGGATGACTGAAATCTCCTGGAAGTGAAATGCTTCTTACTAGTTTCGCGTCTTGATCATAAATCCTGAGATGAGGAAAGTTATCAGAGGCATTCAACACCAGTAGATGATTGTCATTGGCAACAGATAAAGTTGACCAATCACCAAACAGTGGCAACCATTTGTCAACTCTATTCTCAACCGTGTCTATCTTCCAGATACATTTGCAAGGCCGGTCATGAACGAATAAAAGGCTCGTGTCCTCAGTGGCCACCATGTTTATATTATGATCTCCAATCTCTTCTACTAAAGTTATCATTAGAAGATCATAAGGTATTCTATTCTCGTGAACGAATACATTCATCGCATATCTACGATTTCGTTTATTCGCGATACCGCATAGTACGTAGATAAGATCCTTAGCGATGGCCACATCCATAACTCTGCAGAAGCCGGACTGATCAAACTTCCAGACCAAACTGATTGTCCTTTCTGCAACTGAAAATGCGTTAAACATGAAATCAAAATACTTTAAGAGAAAGCTAATAATGAATGAATGAAATATGAAATTTTCAAATTTCATTTCCATAAAAACTTACAATAATTATCAATACTTGAAGCTATAGCTTCCATAAAAACGTATAATAATCAATACTTGAAGCTATAGCTTCAAGTATTGATTATTGTAAGTTTTTATGGAAATGAAATTTGATAATTTCGACTCATTAGTCATCTTGCGGGCATTCATTCTTTTGTAGGGCGTGTGTGTGACACGGCCATGAATATTAGGCTAAGAGAACATGTTGGGAATAAAATCCCGCGAAACTGGTTCATAGCAATTCTTTGTATAACCCAAGGCACAGGGCTTAAAGTGTGGCAGGACGGTCATGGACGGCGTCCAGGCACTTATTTTAAAATCCCTATGCCGTCCTGCCACTTATTTGGCTAGCACACACTGAAAAGGCAAGGGGCGTCCATGCACTTCTTTTTGGACACTTTAAGCACTGCCAAGGCACATTCCAATAGTGAATTGTACAATGTAGCCTACATCTCTTGTTGGACTGTTCATTTGTGGCAAACAGTCAAAAGTAAACTGTGAAGCTTTCGAGATCGTCGACTACAATTGATCACAAAGCACAAAATGCCATGCTCTGAGGCAGAACTATAGCATATATATATTTACCACAGTAGACCCCTACGATAAAGTTCAGTGATATCACTAAACACACGACTCTAACATCAATTTAATATTGCATTCTACAAACGCTTCGTTTTACAGTAGCCTAATACCATATCGGTAATTTCCAATGCTCACAATATTATTTGGGGATGTACCTTTTGACGGCTTCGAATCGTATGTTGATTTCGTTGCGTCATCTGCAGTAACTGTTGTCATGACTACAGTGGATGCCTTAGCAACTTCACTCGTTGGTTGGGCTTTTCCGTTTGCAACTTTAGTTAGTCGTTTGTCTGCTGAGGTTGTTGCTATTGTGTCAGATGTTGTGATGAAGTCTAGTGATGTGCAAATGCTAAATATATCTTCAACAGAGAATTCGACCTTTGTGGTGTGTAGTGAAGTGAGCATTCTTGTAGCTGTTTTAGTTTCTGAGGTTGCGAATGTAGTTACATGCAGAGTGTTGGAAGCGTCTTCTTCTTTGCCAGTGATCTTTTTTGTCGTCGATCTTTCATTTGCAAAATTGTCTGTCGTTCTTCCAAAGCAGCTGTTTGTCAACTGACAGTTTGTATAAGTCACTGACTTCTGGTGACCTACAGCAAAACAAATAAATAGGCTACATTAAGAAATATTTTCACGTTTGATGTCTTGCTTTGTCTTTGTCTTTGCGGAATCAAGACGCATAAAACATTTTGTTGTAGATAATCATATAGGCCTAAGCTTATGCATACAAATATCGTCTTGACCGCAGTGCTAAAAGTGTAAAAAAAGTGCCAGGACGCCCCTTACCTTTCCAAAAGAAGTGCCAGGACGCCCCATACATGTTCAGGTGTGCTTGCCAAATAAGTGGCCGGACGGCATAGAGATTTGAAATTAAGTGCCAGGACGTCGTCCATGACCGTCCTGCCACAATTTAAGCCCAGCTTGACCGAGTTTTTCGCAAAGCGGCAATATCTCATTGGTCGTATCCCTAAATTTGACCAAGTCACGGACTACATATATGCGTAATGTACTCCACTGGCTTCCTATTCCACAGCGTATCGCCTATGAGGTTCTGCATTGGTCTGGCTCCCATGTACCTGCTGGAACTCTGCTGTCCAGCGGCGATCCGCTCACCGATCGGCTGATCAAGCCGAACTCTTGGTCTCTCGCTCTCGGACTTCTATATGTATTTATACGCTAGTATATATATATATATATATATTATATATATATATCTAAAATGCAGCGGCGCTCTTTCTCAGTGGCTGGCCCCTAGACCCTGCAGGGAATGGGCTCCCGTGCGCCCCGCGTAGCTATTGTCTGGGGGTCAAACAACTATATGTTTCTCTCTATGAGTAACCTATCTAATGAAGAACCTTCTACTTACCGATTACCAGATTTAAAAATAATCCGATTACTAGAAGCACATTCGTTCTACGAATCACTTTTAACATTTTCCGGAGAGAGCTGAGTCTTCTAAGAAGTATTGCGAATCTGAAACGATGCGAATCAACAAGTTAGTGAAAGATGTTCACGATTGAAATCTTCGACTTGGCATTAATCTCTTCCGTTGCAGTAAACAGCAATCTGTCCGAGTCCGCAGTAGCCTACTATAACTCACCCAGTGAATAGATTCAACTTCTTTTAATATCACGAAGAGATTCTGCACGATTCAGCAGCTGCTATCGTTTACTACTTGTAATCGTTGTTCAACAGGTTTAATTACCACTTGCTGCATTGGTTTAAAAGTGGCTTTTGCAAACACTCCAATATGTCAAAGTTTTCAAGTTTTTTTCAACGTATTGAAACGATTCTCAATGGACAATGGATTTATTCAAACGCCCGGGAATTAACTCTAGAGATGCACTTTATAAATGTACACGATCACGATTATGGTTAATATGAACACTTGTTTCATATGGCAGTGTCATTTCACAATTTCAAGCACGCACGCCATGTGTATTCGTTTAGTGTCAACTTTCACGAGTCAAACAAATTGAAACAATGCTCGTTTTACTCGCAATCGAAATCAATTAGAGATCTCATTAATATTATGCTATGGCATTCTAAACCTACAAAGTATTCAACTGTTCGCATGATTGTGTCGTTTCGTACAATAATCGCTTTCAGTGATATTGTATGTGCAATTGTTATAGCACCCCTTCAAGCTTTCTCTACTCAGAGGCGCTCCCAAATGCAGAGCGGACACTGCATCGGAGTTTCACGCCAAAGCGCTGAGCAATTGTGAGTGAAGGACTTGCCCAAGGTCCTTACGCGGCGAGGTGGATTCGAACCTCAAACCTTCCGGCTCCAAGGCAACGACGCCACCACTACACCACCGTGCCCCACCATTGTGTAGGCCTATTGAAGAAGACGATTTCCGATTGATTCCCGTAAAGCAGATTTAGACTCCTCCCTCTGAAGTGGTTGTTTTTCAGAACACGTGACATGAGTCTTTACCATTTGTTTGGTCTTTACTAGTAATCACAGATGCTCACAGTCATCGAATGATGTTTCGTCTTTGTGAAGAGGCGCTAAATAAGTGACTTCATGACAAATTCTGACGCCACAGTTGAAGCAGCGCTGTATCATTACTTGCAGTAGGCCTATTCATTCATTCATTCATTCATTCATTCACTCGTTCATTCATTCATTCATTCATTCATTCATTCGATAATTTCTATGACCCCTCTTCAAAGAGTCTAACCAGAAGAGCTCCCGTCTCTAGCACGACAAAAGCACAGTTTTTATTTGAATAAAAAATGCTTCAAGCAGAGCTCCAGGAAGTGGACGCAGCTTCTGTGCTATACCATTCCAGGCCACTGTGCTAACTACAAAAAGGTCCGATTCTCCATAGTTGCAGTTCATACGAATGGAATTAATGTAATCTTTCTTTCTTTGGTTGTGCTGCATGGTAGGTCTTCAGTGATGATGCCAATCAGAGTTTCTCTGACCGTTTAAATTTAACCCTCTATAGCTACCAAAGTGTAGTTAATGGTATGGGATGTCCTATTCCCTCAGTTGGTAAAGCGCTAACTGTTAATCTACATAGTCACAGCAGCTGCTTTGTATTCCAGCAACCGCTGTTGATTGGACAGCAACAAACGGCTCAATCAATAAATCAATCAGTTAATCAATCAGTCAATCAATAAATCAATCAATCAAATCTTTTATTTAAACCTTTGCCAATGCATATAAAACAGAATGAACACAAGAAACTATAATTGAAAACAAATTGGCATGTACATGTAGGCAACAAGAGGCCCCAGAAGGGATAACGACAACAAATTTAAATGTACTCGATTTATATAGCGCCCGAATGCGGCCAATGAATTGATCGGGTAAGATTCTTTACCCGCTTGCAATTTTTCAATTGGGCACCCGCGTTATTTAAGGTTCTGTGTACGAACCGTGCTTAATAATTGCTTGCTGCTATTTAACGACACTGACTTATCAATGATGATTAGTGTCGCCCCTCCTTCTTTGTGCAGGCTTTGGACGGGCACTGGCAGAGTGCAGCCAGTGGCGGAGTTTCGTGCTAACCTGAGATTTAAATCTCTGAAATACGCCACCGTTAATTGGGAAGTAAACCGCAATACGCGAATACTCTGTCTTACACGTTGCCGGTGGCGTATTACGAGCATAGGCTAGAACGGTCTAACAATATGTAGGTAGGCCTAACTGGGTCAGCAGGAGAAGAATGATCGATGTGTAGGAATCTTCATTCAGAAAATGCCCAAGGCTGTGAGTCACTGAGTCATTCAGATTATAGCAGCACCTTGTAATAATAATAATAACATTGACGATTTCTATGGCCCCGTAACACAGCCATGCCGTTACAATGGCGCCTAGCATGTTAAATAAATCCCACATTGGCTGATACAGCCTGATAGGGGGAACCAGCTGAAGCCAATTTCAATGTAAGTGAGTAAGTATGTTCAGGGTGAGAATTGCCGGGTGGTTTAGGGGGATTTCAACCCTCCCAGTCTTTCTTAGAGCCCCATGTTAAAGTATGTTTTTCACACCCAAATTCCAAGTGGATATTGTCCAACCCCCAGTTATTTTTCCACAATTCTGACACTGAGTATATTCCGTATTAACCAATGGCTTTGGTGTGCATAGCCAGCATCTATTAAATACAGTTGAAAAAGTATGAAACAGCCTAACAATAGATGTTTTGCCAACCAGACTGTCGGTTTCGGGGGGATTACGCGGGTCATGGTCTCATGGGGTCATGGACACTGTCATGAAGAGGGTGGGTTTGGTTACAGTGCAGAATATGTGGCCCGGGGTCCGGGTCAGTCAGTACAGCCCGAAAGAGACCGTGGGTGTGCAGTGAGCCTCATGGCTACGTCTCACCGGACCCTGTGAAAGAGAGCCTGTGGAAGGTGGCTTATTTCATACAAATTCATAGATTGAATTCACAGGCTAGTACAGTCCGTGGACTCCGTACACGGACACATTATGCAATGGCACCTATTGTTCTTATTTTTAGTATTATTATCATTATTATTACTATGTAATTACTATGTATTATGTAATGGCACCTATTTTTCTTATTTTTAGTATTATTATCAGTATTTATTACTATTATTTCTTTATTATTATTTAACAAGTGCACATACAAACATATTATTTTTTATTATTATTTATGGAGGCATATTTCTGTCAATGTGGAAGAAAAGCAGATGGCGTTCCCATGTTGGATTGCTACCAAGAGTGTTTTTTAAACAGGTATCTTGTCATGAGTAATTACTCTTATTATTATTATTTATTATTATTATTATTATTATTATTATTATTTTATTGGGATAACCACAGATTATGTGCAGTTATGTTATGTTATAACTGATCATGAAATGATCGTGTAGGCCTACAAACGGAGTGATGTTGTTTGGTAGACTAGATCTGACATGCAGGATGCCAAACCAATTCCAGTTAATCTGTTCTCATAGAAATCTAGTCTTTTGTACAAATCTCATTGTAGTTGTCCAGCACTCTGAGTCGCTGGAAAGGAATTGAGATTGTCAGCAGATGGCGCTGTGGAATACAAAAGATGGCATCTGAATGCAGGTCTCGTTTCCTCTCTCCTGCAAATGAATTCTCCTTCGTTTCTTTTTATGCCACTGTCAATTGAGTGTACATGACTGGGGTTCAAATCCTTGTCACGGCAGGAATTTCTGTCAAGATTTCTCTAAGAGGGCTAGTATACCGAATGGGTGATTATCAGCATTCGAGAGAGTTGCAGGTTCGAATTCACCTCAAGTCGCCGCGTATAATATATAGGGACCTTGGTCAGGTCCTTCAGTCGCAATTGCTCGTGCGCTTCGGCGTGAAACTCCGATTCAGTGTCCGTGCTGAAGTGGGGAGCGCCTCTGAGTAGTTATCTTGAAGGGTGCTATAACAAAGTGCTCATACATAGCCTATAATTGGCTACAGAATTAAAGATTTGCTAGACGGCATGAGGCATCAACTAGGCTAGAGAGTGCATGGCGAGTGTTTTTTGTCGGTGCATTAAGCTTAATTTCAAATCAATCAATCGGAATTTATATAGGGGCCCTTGACATCGCTACTCAGAGGCGCTCCCGACGAAGGCTGCAGGTGGAGGAGAAGAGTCTTGAGCGATCCATCAGTTCCGGTCTTGAGACGTTGAATGCAATCACGCCACATGGTGACTTTATACCCCCCCCCCCCATCGTTAGAGAATAAGGCGTGTAGCAGCTAAGAGGTTTGTTCAATGAAGAATAGCAGTCACTGCAGTAGCAGCGCTCGTGAGTAAGATGGTGCCCGGCGCTTGGCTTTCGAGTAGGCCTAACGCTTAACGAAGTTTGGAGATTACGATTTGCAACTGCAATGTACTCAGGGCGTTAACAGAGTTAACCATCGGATTCCCGTAGACAGCTGCTATAGATGGCGTGGTTGACCCCCAGATATTTTTCTGGCTATGCCTCTGAAGGCTCTGATGTAAATCCGAGGCAGTTCTGTTGACTGTAGGTCCTACCACTGGACTTATCGACCATACCATGGGCGTATTTAGGAAGTTGAGGTTCAAGCTTCAAGCAACCCCCTCCCCCGAGTCCCGAGATTATAATTTCCGAATGTTTATAACGAATTCTGTGTATTTTGGAAAGATGTCTGTTGAAAACCACAAAATGGAACCTCTAAATTTTTCCCTGGCTACGTCCGTGCACGGTCCCACAAGATTGTTCTACTAAAAAACGATTGACAAGCGTTACGGAAGCACTGTGGAACGGTTCCATGTTCCATTCTGTTATTTATTAATAATTATTCCTATTTATTAATGAATAATTATTCCTATTTAATAATTAATAATTATTCCTATTTAATAATTAATAATTGTTCCTATTTAATAATTAATAATTGTTCCTATTTATTAATCTATATAAATAAAAATGTAACCGCGTTTGGTTCCTTGCAAGTGATCTAAGAACTTTCTGCGCCGATTGCTTTCAGAACTTCACCAAAACGTTTAGTTCCAACACGGCCGGGTTATCAGAATGATTTTTCGCAAAAAGCGCAATCTTTTCACACAAAAAAGCAACTTTGCAAATTCGACCGTTTTCAACACATAGCCTACGCCCGTCAATAAGCCTTGCATACCAATTCGGGCACGTGTGTTCCGTTTATTTCTTTAGCGCATTTCATTGCGGCCTTGCTCAAGCGTGTTAAAATTCGACCGTTTTCAACACATAGCCTACGCCCGTCAATAAGCCTTGCATACCAATTCGGGCACGTGTGTTCTGTTTATTTCTTTAGCGCATTTCATTGCGGCCGTGCTCAAGCGTTTTAAAATTCGACCGTTTTCAACACATAGCCTACAGTAGAGGGAATAGGGATCTGACGCTTCAGTTAAGTATTATTACTAACTAGTAATAAATTAGTAATTAGTTAGCTATTATTAATAATTAGTTAAGGTAACTAGTTAAGGTAATTAGGTAATATTAATTAGCCTATTATAATAATTATATCTTATTAATTACTTATTATATTAATTAGTATATTAATTAACTTATAGTAATTAGGTAATTATATTAGTAATATTAATTAGCTAACCCTAACTAGCAGCGGTAAAGGGCCCAACCCAGGTATGCGTCATCGGTAATGCGTCATCGGTAGAAGCGGCAACCAATCAGCGAGCGAGAATTTCATTAGCCCAGGAAGCGGCGACCAATCAGCGAGCGAGAACTTTGCTATTCCAGGAAAGGCTGCCCAATCAGCGAGCGAGAATCTTGCTAGCCCAGGAAACGTCACCCAATCAGAAAGCGAGAATTTTAATAGAAGAATTTTAATTCGACAATTTCTAAGTACGAAAGAACAAACACAGTAGATAATTTTTTCCAACACAAACGCTTCTTTATTCAAACATTGCACAATATGTTTTTGCAATAATAATGTTCGACGCTTTTCGCAAAGACCAAGTGGCCATTTTACTAGAATATACGATTGCGCAATATGTTGCGCGATTATGCAATACCTTAACATATTTACACAGTCCAAATGTTCAGAGTTCAACGAATTATACCAGAGATGCAATTTTTACATGTCCATATGCCAACGACTCCGACGAATTGAGTAGGTATCGCTTGTCATCGTACGGAGAAAGAGCAGCTTTTCAAATTTCAACAGTGTGAAGGTCATGTTTCTTACTTTGAATAACGCAAAATTTCGAAGATGTTGGCTTCTCGTTCAATATGCAAGCCCTATAGTCTGCATGGCGAATACTATTTTTCACAAACGCCTTCTTTATGCCCTTCGCCGTCTTCTTCTCCTTTTCGTTAGGCAACAGCAAACTATACATTTTCGACCTCAAGCCGCAAAATTCCAACACCGCGGCCCCGTTGCACTCGTCCTTAAACTTCCCAATTACCTTAGCGTTGGTGCGGCTGTGAAGGAAGTGCCCACAGGGGTAGTCTGAAGTGTCATATTCGTCTAAATTCTGTAACATGTCTTTGTACACGTCGTTTGCGTGAATGTGGTAGCAAAGGCTGTCCGTGTCCGTAAAAAGGAGTTTGCAAGCAGAGTCGTAGAGTGGAATTATATGTTCGTAGTGGAATTCATACATTTTTAATTTTGAAATGTCCAAAATGCACATGCCTGCATAGAGTGGCTTGTTCAAAAAGACGTTTGAATTTGTTAATTTTATGACTACCAAATCTTCGTTTATTATAGTGTACGATTCGAAATTTGGTCGGGCAACGAATTTTTTCGCGCGCTTTCCACTCATGACTAATTTGACGTTTAGGTGCTTTCTATTATTTTGCATTGTTTTGCCGTATATTGAATTGTTCATAAGTTTGTAAAAGTCTTTTTCGAAGGAAGATTTGGCCACCTGCCGTTTGGACGTGTTGAAGTCGATGTAGTTTTTCAGCCACCGACTTTGTCGAAACTCGAGAATTTTGTGAATTTTGACCAATTTCAAGCCCATTTTCAGGTAGAATTGTAAATTTCGGTAGTGAACGACGTACCGAGTCTTTGACATTAGATTTGGTGTCAACTTTTCGACCCCCGCCCCAATTTTAGCCGAAATTTTCTGCGAAACGGACTTTGCGTAAGGAGATATCATCTCCGGTCGTATGTGCAGGCTCTCTGGAGCAAGGGGGTAGTCGTTGTGCGCGTCGTGGAGATGTGAAGGGTACTCCAAGTCCACGTCCAACAAATAGCCTAAGTCGTCGTCAGCCTGTTTAGTGCTCAAGTCAAAATTTTCAATTTCGTCCGTCTCTAAGAATCTAAATTTGCCGGTCGGGAGCGGTTCGGACATTGCGTAACCGTACAGATTGTTACAGTCCAAATACATGATGTAGCTGTTTGGAATGTCAGGGTCGTATCCTTGGGCGAGATACGGGTTGTTTGCCTTTGCATATCGATTAGAAATCATGGAGACACCGCCTCTCATGCCCCGCTCCACAAAAAGATATATGTCTGGGTCTGTGATAAGGTCCAACTCCACTTTTGTCATTCTCAAGCATGCGTCAAAACTAAGGCCGGGGCTGCTGTAGTAGTGAAGCGCGTCAAGTCCGTAAAATTCCATAGACATTTTTCGAAAAGATTCGAACACGTCAGCCAACAATACAACGTCCGTCTGCAAGTACAGGTCGTGATAGTCTTGCATAGTCTGCATGTCGAATGTCTGCCAAACCTGTTGGGCATAGTCGTAGTCAGTCTGTGAAATGTCTTCTTCAGACAGTTTGCTATAGAAGCAGCCTTTGGGAGGCAGAGTCCTTTCGGTCATTCTGCAGGCCGAAGCCATATATTCGTAGGGAAATACCCCCTTACGCAAAAGCAGTTTGTAATGTTCCGGAAAAAGCCGGCGCAAATGGTTGAATTTAGAATCGCCCTCTTTTGCTAAATTCTTCACCAACACGTCCAAACCGCAGGTTAGAAATTGCAAAGAATCTAAAAATCTGATGTTATTCACTTCGAACGAAAGGTATTTTTCCATGTTAGTGGCTATTACATTAATTTCTTCGCTCGCAAACTCCTTTGTCATGTGTTTCAAGATGAGATGAGAGTCGTAACCCTTAAGATTGTGGAACACGACAGGAAGAAAATAGTTGGGTGTTTTGTGTTTCTTTGACTTTGTAGGTTTTCGGAATTTCATTTTCAAGTTGCAGGGCGAGCAAAGAGCAGAAACAAAGTTACCAGTCATGTGACAGTGGTGTCGAACTTTGTTTTGGTCGGTCAAAGATGTAGAGCAAGAAGGGCAAGCAGTACAAGAGTCAAACTCTAGTCTCTGCTGCTGAGTAAGCGGCTTCATAGGTATGTTGGTGGAAAGAATTTTGTTAATGCGCGTCTGCTCAGATTTCACGTGTGAAAAGAAATGATCCATGACATCAGGACCTGAATAGACATAAGGTTTGGCGTCGTTCAAATGCGGAAAAGAAGACACAGCCAGACAGCAGAATCCGCTGGGAGTGTGTGTATCAAGAATTTTGGTCGCGCTGGTGTTGGATGCAGAGTCGTTTGGCGCCAAGTAGCTTTCAAAATCGGCGTACAGGACGTACGGAACAGGCATTTCATGCTGCGTGTTTGTGAATTTGAGTTTGGAGTTTTCAGGTGTTGGATATCGCACGGACTGAAGGCCATGTTTGCCACATTCTTCCATATGCACATGTTTGACAGCAGCAGTTGTAAAGCAACATAGACAGTATGGACAAGGGAAAGTCCTTCCGCCAGTGTGTGAATTTCGTTTGCGCAAGAGAGCAGAAAGGTTTCGTATTGTGATATAATGGCGCTTCTCCCCAGCATCAAGAAGCAAAAGATTGGCAATGTGTTTTCTACCCCTGTGAGCACTTGCGTAGAGAGGGGTAAAGGTCTTGTCATCCGGATTTGAATACATGACGTTTATGCTATAGTCAGGATTCAGAGATTCAAACAGTGGTATTTGTTCGACTGTCATGGGGAATTTTAGGCCTCTAGTGAAAAGTTCTGGCAGATATGGCGCGTATTTGCCAACTCTATGAGCATTATCTTTTTCGTGATGGGAAACAGCCAAAACTGCGTACAGAAAGCAGAACTCATCCTCGTTTTGGATGTTTAGAGTAGCTCGCTTATTAACAATGTATTGCGGCGTAGGGATGTAGCTGGAGGCCCCTATGGGATCGAAGACGGCATTGCAAATTTTAAAGTCAACCACCCCATTTACCGTCCAGCCGGAACTTTGACTGGTAAACGTATCTACCAACTCGTCTATTCTTTGCACGGCTTCCTGCATTTGATCGGTTATCTGAGATGGATGTGTGAGCGTTGCTGGTACGGACTTGAAATACCCGACCGTCTGTGATTCCCCGTCTGGTGTGGAGCGCTTGAAGTCCACATCGACCGCCACATACCATTTCACCGGCCTAAAGAAATGCATAAAAATAACACACACACTTTACAAAATGCCCAAGGCTGTCAAAATTTGCCCAAGTCCCAACAAAATGCAGAATTTTCTAAGTCCCACAAGCTGTAAGGGCAGAATTTTCTAAGTTCGGTAGGATTTTAACATAAAATTTTCTAAGTCCAAACAAAATGCAGAAATTTTCTAAGTCCCATCGCTATACACATACAATTTTTACCCAAGTCCAGACATTTTATGGTAGAATTTTCTAAGTCCAGTAGGATTTTAGCATAATATTTTCTAAGTACAAAATGCAAGAGCAGAACTTGTGCTTACCCTTCGTCTCTGAACGTGTCCTCGAGGGTGCTCGTCATGCGTGACGATTCCGTCAGCAGCATATTATGTACGTCTGTTGTCTGCGGCGCTGGAAATGAGACATCTATGAATGCGTTCTGGGCGCTTGTCTTGATGTTTGGGTTGGTTTGCTTCTTGAAGCATGTGACGCAGAGGTCTTGCCCGGTCCTGAAGAAGCGCGAAGGGCGCCGGTTCTTGCATTGAGGACACTCTCGTCTCAGGAAGCAGACTTCACACAGCCCGTTCGTCAAGTTGGTTGCCTTGTACGATCGACAGGAGTCACATCGACCTATAGAACATCAATAAATTACAAAGGGCATTAAAGTATGTTGTATATTCTCAATAATAAAGTCAAAGGCCGCTAAAGTTCACCTGCTGTATACTGAATGTACAATGTTGAATGTTGGTAGAATGTATAGATGCGAATATGTTGTATAAAAAATTTTTGTAAAGGCGACAAGTTTGTAGGAACTTACTTGATGGGCCGGGCTCTGCCGGGCTGCCTCTGCTGGGACCGGCCGCCGCTGTCGCCGCTGGGGCGGGGCGCCCTTCTCCCGAGCCGCCAGCTTCCACATTGTTGCGCTTTGCTGCACGGCCGGTGTCTGCCTCTGCCTTTCGTTTCAGTTCTATAACATATATTATTTGACATGAATAAGCTGCTCCATTTTTAAATAAAGCAAGTATTTTAACCAAATATAAAATTTATAACGTACAAATTTTTAAAGTTTGAAAGTTGACAAGGTAAAACTTACTCATTTGTCGAATTCTCTCCTTCAGTTGCGCTTCCTCCTTGATCAACTGTTCGAGGTCTGCATCGAGCTTGTTTGCTAAAAATATAAATACATGGAATTTGAGAGCTAGGAAAATACATGGCGTCTAATACAGAATATAAAGAATAAGAACTTTATTTACCCATTTTTGCTGTAGTCGAGTTGCAAAGGCCGTCTTATCACGTTCGAAAATTTATTACCATGTGCCAGAATAACTTTTCTATATCTACTTAATTTTTGTACCAATTAATTTTTGTTCTAATTACTTAGTTGTTCTTGCAACCGCCAAAGTCCACTACTTTTTCAAAAAGTGTTAAAGTCAATTTCAAATGTTCTGTAGATCTCTTGGAGTCAAAAACTGCTGTGTTTCAAACGTTCAGCACACCTCGTAGTTATAGGCATGGAACTACTTTTTCACAAATTCCTCCGCGAAAGTAGTTCCACATAGTTGTGTGTATGTCCGCGGAAGGATATGGCTGTGGAAGTGATGCGGTTCATGCAATACAGAGAAAGTGTGTATCCCTCCGCCACTGGGTTTTCTGCCAGTGCCAGGCCCAAGCCTGCATAAAAAGAGAGGGCGCCGATGCCGTTCGTGTATACGTTAGACTGTGAGAAATGCAGAATAGTTTCTTATGTATTGCCCTATAATAATAATAATAATAATAATAATAATAATAATAATAATAATAATAATAATAATAATAATAATAATAATAATAATAATAATAATAATAATAATAATAGGGCTACTACACAGCGTCTCCTGACGCTGACATCATTCTACGTATTATAATAATAGGCCTACTGCCCAGTGTCTCCTGGCGCCGATCTCAGACTACGTATAATAATAGGCCTACTACACTGCGCCTCCTGACGCCGATCTCTGACTACATGTATGTATAATAATTATAACAGCATAATAATAATGCTACGCATCTTTTCCTACCAGCGCCAGCGTATAATAATTATAACAGCTTAATAATAATGTCTCGTGTCTTTTCCTACCAGCGCCAGACGCAGGGCTTGACAAAGTCTGAGGGTGGCACTATGACCACAATATTATAGGCCTACGTAAAAATTGTGTTTGCAAATAAATTTAATTTCTACAGCTCAGCGAAATTACTGCCTTGGCTGAAATTTAGAAGATAAAATACTCACTTGCAGACATGTCGGAACGAATGACTCGGAAGCGTCTGTAGAATCAGCGTGTTGTACTCGAAATCGTCTGTAGAAGCGAGTTGACGTCTGTTGAACGGCTGCAGCTGCTGATCTCGGATAAGGATTGAGCTTATACACATCCTAGGATGCGTTTTATAGAGAGCAGGATCCATACATTTCGACATAATAAGGCTTGGTGGTGCAAGAAGTTTGTTTGGACTGGCATCTCTTAGTGCTTGTTTGTCTCTCTTGATGGGCCTGGGCATGCCTACTCTTGGCCGTTGTTATGACTACCAGGGCCGGAGACATACATTTCGCAACAACGGGGTTTGGTGTTGCAAGATATTTGCTTGGCCATTCGTCTCCTAGTGGTGTTGCTTGTCTCTCTTGGTGGATCTGTGTGCGTCTGTCCTTGGTCGTTGTGATGACTACCTGTGATGGTGCCTGGGGCACCTCGCCAGGTGCATCCTCAGCATCCTTACAATGCTATCAAAGGGGCTGGATAATAAAGGCGATAGGGCGTCGTGTGCGGTGTTCCGTGGCGATTTATAAATACCGAGTCGGTTGGGATGGTGAGTGGAGAGGGGTAGAGGAGAGATGCGTGGGGTAGAGAGCAGATGTCCAGGCTGTGCATCGTCAGCATCTTTTTTAAAGAGCTTCATTGTTTTCACGCGAAGTATGAATGATTCGTATACCTTTCAGCGGTTGTGGTCGCGATGTGTGTGTAGGTATAGAGAGATGCAGAGACAGAAGGATAGATGTAGAGAAGGCTCGAAGGCCAGAAGGAGAGAGGGAGAGAAGGAGAGAAGGCAAGAAGGAGAGAGGGAGAGAGGGAGAGAAGGAGAGATGGAGAGAGGGAGAGAGGGAGAGAGGGAGAGATGGAGAGAGGGAGAGAGGGAGAGAGGGAGAGAGGGAGAGAAGGAGAAAAGGAGAGAGGGAGAGAAGGGTAGATAGAGGGAGAGAAGGCGAGAGGGATAGAAGGAGAGAAGAATAGTTGGAGAGAGAGAGAGAGGGTGTGAGGAAGGGAGGGGGTATAGAGATGACGAGCGGGATACATAGAGAGGAGAGGGAGAGGGGAGGGAGAGGAAGAGATGCTGTTGAAGCCTGTATGGCAGTGCCTCTGATGAGGCGTTTCCAAGAGATGGATACATGAAGTGATGGTGGGAGAGGGGGAGGGAGAGGAAGAGAGGAGGGGAGAGGTAGAGAGGGAGAGGGGTGGTGGAAGACAGTGCAGAAGCCAGAATATACTGCGGTGCCTTCGATGAGTCATTCTCGAGAGATTGATACATAAAGAGCCGGTGAGAGAGGGAGAGGGAGAGGGAGAGGGGGATGGGGAGAAAGAGGGGGAGGGGGAGATGTCGTGGAAGCCAGTACAGTGGCGCTACCGATGACGCATTACCGATGTCGCATACCTGGGTTGGGCCCTTTACCGCTGCTAGTTAGGGTTAGCTAATTAATATTACTAATATAATTACCTAATTACTATAAGTTAATTAATATACTAATTAATATAATAAGTAATTAATAAGATATAATTATTATAATAGGCTAATTAATATTACCTAATTACCTTAACTAGTTACCTTAACTAATTATTAATAATAGCTAACTAATTACTAATTTATTACTAGTTAGTAGTAATACTTAACTGAAGCGTCAGATCCCTATTCCCTCTACTGCCTACGCCCGTCAATAAGCCTTGCATACCAATTCGGGCACGTGTGTTCCGTTTATTTCTTTAGCGCATTTAATTGCGGCCTTGCTCAAGCATTTTATGGCGCGATCCGCGTCGCCATCGCAAAGGGACGGTATGAGGGAGGAAAGGAGGCGAGGGAGCGGGACGAACAGGGAGGAGAGAGATGGGGGGTGCAGGGAGGGGGGAGGGTTGGGGGAGGGCTAGGAGGGGAGGGGAGGGAGACAGGAAGGAGAGGGGAGGCGAGAGGGGAGGGGGAGGGGAGGGGGAGAGGGAGGGGGAGCGGGAGGGGGAGCTGGAGAGGGAGGGGGAGCGGGAGGGGGAGGCTCTTTTCAGCCACAGCAACGCGTGGCCGGGTTCAGCTAGTTAATAATAATATTATTCCTACTTATTTATTAATAATTATTCCTACTTATTTATTAATAATTATTCCTGTTTATTTATTATTAATTATTTCTATTTATTTATTAATAATTATTCCTACTTATTTAATAATTATTCCTATTTATTTATTAATAATTATTCCTGCGACTCGAAATCTCGAACCAAGCAAACTGTGCTTCTTAGGTGACTATCGACTGTGTTTTCGCGACAATTCCCTGCAGGCGATGAGGGAGTGACGCGTTTGAATGATGAACGTCCTGCCTCAAAACATGATTTCATACACGCGTTGTCGATGTTCGTTTCGGTCATTAGGGGGCCTACTACTGCTACTACATGTACTACATGTGGTTCAGTGAACGACGCTGCTGACGGCCGACGCCTGTGGCAACACAGCGACCATGATTTCATTAGGTGACGGTGTATATATATATATATATAAATTATGTGTGTGCTTGTGTATGCATAAACATAATATATATGCACATGTGTATGTAAATACGTATATATATATATATATATAGTATTTTATATATCTTCTTCTTCTGGTTCTCTGCCCCTAGGCAGGTTAGGCTGTCCAGCAGTGTAGCCACTCTTCCCTCTGCTGGGCCTTCTCCTATAACATTATATATATATATAATTTTATATATATATATATACACGACTATACGTGTGTGTGTAGGTATAGGTATATATATAGTACCTACGAACGTACGTGTATATGTATAGAATAATCATATATTTATAGTACATATATACATGTGTATATGATTATTATACATATACACGTACGTTCGTAGGTACTATAATAGTAGAATGCTACGACGACTGTTGGGCCTAGTTAGACCATCATCATCACCCGTCCACAATCATCCTAGTCCTCCATCCATCCATAATCCATTCGTCGTTCTATGGATGCTGTTCCGTCAGTCGGCTCCACCGTATAACCTAATGTCTCGCTGCTGCTGCTGCTGCTGCTGCTGCTGCTGCTGTTGCTGCTGCTGCTGCCAAGTAGCCATGCTGTGCATTGCTGTAGGCGCAGCGAGGTTCTTGTAAATTGTCGAATAATTATTCGACGCCAGATGAGGCGATAATGGTTGCCTTGGTGACGGTGCCCCCCCCCCTCTGGCCAGACTATCCGAGTGGACAGATGGGGATCGTCCTGGTGGTGTCTGTCCTTGTACGGCTGGCTGAACGCGTGCGTGTCTGTCTGTCTGTTTCTGTGTGTCTGTCTGTTTGTCCGTCTGTATGCATGTGTCTGTCTGTGTGTTTGTTTATGTATTTGTCTGTCTGTGTGTCTGTTTCTGTGTGCCTGTCTGTCTGTTTGTCTGTCTGCCTGACTCTGTCTGTCTGTCTGTCTGTCTGTCTGTCTGTCTGTCTGTCTGTCTGTCTGTCTGTCTGTCTGTCTGTCTGTCTGTCTGTCTGTCTGTCTGTCTGTCTGTCTGTCTGTCTGTGAATGACAGTCTGGCACTGTGTGAAGCATCGCAAACGACTTTTGTTACTGCCCATCAACTGCCTTCAGCCAGCAATGAAAGTCAGCGTAAAACCTTTAAATCGAGACGAACAGCTAAGGAACATTCACGTCATGGTTTGGATTCACTAACGGAGCCAGAGACCTCCTCCGGACCTTTTGCTATAGAGTCAAGCCAATATTACACCAGTAGCAAGGCGCAGGGCAGCGCTTCTTTTAACGAATTTCTATGACCACACAACCTCCTGCTTTTCTGTCCCATCCTCCATGGTGTATTACTCCCAATTGGACGACAATGACCTTTTCTTGGGCATTGTAATATTGATAGAATTTATGATAGATAGTCATAAAGACAGATTGCCGTTATTAGATGATGGAGATTTTCCAGATTTATGAAAATATTTAATCTAAATGGATAATTATAATATTGGTGAAGGAATGTACTTCTCCCAATAACAACATCTCATGTAAGATACATGAAGCTCATACAACTATTGTATTTGTTTTCTTATGAGCAAGTCTTGTACAGGACATAACTGTTGGGGTTTTGGTCTACAGCGTGTAAGATGGTGTAAGCCATGCTTTAGTGTTTCACAAGCCTTTTTATGCTGCATGCATTAACCATGAAACATTTATTATCTCTTAAATTTATCCAGCTTGTGAAATTCATATCCTTTTAAGTCTTTTCTTCAATCAGTTTCTTGCATTTTTATTGCTCGGTATCAAGGTATCACTTTCTAAATCGTTTAAGAATTTCCAGCCTCGTAAAGTAGCACCGTGGGTCATATAGATTAAACATTCATTGCTGATTAACTTAAAGACGGAGAGAGAGAGAGAGAGACAGAAAGAGAGGGAGACAGAGCAAGAGAGACAGAGAGGCAGGCAGACAGAGAGAATGAGACAGAAAGAGAACAAGTGAGCAAGAGAAACCGAGATTGAAAGTGACACAGACAGACAGACAGACTGACAGTCAGAGAGACAGAAAGAGAGAAGGAGAGAGACTGACAGAGACAAACAGACAGAGAGAGAGTGTGTGAGAGAGACAGAGACGGAGAGAGCAATCCGTAACAAAGACATCTCACTTTGCACCAAAGTGCCGAGTTCACTGAGCTCAGAAAGGTATTCACTTGGCTAATTATTGTAGTGATACATAATTATGTATTGATTGATATTCTCAGTGATTCACTTTAAGAGTATTCCGCTGTCAGCTGTTCATTTGGAGAGCAGCAATGATCTGTCTTCAATCTTCAATAGAAGACTTAACACTTCCTTTCAGCTTTGGTATTCATTATCCCAAGGAACATGCCAACAGTGTAGTTTGTTATCCTGAAAAGCCGGTTGGATAGTTCCGTGGAGGACTGTAGTTTGCATGTACATGTATAATATATGCCTGGATGTTTCTGTTCTAAAACAGAACTAGTGTTACTGCAGTATACCTAATGACCCGCTGGAATTTGCTGAAGATTTCATTGTGAAGCGGTTTTTAAAGCCGTTTCCCTTAGGCATATACTTTATTAAAAGGCGTTTTGCTCAATGCAGTTTTGAGTGACAGCAGCACTTTCTTCAGCATTAGAGACATGATATATGAATGTATATACATGTATGTAATACGTATGTATGTTTATGTATGTATGTGTGTATATATGTTTGTGTGTATGTAATATGTATGTATGTATGTATGTGTGCATATATGCATGTGTGTATGTATGTATGTATGTATGTATGCATGTATGTGTGCATGTATGCTTGTATGTTATATATGTTTGTGTATATGCATGTATGTATGTATGTGTGTGTGTATGTATGTATGTATGTATGTATGTACGCGAATATGTATGCATGCATGCGTGTACGCGAACGTGTATGTATGCATACCCATATGTACGTACGTTGGCGCGCGCGCATGCACACGTGTATGTATGTATGCACGCATGTATGAACTAACTTAGTCTAGCACCTCTGATGGCGCTGTATGTACATAGGACCATGTGGGATATTTTAAGCAAGTGTGGTGTAAGATTGATTATGTTTTCTACACAAGGCTGAGTGCAGCAGTATGTAAATAAAGTGCAAACGATACATGTATATGCCACGGTCGATGTAAACACGCTATCTATCGCCACTTATCTAGATCTAAACACAATGCAAAGTGATACAGCTGTTAACAGTAATTTTATAATCACCTCAATTCTCTCAAGGTGCTAAATTAGACGCTTTCTTGCTTGGGTTTTCAGCGAATAAACTTTGCAATATTATTGGCAACACCTCTTAAATTGCGTGCCTCTTTATAATGCGAGTTAAATTACCATAGGTTGGTGCTTTTGTTAATTTCTCTAGATGTGCTGTCTAAATATCTAGATGCATACATACTTATGTGCAATGCTGGCTAGGCTGTAACTTCCAAATAAGTGGCTGGCAATTTTGCGTAATAATATCGGATATGCTGTTTTTGATATGTGTAGCCTACAAAACTGTACATAGTGTACTGATTTTTCGTAAACTTTGTGTAAATTTCAAATATTTCTTCCGTAGAACTTTGCCAGAATGCATCCTGGTGTACATACACCTTAATTATATATCTAGCAATAAAGGCGAAAAGGCAGGCTGAGAATTTCCGGGGGTGTTAAGGGGTTCAACCCCCAGTCTTTCTTAAGACCATTGTAAGGTTTTTTACAGCTAAAATCCATGTGGATCATAGTCTAATCCCTCCACAGTTATTTTTGTACAATTTTCTTACTGCCAAAAAGGATTGTTTGTTAACATGCACACTCTGCCACTGCCTGTTACTCCAATAGTGCCAGTCCCGGGCCCGGATAAATGGTGAGGGTGACACTGAGCATTTTTGCTCAGGACTCAGGTCTACATCACTAAACAGAGCCTTAGCACACAATTGCTTTGTGCCACTGGGTAATGCTTTGCACACACACACACACACACACACACACACACACGCCTACACACATGCACATTGCACAAAAATAGACCTACACACTCATATACCCACACACACCTAAACAAACACACACACGCCCACACACATAGACATATACACTTATACACCAAGCATTAGACTATGATCCAATCACACACACCTACACACACACAAGTATACTTACGCACACCTACACACTCATACACCTATACACACACACACACACACACACTCGAGCATAAACACACACACGCACACACACAAATAGACCTACACACACACACACACACACACACACACTTATATATTTATATGTGCATATACACACAATTGTGTACGATAATAATAAAATTGATATTATATTAGTTTTCTGTGTGTTTAATCTAGCAGAGCAAGGGGAAATACCAGCGAGCAATTCTCTACGTTTCAGGCGATGCATTGAGAGTCGTCGATGAGATCAGCAAGGTACATATAATATAATTTAATATATATACATTTATATATATATATATATGTAACTAGCTGAACCCGGCCACGCGTTGCTGTGGCTCAAAAAGAGGCTCCCCCTCCCCCTTCCTTTCCTTCCCCCTCCCCCTCCGCCTCCCCCTCCCCTCCCTCTCCCCTCCCCCTTCCTCTCCTCCCTTTCCCCCTCCTCCCTCCCCCTCCCACTCCCCCTCCCCTTTCCCTCTCCTTCCCCTCCCCTTCCGTCCCCCTCCCCTTCTCCCTCTCCCTTGACCTCCCCCTCCCTCTCCGCTCCCTCCCCACCGTCTTCGTCCCGCTCCCTCCGCTCCTTTCCTTCGTCGCACCGTCCATTCCAAGCCCAATAATGATTGAAGGCCGCTTTGGGAAAAGCCCTCCTTGGTAAATTAATCGCGACTCGCTTATGACGTCACAGCACGCGACCTCATTCATGTTTCGTCTGCTGTGTTTGGAGACCGCGTTTATGAAATCTGGCAGCCGTGTGGGACGTGTTGAATTTGCAAATGGCGGGTGAACGGATTGCAAAGTTCACTTTTTGTGGAAAAGGTTGCGTTTTTTTGGGTGAAAAATTTTAACACACGGTTGTATGGGAATGGAAGGTGTTGTAAAATTTTCAAAACAATCGGTGCGTAACTTTCAGCGTGGTGATGTTACGAACTATTGGAAAGTTCATTTTTATTTATATACAGATGTATATGTGTATATATATATGTGTATATATGTGTATATGTAATGTTTATATAATTATGGGTATATATGTGATGTATATATGTATTGTATATACATGTATGTGTAATCTATATAAATAAAAATGAAACTTTCCAATAGTTCGTAATATTTTTTCTCGCAAAGTCACGCACCGATTGTTTTGAAAATTTACCAAAACCTTCCATTCCAATAGCACCGTGTCTAAAGATATTTTTCCCCGAAAAAACCCAATCTTTTCCACAAAAAGTGAACTTTGAAATCCGTTCGACCACCATTTGCAAATTCAACAAAACCGCAGGGTTGCCAGATTTCCCAAACGTTCTGTCCCAAAATCACGTTATAAAGGCGCCCAAAAGTCGCGAGATTTCGAAAACGCAAAATCACGTTGTAAAGTCGCACAAAAGTCGCGATTGACCAACTTTATCACTGTGGTGAAGGAACCGTGTGAGGGAGGAAAGAAGGAAGAGGGAGCGGGACGAAGAGGGAGGGAAGGGACCGGAGGGGAGGGATGGAGAAGGCAGGGATGCAGTGAGGCAGAGAGAGGGAAGGGGAATGAAAATGGGGGCGGGAGGGGAAGGAGGAGGGGAGCGGAGGGGGAGGCTCTGTTCAGCCATAGCAACGCGTGGCCGGATACAGCTAGTAAGTATATATCTATACATGTATGTATATATTTGTGTGTATATAATATATATATATTATATATACTATATATACAATTATACACTCACAAATATACATATATACACATATATATATATATATACACATACATATAGTATTACATAATATACATTTACATATATATATACATAATACATATACATGTATATATATATTTATACACAGACAATTCTCTCTGTCTACTAGATGCTATATAGGTGAAAGCCAAACCCCAACCTTTTCAACCTTTGACCTATTCGCCTCTTTCCTGTCTGGCTCAGTCTGGTTTTGTCTTGCTTGCCCATGCAGAGGTATCCACTGTCATAATTGTATATGCTGGGTAGCATCTCATCTTTGCTGCAAAAATTCCAGTTGAAGGAGTGTTAGGTTGCATAAGATGATCGTGTCTGAGCTTTGCCCAACAGCTTACTGCGATTTCGTCTGATTCTTTTTGTTTGATCGTAGATTATGTGCAGGATGTGCTAAAGGTCTCTCTGGTCTATTGAATACACCGAAACCTTCGTGTTACACGTGCATTAATAATGATGATTAATAATTATAGTAGTAATAGTAATAATAATAATAATAATAATAATAATAATAATAATAATAATAATAATAATAATAATAATATAATAGTAATAATATTAATAGTAATAATATTAATAATAATAATAATAATAATAATAATAATAATAATAATATAATAGTAATAATAATAATAATAATAATAATAATAATAATAATAATAATAATAATAATAATAATAATAATAATAATAATAATAATAATAATAATAATAATAATAAAAGACTAAAATAGCAATAATAGTAATTATAATATTATTAAAGGAATAAATAATAATGTTGATAAAAATGAATACATCAGCAAAGACTTGCCAATATTACAGAACAACACAACAACAGTCTCATAAGTTTTTACGATGAATCATATTTATGTAGCCCAGGAAAAAATCGCAATAATAACAATATCTGAGACTCCAGCTTCGGCTCAGAATTCATGTCCTAATGAGTTTCTTGTGTACTGTACTTTGCTGTGAAGCAGTATCATCTGTGCTGAAGTAGAGAAGAGAGAGACAGACAGACAGAAAGACAGATAGACAGACAGACAGACAGATAGACAAGACACAAACACAGACAGACAGATAGACAGACACAGACAGACACAGACAGACACAGACAGACACAGAAAGACAGACACAGACAAACAGACAGATAGACAGACACAGATAGAGACAGACAGACACTTAGACAGACACAGACAGACAGAGACAAACAGACAGAGACAGAGAGAGAGTTCAATGTTATTGTTGTTGGTCAGATCAGCTTTCTCATATCGCATTCCTCGAATCTTCTTTCTCATTAATGACGAATGATGAACGCACTTCAGTTTGTTGTTATTGATGCATAATACCTCATTACGTGTAAGATGCAGACTCGGTTTGAATGGTATTTGGCCGGTGTTTAATCTAGACTCTCGGAGGGGGGGGGGGGAAGGAGGGTCCCTCCCCAAAGAATGACATTTTCCCCCACTCCCAGAAAAGAGAGGTATTTTTACATGTATATATGTAGCATTTCCCCCTCCCAGAAAGGATGACACATAACATTTCCCTTCCACCAGTAGTGTAGTCCTAAAAAATGAAGTGGGGGAGCGCTCTTTATAATAATAATAATATTATTATTATTATTATTATTAATATTCCATTATCCCTGAAAAAAAGTGGAGAAACGGCGTCCCCCCACGTTCCCCCCCCCCCCCACTACACCACTGCCTCCCACCCTGAAAAATCGACAGCTCCTGTTTACATGTATATTGAGGTTTGCAGCTTTGAATCCACCTCAAGCCGCCACATAGGGACCTTTAGCAAGTCCTTCACTCGCAATTTCTCAGCACTTTGGCACGAAACTTCGATTCAGTGTCCTCGCTGTAACCGGGAGCGCTTCTCAGTAGAACATTGAACGGGCGCTATAACAAGTGCACGTACATAGATATAATTATGTAAAATTGGCTCTGCCAGAATAATTCAAGAAAGCAACATCGATCGACTAAAAGAAAAGGTCATCAATTTATAAAATTGGTAAATATCGAGCACAA
Source organism: Lumbricus rubellus (assembly GCA_945859605.1). Classification (NCBI taxonomy): domain Eukaryota; kingdom Metazoa; phylum Annelida; class Clitellata; order Crassiclitellata; family Lumbricidae; genus Lumbricus; species Lumbricus rubellus. Next base: position 14,601,626 of record OX243824.1, on the reverse strand, counting down.
AAAGTTGGGAGAAAAATTTCCGGTCACAAAGGTATCATCGGTGTTTGGCTGAGTGGCTGCAGTCTGCCCAACTCGGCCATTTATCCCGCTCCCCAGAAACGTGAATTCACACCCCCACCCCGCCAGCCAAAGAAGGGGGCTATATTAAATACTGGTAGATGGCAATACAAAATTTTCATCACAAATCAATAATACTAGTATTGTTGGCTATCTGTTTCCAATACATTGGCCTGCTTACTGTGACACTGCTTGAACCCATTGCACGGCATTGCAGCATGGATAATGGTTATCAAGATTGGCCAGTTATTGATGCATAAGATTGGCCAGTGTTATAAGTGCTATAAGCTACCCATGCCTGTCAAGAATGGACTTGGCTTTAAGTTATTCATAATTGTTAGGAATGGACTTTGCTATAAGTTACCCATGTAGCATGGGGCTTGGGGGAGGGAGAGGCACCGGGAAATAGCATTTACGTGCTTCGCCATGGCATTGGAAGCTTAACTCGATGCCTGGGGCAATATTTACTGTGGCCTTTTAGTACCAAGGTGGCAATTCTGTAATAATAAAATGACCAAGAGTGCCGCTTCTGCATTTGTCATCCTATTTGCTGAACCGTTATTTAGAGATAATCATGGTTTGGTGATTGCCGGTGCACTTGTTACGCATGACTGTGTACTTGTGTAGAGGCGCCTTAGAAATTGTCTTTAACACCATTACTATTATTATCGTGTTTATTTTGATTATTTTAATTGTTATTATTACTATTATTTCTATTACTACTACTACTACTGCTACTGCTGCTGCTGCTGCTACTACTGTGCTGCTGCTGCTACTACTACTACTGCTGCTATTACTGCTGCTGCTAGTAATCTAATGCCTAAAGCCTTTGAGACAACGTTACATTCTACTCTACTCTTAAGACTGTTCTCTTTAACCCTGGTTGGGTCGGGAGCGCTTCTGAGCAGTTACTCTTGAAGAGGCGCTATGCAAATCACTGAGTTGAATGAATGAATGAATGAATGGTAGTAGTACTGCTCCTTCTACTACTATTGTTGTTGTTGTTATTATTGTAGGGTCTCATTGTGGACCAGACAATAGAGAAGTTGTTGTTGTTATTGTAGGGTCTCATTGTTGACCAGACAATAGAGAAGGTGTCATTCTGTGCACCGGACCGTAACAATGACAAAGGCTTTGCGTACATCTGTCGTGACGGTACAACTCGTCGATGGATGTGTCATGGATTTCTCGCTCTCAAAGAATCTGTAAGTGTTAGTATTATTGCGTTAGATCTTTTTACAGCTATTATTATTATCATTATCCACCCAGACTTTAATTAATAGTTGATTTATTTAGTTGATCTGCTGGTGCACAATGAAGCTTAACGTGAAAGTATTAATTAGTATTTAATTATTTAATAATTATTATTATTATTTAATTATTATTTATTTATTTATTTATTAATTATTATTTAATTATTATTATTTATTTAATTTACATATGCAACAGATTCTTTTCGTACTTTAACATAAAGTAACAAAATCTCTCTCATATTCTTGAACACTATATAATTATTATGACAATAATAATGATAATAATAAAATAATGATGATTGTAATAAATTGAAGTTTAAATGCATGGACGACGCGATACAACTGGCGGTGGACAGGGAAAAATGGAGGAGCTGCATGCATTGCCCGATGTTGTGCAGAATTGCACGAAGAGGACTGATGATGATGATAATAAATTATAATGATAAAAATAAGGGAGACTTTTTCCACAGGTTTTCAATTTGCAAGCAGCCTTTTAATGCCATTGCTTTTAGAGGCACTTTTGCACCACACTCCGGGGACGAGTACACACACACACACACACACACACACACACACACACACACACACACACACACACACACACACACACACACACACACACACACACACACACACACACACACACACACACATTATTTTGTTGTTGTTGCTTCTGTTGTTGCCGCTGTTGTTGTTGTTTTTGTTGCTGCTGCTGTTTTTGATATTGTTGTTGTTTTCATGCTACATGGTAGGCTGCACGCGATCGTGTGAGGACTTTAATACTAATTAAAGTGGAGAGAAGCATCTAGAACGACCGTTATTCCACATCATCCTCCACACTATCATACCTCCCTCACCTCCTCCTCCTCCCATTCATATTCTCCAATAATAATAATTCTGCACTCATCTTACGGTCCAGTTCGACGCATATCATTCGTCTATTAGGACGAATCTTCCCATAAATCTTTGATGGAACAGCCATCATCATCTGATTGCTTTGATGTTGAGAGATACTTGTCTCGACCACTCAGATCCATCGCCCTCCGATCCTCTCACCAAACTGCAGCCAGATTTATTGCTCGGCAGATTCCCATTCAACTATCGTCTGACATTATTATCTCTGATACCGTGAACAACAATTTCTTCAGGCTCGGCTGGTTCCTTCCTTGCTGCAAACACCTTAACCCTTTAACGACCGGCTGCTTTTAGGTTTCCCATGCATTAAAGTTCACACTCGTAGTAGAATGGTTAATGGTTAATTCAATACATATCTTTTCTCTAAGGCATAGCATAGGCCTATCTCATTGATTGTTTGTTAATGTTTGTCGATGTGTCCTTGTAACTGTACTGCGTGTGGTTTTATGGCGACATAGAAATTGTAGTCATTATTTTTATTACTGATATGATTTTTAAAAATTTAATTTTGACTACTGCCATAAAAACAGTCCAGAACGGCTTTGTTCGTCTATTTCATGGCTGGCTGAAGTGTTTCTCAATGCTTCTGTTGTTGTTATTTTTCTTAAAATTTAAGAAAAATGACAATAACAGAAGCATTCAGCAAAACTTTAGCCAGCTATGAAATAATAATAATTATAATTAAATTATAATTATTATTATTAATTATCATAGTCACCCAGGTCGTCTTTTCGTGAGGTCTCTGCAGTTTCCTGAAAATTGTATATTTAATAGTTTCTGTATAAAATTAATGAGTGCATGCGTGCGTGTGTGTGCGCGCGCGCATGTGTGTGTGCGTGCACATATGTGTGTGCGTGTGTGTGTATGTGTGCGTTTGTGTGAGTGTAACTGTGTATGCGTGTGTGGATACGGTTCCTTACGCAATCCTTTTCGTCGTTGCATCTAATAACCGTTGTGTAGGGCGAGCGATTGAGTCACGCGGTCGGCTGTGCGTTCACCGTTTGTCTGGAGAAGAAACAGGCGAGGGAGAAGGAGAAGGTGACGGTGACCTTCAACGAGAATGGAACCAGCTTCACAAGAACAGGGTCGTTTCGACAGACGACCCTGACGGAAAGACTGGCCGATCCTCAGAGCGCCATTATAGCCGGTCGGTGGTGATTCATTGCTTCATTGGCCCCTGTAGGATACTTTAAGACTTAAGTTGCATTGGTTGGAGGGTATTATAGGCTGCAGGGTCATGCGCTGTAGTGTTATAACTTATAATCCTGCATAAATATGCATATTTTATACATACATGTATGGAGTTGCATGCATACATACATTTATACACACATAGTTACTTACATATGTGCATACATGCATGAATACATTCAGTGCTAAAAGTGTAAAAAAAACTAAGTGCATGGACGCTCATTGCCTTTCCAAAAGAAGTGTCAGGACGCCCCTTACATTTTCAGGTGTGCTGGCCAAATAAGTGGCAGGACGGCATAGAGATTTGAAAATAAGTGCCAGGACGCCGTCCATGACCGTCCTGCCACACTTTAAGCCATGCATACGTACATACAAGCATACATGTGGGGCTCGGTGGTGTAGTGGGTATGTTCATTCGTTGCCTTGCAGCCGAAGGGTTGCAGGTTCGAATCCACCTCTAGTCGCCACGTGGGGACATTGAGCAAGTCCTTCACTCTCAATTGCTCAGCGCTTCGGCGTGAAACTCCGATGCAGTGTCCGCTCTGTAGTCGGGAGCGCCTCTGAGTAGGGGGCTTAAAGGGCGCTATAGCAATTAAGTGCACATACAAACAAACAAATATGGCTAGATGATTCATTCGTTATCATTGCTTTCGTATTTGATTGATTGATTGATTGATTGATATTTGATTGATTGATTGACTGACTGATTGATTGACATTTGATTGATTGATTGACTGATTGATTGACTGATTGATTGACTGACTGATTGATTGATTGATTGATTGATTGATTGATTGATTGATTGATTGATTGATTGATTGATTGATTGATTGACACACAGAACCGGTTCCGATGAAGAAGACGGAGAACCTGTTCGAGGTGCAGCGACCGAGGGCGTCGGTTGACATGATGCAGCGGCAGAATTCCTTCCGTGGCTTTTCAAAGCTCGCCGAAACCTCACCTTTCAAACGTCAGATGTCGCTACGTCTTGATGAGTTGACGGCAACCACAGACCGACTGAAACGATTTGCTGACGAGGATGGGGGAGGGGGAGGTGGTGGGGGAGGCGGGATGGCGATGGTCAATGCAGGGCATTCGGCGCATGCCGCCAGTAAGTTAGCTGTACAGGGTGCGGCAAAAAAAAGACCCCCCCTAAGATTTTTGCCAATATCTTGACCAAAAGTGAGAATTTTGAAATGAAATTTTACAGTCTTAAAGACAATTCATATTTACACCAGATGGCTAGATTTCATTAAAATATTTCGAACACAACAAAAGTTACACCACTTATAGTAAGGTCACCCACCGTTTTTTGACGATTCAAAAACGTGACGCAACAAAAAGTAAAAATAAAACAATCTAATTATTTTGGCCAATATCTTGGCCAAAAGTAAGAATATCGAAATGAAATTTTACAGGCTTAAAGACAATTCATATCTGCACGTGATGGTCAGATTTCATCAAAATATTTCAAAGAGAATAAAAGTTATACCACTTTTAGGGAGGCCACCCCCCAATTTTTGACGATTCAAAGACGTAATACAGCAAAAACACGATTTTATTAAGTCTCATCTCAAATAATTATTATCAAATAGTCTTGATATTGACAGATGATCATTATTATTACTATTTAAAAAAGAAACAGGGTACCAGCGTAGCTGCACGTCACTGAGAAGTCACTTAGCAAGATGACAATCAAATTCTTAAAATAAGAAATATTAAGGAATCTGTCAGATAATCAACAGGTCCATCAAGAACTCTGCATAGAGACTCAAAATAAGTTTTGGCACGGGTGGTGGGCACATTGAACACGAGTTGTGAAGCACTACCAAGTTCATTTTACAACAGTTATTTGAAATGAGACTTTAAAATCGTGTTTTTGTAACTTTTGTTGCGTTTCGTTTTTGAATCGTCAAAAAACGGTGGGTGGTCTCACTAAAAGTGGTATAACTTTTGTTCGGTTTGAAATATTTTGATGAAATCTGGCCACCATGTGTAGATATGAATTGTCTATACGACTGTAAAATGTCATTTCGATATCTTTATTTTTGGCTAAGATATTGGCAAAAAATCATTAAAAAATTGCGTTTCGTTTTTGAAACGTCAAAAAACGGGGGGGTGACCTCCCTAAAAGTGGCATAACTTTTGTTCGGTTTGAAATATTTTGATGAGATCTGGCCATCGTGTGTCAATATGAATTGTCTTTAAGCTTGTAAAATTTAATTTCGAAATTCTTACTTTTGGCAAAAATATTGGCAAAAAACCTAGGGGGGTCTTTTTTTTTGCCGCACCCTGTATACATACTGCTATTAGTACTGCTTAGTGGAGGGATTATATTTGATGCTGTGATTGATTGATTGAGAATTTATATAGCGCCTTGTAAAGAACCTGCTTATATTATGTGCAATGGTTGCTTCTTGTATGTTTTAGGAGAAGCTGTCTGTTTGTACTGTATATTCGATCATGCAGCGATGGATTGAATTGATTGATTGATTTTCAGAATTTAATTGATTTATTTTTAGAATTTAATTGATTGATTTTGAGAATATATATATATATAGCGCCTCTTCAAGAATCCTACTCATAGGCGCAATAGTCACTTACATGCTTTGCTAAAAGTGTTGTGTAAAAAGCTGTCTACTGTCAGTGCAGATGTTGGTGATTTTTCTAGTGGTAGAGATACAATGCAGTGATTGAAGAGCTCTTCTGCTTGGCATCAATCTTAATCTGTATCATTCTATTTTTTATTTTATTTTTTTTATTTTCATGGCTTCTGCTGCAGGTTGAGATCCTTTTATTATATGGACTGATGATGTTGCTGTGGATGATCAATCAATCATTCAATCAATCGATCAATCAATCAATCATTCAATCAACCAATTCATCAATCAATCATTCAATCAATCAATTCATCAATCAATCAGTCAATCAATCACACTGGTTTAGGTGTGTGTAGGCATGCCAAAGCGCATGAAAAATTGCTAGTAAAAGACTTGCTCAACTTGCAGCTCAAGGTCCCTATGCAGTGATGTAGTGGTAGGTTCGTTCGGTGCCTTGGATTCGGAGGGTTCCATACGCTTCAGCGTAAAACTCCAATTCAGCGTCTGCAGTCGAGAGTGCCTCTGAGTAGAATGCTTGAAGTGGCGCTATGAAAAATGCGAGAAATAAAAAATAACAGAATAAAAATCTTTGCTGTCTTGTTTCCAGTTATACATTTATAATAATTGTACAGATTTAAGAATGCAGCATGTTTTACAATTACATTACATGTCTGCTTGCCTTTCTCTAGTCAGTCCAATCATGGAGGCTTCACCAATGACGGATCCGACTGACTCCATTTCACAGATGTGTCAGCAGGTGACCCATGGTCTGTCAGCCCTCACGTCCGATGACCCGTTCCTTGTTATTCCGTCTGTCGCCCAGCTGGGAACCAGCGGAACCCACGGAACTGGAGGTGGAGGAGGGGGAGGCGGAGGAGGAGGAGGTGGTGAAGGTGCCACAGGTCGTGCTGCTGCTGCTGCTGCTGCTGGTGTTAGTTCGTCAGTGTCCCAGACTAACACCCCTCGTCGTTCAGTCCTAGTCAACGCTTCTTCTAATGCTGCTTCTAGTTCGGGTAAGCGCTACGTTGATTGTAACTTCAACTTCAACTTGTTTATTGATCCCAAAATATCAAACAGACAATTATGCATTCATAATAATACACAAAGTGATTATTTGCAGCTAACAATTGCGATGGAATAGCTTAGTGTACAATCATTACTGTGAAATGTAGGAAGCAATAGGCTACCCGAACGGAGTGAACCCACTATTGGGGACTATTTACCAAAGAAAAAATTCCTCACTATAATGGTAACTGAAGATTTGTATAGCAATGCTTAAATCACATTAAAACAATTATTGGAGGTTTTCTTTGTTATGGAATTGATTGTGCAAACTAGAATCTTGGAAATATCAACATGCAGGAAATGCCTTCTTCTAGTTTACTGTGCATTGCTATTTGCTTTGCTGACTAATGCAGCACTGGTCTAAATGTCATCAGAAACTAGACCATTGTATTAGTAAGTAGGGCAATTCACACAGTAAATGAAGGCATTTCTTGCATTTTGATATTTTCTATATCCTAACACAATGAATTCATTATCTAAAAGTATAACTTAACAAGAACATGCACCAGCTTATTCATGATTTACAAGCCTATGTTTTTATTGATGTTAGTTACTTCTTCAAACTTCTGTTTAAAAAAATCTTCAACATAGTTTGGAGTGCATATAACTACAGAATAAACTTATAGAATAAACTTATAATATCTGTTTTGTAATTGGTGCTGTACCTGCATTTCCTGCAATTTTCTAACTGTCGCAGTTAGAAGTAATTAAGCAATGCCTATTACCAATTTTTAGAACATGCAGTGACTCTAACTTTGTTTTCTTCTTCTTTAACGCAGCAGAGCCAATCCGCCAGACAAACCCTTGGTCTTCACCAGCGACACATACTTCAAAAGTGTCCGACGCTGATTTCTGGCTTCGTTCCTCGGCCACCATCGTCGGTGGAACCAGGAACCCGGCGACAGTTCCACCACCTCATCAACCATACATCACCAACGGCATCATACCACAGTCAAGTCCACACTCCGGTTATACAGGTCCATCACAGCAGAGACCATATACCGGCGGAGATCAACACTTCAGCGTTGTACAGAGGGCACCACATCTCACGCACATACGTGCTCACAGTGTGGACTCCGCCTATGCGTACTCCAGTCCGGTCCACCATCACCAGTCAGGCTACCATGCTGCTGTCGGTGCCCAGCGTCAAGGGAACGCAGCGTACGCGGGTCAGAACAATTTTACGGGGATGTGGAACGCTGGGGCACCGAACGCGGGCGGAATTCCCGGGGCGGGTCAGCCTACGTATGATCCATTTGATGCGGCATGGGCTGCCAAGGTTGCGGGCAGAGATACAAATCCATTCCATTCAATCGATTCTTCGAGTAAGTCCTTTGAGGTGAAGCTATAGTTTGTATCGTTGGTGATTCTAATGGTTGCTGCGACACGCAGAGGTGATAAAGGGTTAAACTGTACAGAAGGTTTGAAGCAGGTGATAAAGGGTTAAACTGTACAGAAGTTTTGAAGCAGGTGGCTGAATAGTCTGATGAACAACGTCGTGATGAGAAGAGGGTTTTGTCCCGATGATGCCATGTGATTTGGTCTCGAGTTTCAGACGTTGTTTTATGAAGAAGTATTCGCAGTCTCCGTTGTTTTTGTTATCAGTTGAACGTGCGTGTACAAATTGTACAATGTACATGTTGTACAATGTACATGTTGTACAATGTACATGTTGAACAATGTACATGTTGAACAATGTACAAATATTTTGTAAAATGTACAAATATTTTGTACAATGTACAAATTGTACATTGTACAATTTGTACATTGTACAATTTGTACATTGTACAATTTGTACATTGTACAATTTGTACATTGTACAATTTGTACATTGTACAATTTGTACATTGTACATGTTCTGTTGTCGTTTTCACTTGACGTCTTTCCCATATGATAGCAGCCGCCACAATGATGATGTAACATTTATTTAGAGAATGAGAATTACTACTAGGCGTGTATTCATTTTGGTTTAGAGATCATTGTTGTTGATGATATCACAGCAAAAAGAATTTTTGCAATTGTGGCCTAGCAGCCTCCACATAGATAACAATTATTTTCATAAGTTGAACGCCTTGTCGAAATATATCTATGTACATGTATGTATGAGCACTTGTTAAAGCGCCCCTTCAAGAATCTACTCAGAGGTGCTCCCGACTACAGCAGGGACACTGAATCAGAGTTTTACGCCGAAGCACACAAGCAATTGCGAGCGAAGGACTTGCTCAGGGTCCCTACCTGGTGTATTGAGGTGGCAACCTTTCGGCTCCAAGGCGTTAAACATAGGTCTATGCCACCGTGTCCACCACCATACTAACCCTAGATTTAAATATATATCCTAGATTGGAATTCCAATTGATCCGGAAAAACAATTGCTTGAGAAATCACTAATATGTTTTGCAATGGAAATTCACCATAATTGTTAATTGCCACATATTTCTGGAATTCAACAACCCTGTAAATTTTATCGGCGAATTTAAAACAAATACTACGTGCCATGGGTTTTTGCAACTCAATATGGTTGAGCAGGATTTGTAACCCAGCACATTTTGACCATTTATTGTTTTACTTTTTTCTGATTTTCTTTTTGTTGGTGGCTATAACTTGAAGGTGTTTTAGAGAGATATTGTTTTGTTTTGCAGTGGATTAAACTTACATTCCTTATACAACTATTCATTAAGCATATCAAAATAGTTCTTACACCTCTGTACACAGGGCTTAAAGTGTGACTGGACTGTCATGGACGGCCTCCGTACACTTATTTTCAAATATGAATGCCATTCTGCCACTTATTAGGCCAGCACAGCCTGGAAAGATGAGGGACATTAAGGCACTTCTTTTCCCCCCACACTTTAAGCACTGTCTGTACATGTATACAGTTTACATGTTCAATGTATCCTTAAGAGTAAATTAGGAAAGACTTATTATAATCTTAGTTCTGATTTCACAAATTCAGCTGGAGTGATTGAAAATCACATCAAATGCTTTAGAAATGATTCCTATAGACACACATTTTTCTGTTGCATTGTAATTTATTCTGATTATTCAAGCGTTCAGGTTGACGAACAAAGTAAATTTGCAGCCATTTAAGACTTAATTTGTCTCCGCCACTAAAACCAACTTATATTAAAACAATTTAAACAGTTTTTAAAGTTTAGTATTTTGCATTTAAACGTCACTTTTCCTGTAAATGAAAATGGCTGGTGTGACCATCGTTAATCAGTTTAATTGAAATTTTAACTTTAGGTTGATTTGGTAATGTAGTCACTACCCGCGGTGTGGTTGGTGTATCCACATGCATGAAATGCAATGGTATTTACATTGGCTTGTTGTTAAGAAGTTGTATACATTTTGCTGCCGATAAGTCACAATCATGGGCGCCCGCATACGTTTTTGCAGAAGGGGGCAAAACAGGGGAAATAGTTAAAATTTTTGTAGTAAGAGATGGAAAATTTAAAGCAAAATATTAAGAACGAGTATGTTTTCACAAAGTTTTCTAAATGTAAATTTCTCAATGTTACTCTGTGTATCGTTAGTAACATTTGCAAAAAAGTGCGAAATATTTCTAAAAAAAACAACAAAAATAGTAGTAAAAAATTGGAAAATCAACTTTCCAGGGGAGCAAGTGCCCCTCTTTCCCCTATGTGCGGGCACCCATGGTCACAATGTACGAATGCTAGTAGTAACTAAGTTAAGTCTTGCTGGCAGGACTACAACTTTATCACTCAAGGCGGTAATTAATTATCCATTTCGTGAGTGGGAAGCAAAGTTTGTCTTGTTATTGCGGCAAGTAAACTAGCTAAATTTTATTGTCTGCGGATATCAGTTAAGATTGTTGGCAAGTGTGCATGTAGAAGAATTTTGTGTGTGGATCTATGTGTGTGTGACTTCATTGAATGTGCATAAATATGGCGCCACACACCGAAATCAGCATTAAGGTGATTTTCCAAGATATTGAGTTTGATACATCATTTCAAAGGCCTTGTCTCAGGCATCAAAATGACACAGAAATTATTGCTCTAGCTTATTTCTAACCGAAGATATAAGGAAAGAAGTGATCCAATAAATTAATTACCGTAATTAATTTGTTTTAAAATATGCATACCAAGAGCATTAAAATAGCTTAGCAACTTGTCTTTTGAAAAAAGTGAATTTTTTAGAATCAACTTTGTAAAGAAATTAAAAAATCAAAATATACTATTTCCCTAATATCTTTGATGTGTAATCTCCGACTTAATGCTGATTTCAGTGTGCAGCGCCACAAATAAGTTGACAAACGACAGCCTGGTGAATTGAAATGGGCAAATAAACTTTACAAAAGAAGGACTAAAAGAGAGCAATCAGTAATTGAAATTGAATTGATAATTAATTATGCGTCAGTAACGTGTTTATAAAGAACGCTTGAGACAAAGTTCCCAGTGGCGTAGCCAGGAATTTCTGATAGGGGGGTTATGGCCGGATGCTTGTGTTTCTTATATAATTGGACAAATAACCTTTAAAAAAGGTTTTTCCTAAGCCAGTGGGGGGGGTTTTATGCCCCAAACCCCCCCTTGGCTACGCCACTGAAAGTTCCTATTGTCTTTACACGAAAGTTCAAATCTTTGGAGACTTAATCTTCGACTCTTGTGTTGCAGTATAAGCGTCATGTTTCAAGTGGGGTCAAACCTTTCGTTACAGAAGTTGTATAAATAAAGTCTTAGAGGTTGTTTGGTGAAATAGCATACATGTGCGCTGTTATGCGTTTACTATTCTGTAAATGTATTTCGTATCATGGTGCAAAGTCATTTCACTACTTGCCTTGCACAAGTATTTTTATTCAGTGCTGTTACACGGCCAACAAAAGACTCCATACTAACAGATGGCTGCCCTGAATACAAGACTTCTTAACGAGTTCTATTATACAAATGCCAACACTTTTGTGTGATTGCGTAGTTTTACATTCACGTGATACGTTTGTCGAACCTTTCACATGTAATGAAAATGGTTATTTAACATGTCTACAATCATGAGTTAAATGGTTATTTAACATGTCTACAATTATGAGTTAAATTTCTTCAGCTGTTTCTGGCAGAAAAATCACGATTATCAGTGGAACATTGTCCCACATTGTTCCATAACAATATTTTTGTGTATGAATAAGAATGATCTGGCATTATTGAACATGTAACTTTTGTTTTCCTTCAAACTGCTGAAGTAAACTGTTGTCACAGATTAAAGTTATGGAGAAAAATGAAAATGAATTTTTAAACGAGCTCTTATAAGTTTTTCAGTAGCTGTTACAAATATTCCTCAACCAGCACACATCAGAGTCAGTTAAAACAAAACAATAGCAGCAAACACAATCATAGCAGATGATGAAAATTTTTCCCGAAACAAAAACCTCTTTTTGAACAAATAATTTTTTTTAGCTGAACAGTCGAACTTACTATCTCAAACGTATTGTTAAACTATCAATACTGTTTTCTTCCTTTCTGAAAATTCTAACTTCATTCAATTCTGACAGGATATTTATTTTCCACTAAGAAATTCTGCTACTGGAGCAACATCAGACAACTTCTAAAGCATCTTCATTATTATTCTTTCTCACATAATAATATATATAATATATATAATATATATAATTTACTGGTAAGAATATACAAAAACTAGAATGTACATATTGGCGGAACTCTATGGCCTTTTTTTCCAATGTGTGTTTCAAACCAGAACACGGCAGGTCTGAACCATCCACATCATCTTGCCCAACGTGGCATCAAAATCATCAAATTTTCTATACAGATCGCACATCCGAACTTACACTGTATTAGTTACTAAATGCCTGAACGTTAAAAACTTAAAATCATACACAATTGTGTTGTGCAAAAAAAAAACTTCTTCGTACCTCAAACGACAAACTTGTCGTTTGCAGTTAAATCTAAATCTAATAATACAGCGGCAGCAACGCGTTCAATTCAAGTAGAGAATTTATCACAAAATTTTCCACCACGTCCTCCTTCACCCGGAGCTGTAGGGAATTTCTTAGTGGTGCTGAGGGAAAAAGGCTGGACTTCCGCTCCCCCCGAGTAGACCGATGCCGTATCCATCCCCGTGGTCCACGGCGCCCTCCTCTCGGATTCCCCCGAGACCCTGCAGTCGTATGTTCTCTTGCTGACCGGCGCGTGGTGTAACGTTCCTCATGTCGTTAGCTGGCACAGGTACAATCTCCATGGAAACGGGTGCTACCTGTCGAAGTGGATGCTGTTTTTCGTATTCTGCGAGTGCTGTGGCATCGGCCGGGCACTCAAAGTGGACACAGTGGAAAACCTGGAAGACAATATAAATGTATTATAGTGTTATTGTCACACTGTGTCATTGGCTAGGGCCCCCAGAAATTCGCGATCTTGCGCAGCGCAAATTTCCAGGTTTCGCGCAACAGCCCAAAAATTGGCAATCCGCGCAATTTTAGCGCAATTTTTGACAAAATCTTGCTAATTTATCTAAATTGGGCTTTGATCGACTTAAAATTCACTACTGCGCGCGACAGTTCAACATGGGAACGAAACGACGGGCGATAATCAAAATGGCGGCCGTCGAATGGGACGAAATTATTTCGGAAGTTTTAGTTAAAGATCGTTATTTTTAGTAGTAATGCACAAAACTTAAAGTATAAAAAATTCCAGAACTTCACGGCCACACAATAAAATATGTTAGACGAAGTTTCTCAAAGCGGTCAAACGGCAGCGTCGCGCGCCGTCTCAGCTGACAGAACGAACGCATTTAATCAATAGGCGTCCGCGTGCACACGAAGACGGAAGGCTACTATTCAACACATTGTGAAACTTGGTGATTCGTTATAATATAGGCATATGATATATTATATAATTAATACCATCTTGAAGTTGTAGGCCTATTTTTAATGAGCGTAGATTTCGGTGGGCATAAATTTTGCAAGATTAAAATTCTTTTCAATCGTCTGAATACATTAATCTCATGGTTATAGGAACTTTATAACTGCATTTTTGCTTGATTTTTTAATTTCTAGAACGCCAAAGTTTTACACTAAGTGACAAAAACACTGTTAGATACTTTGGTACACTGATTCAATTAAAAAATAACGAATATTATAATTTTTTAACTTGCGCAAAATTAGCGCAAATTTATCGGTTTTGGTGCGCAATTTTTTCAGTTTCTTGGCGCAAATTTCTGGGGCCTAATTGGCACCTTACAATATTATTATTATTGACTTCTTATGTAGTGCACCTTCAAGGTTGTCTACTCAGAAGCGCTCCCAGTCCAATAGCGGCTAAACAACACAGCTTTTAAGCGAGAAAGGAACATAGAGGTGTGACCTCTAGGCACAAGGCGGAGCGCAACAAGGAGCCCATTCCAGGTTCTAGGACCAGCCACTCACGATGGTGCTTATTTAGCCAAACCCTACACAAGCAGGCTCACCTCATTAGCCGTATTGTGTGTACCGACGATCTTGATAAAAGTGATGGGCCTTTTCTCGAAGATTAGTGTCTGCCACGACCGACACGCTTCCTGTGTCTTGTCGGCCACTCGTGTCCACCTCTGCTGGTCGTTCGACACTTCTACGTAGTAACTGTAGCATCGGCCATCGCAGTCCCACAGCAGAAGCCTTGAAAATAAGAAAAATTGACACATGCTTCGTCATTCAGTGACTACGAAACATTACAGAAATGCTTTACACCTGTAGGCACAGAATTCCCACTTTGTAAATCAGCTTTGAACATTTTATTTCTGTTCAGTCCTTTAACCTTGCAAGGTCTATACCAAAAGCTACTATGAAAAATTCATGTTATTAGAGCATTACATTATAAAACACCAGCTAGTGTTTAAAGATCCAACATAGATCTACAATCTACATACTGGGAAAGACATGTATGAAAGTACTGTCGTGTGTTCCAAGGGGAGGGGCTTTGCTGGTTACCCTTCTCGTTTACCATGCAATGTTTTACTAACTGATGTAATACTAGTTCCAAATAACATTAACATCATACAAGCTTGTTGTTGCATTTAATTCTGTCCAGCAAGCTTTTTCAAAAACTGTCTTAACCCTTTACCGACCAAGGGTATAGGATTTCCAACACTATTTACCACATTTTGGCCAGTTAAGGGTTAAAATTGACTTGTGATCAGTGAGACAGTTGCGTATGCAGTGCATTCATAAGCTACATAAAATGCGCCACATAAAGTGGCATGATGCATACAACAGTCACAGAACCCACTTCAAAAGACTTAAATACACAATGATGACAAGCGTAGGATTTGACCCCCCTACCTCATGGACCCGATGATGTACGGCTGTGCCAACTGTACGACTATCGCCCCGCTGCCCAGCTGATGACACGTGTACCCAGAGTCCCAGTCGTAGTTTCGTGTGTCGCCGTTCAAAAGTGCGTTTCGACTTCGACTCACGCCTTCTATGACGCACGCACTCTTCTCAACCGTCGCCACGTTTTCGGTTGGAACTAAAATCGTGAAAAAATTTAGCCGTTAATCAAGTGATGATTTCTGCAGATTTTAATGTCACGAATACGCTGAAACGTTTTACACATTTTCTCGATCCACACCGATGAAAGAAAAAATCGAGTATAATTTTAGTTTTAGAATCTTGAAAGATGTTTTCATTCTGTAAAAGTATTTTAAAGCAGAGCTACTACTGCAGAATATGACTGAATAAAATAAGGTCATAAACCGACATGTGACAGGTTTTGAGTCGCTGTGTCACATATACATAGGGCACAAATAAGGAGCAATAGAATTTCTCATTAGTTATTCATTCATTCATTCATTATATGCATTTATATAGCGCCTCTTCAAGGAGCTACTCAGAGGCGCTCCCAACCTCAGTGCAGCCAAATAAATAAAACTGTCTTAAGATGAGAGAGGAAAGCCTGAGAAGGATTTTTACAAAGAGAGCGGAGGCTACACTCGGTTGCTGGAAAATGCACAACACATGTGCCTATCAAAACATTTTGCTTTGTCTTAAATGACACAAGAACTGGTCAGTGAGACAAACTTGCTCGTGATCACAACAGTTATACAGCAATCGTCAAAATGTCAAAAAAACATGACATCAAAATATGACTCGTGTCAACATAATATTAATTAATTTTGATACGTGTGCATATTAAGAAACATTTCTTACCTAAAATACCATCCTTCAGACTGCACAGTTTACTTGAAAAGGAACATTCGAACGAGACCAAATGGAAAACACGATTGACGGTGTTGTGCGTCCCAACGACACGAACAAACCTAAGAAAAGTAATCAAACAATTAAAAGATATATTCATGCCGATCTATATGCACGCATAACGCACACATGACTATCCGCGCCTCAGATTCACATTTCAGTTTGACCATGCACGCGTTACAAACTTATTTAATAATAATAATAATAATGAACCTCCAAAAACAACTCCTATAAAAACATTATAACCGATAAGCACACATACAGTTTCCAAAATACAAAATTTATTCGCACCTACATAGTTTATACACAACTCACAAGCACATTATCACGTCAGAACTGCCGTGGCTCAATCCAGATCATTTGCCTACATAAGTCCCTCTCTAGATATACAATGGACTTCTACCAATCAGTTCGCTCCACCATCATCTTTCTCTCGCCTCAAAACCTGTCTTCTCTCACGGTCACTCGCACTGGGAGTGCTTCTGAAATGCTCTTGCCAAGAGAAGCACTTTATAAATGATCAAATACAATACAATACAATAAACAAACAGAACGATTTCAGAGATGAATAATTAAAGGACGGCATGTAGATTTTTACCTGACAACCCTGGCAGGAAATCGCAGGTTCTGCCACGAGCGACAGAGATATTTCGAATGATCAACGAGCCGAACCCAATCCTTGTCGTCCAAAGACGCCTCGATGTAATACGAATACGACCTGCAATGAACACAGAAAATAATCCATTGAAATATAGCCTTGCGCATAAAAACCATGGCTCACTAAAAGAAACAATGCATTCATTCATTCAGAAACTTATATCTATAGCGCCCCTTCACGGAAGCTACACAGAGGTGCTCCCTGCTCCAGTACGCCCCAAAAGAACAGCTTTCAAGCTTAGTAATCATTTATGTGTATTGACCCAATAACTTATGATGAATTATGTATTTTTATTCAATAACTAATGATGATTTATGCATTTCGATCCAATAACTTATGATGAATTATGTATTTTTTTCAATAACTAATGATTATTTATGTATTTCGATCCAATAACTTACGATGAATTATGTATTTTTATTCAATAACTAATGATTATTTATGTATTTCGATCCAATAACTTACCATGAATTATGTATTTTCATTCAATAACTAATGATTATTTACGTATTTCCATCCAATAACTAACATTAACCCGTGAATTTTTAATGAATGACCGTGATGCCAAACCTCATATCTCTGTCCCACAGTAGCATCTGAACGGTGTTGATAATGCATGGCATTCCCAGTTTAACGACGATTCCCTGTCCGTGGTTGTCGTCGATCGGATGTCGTGAAAATCCTCGATCGAGATCGTACGACGTGACGTCGCCATCCAACAACGATGACTTCATCTCACCATGTAGAACCTGCGCGCCGTGACGAATCGCCGCCACATTCTCCTCGGGCACTGCAACATTTTGCGCACAATTTTCAGTTATACAACAGTCCGAAATCTGCGACTTACAATTACACTTGTAATTTGATAGTACACCAACCATGATGATGATGATGGTCCTCTGCCCGTAGGCAGGTTCTTTGGCTTTACGCCCCTGGGGATGAGATGAGTGAGGTGGTTTCCCGTTGCCTTCCCCACAGACAATGATGGCTAAGCAACTTGCCCAAGGTCGCTCCGTAGCAGCTTGCACCACCGTGTCCTATGCGTGCTAGCCTGAGATAATCTAAATCTCTGAATGTCAACTCCCAGCCCGGTGCTTGAACCACAGTCCGTTGCAACCAACAGACGAATGCCACTCACGCTTACCGGTGTAGCTAACGAGGCCAACCAACCTATGCTACTCTCATATTTCTACCTTCATATGTTTGAACTTCATTGGCTTCCTATAACAGCTCGCATTAAATTCAAAATCCTCATCTCAGTTGGTCTCCAAAGCACAAGGGAGTCCTGCCCAAATATCTAGCCGATACAATACTCCTTTCAGCCTCCCCGCACTGTCCACTTAGCTCTTCACACAGATATGGTCGTCTAGTTCCTCATACTAGAACATCAATGGCTCAGCCCCTGCCCTCTACCCCAATTACGGTAGTCCCTATTGTTGGAATACACTTTCCCATCTACTCCATCTCAAATTCTAGTTAGTAATCCCTCCATCTTTACTTTTCGCTCATGGCCTTGCGCACTGGGAGCACCTCAGAATGGATCACCCTATCAGCGGCACTCCACACACGCTTTAAAACAAAACAATATTTACAAAATACAATACACGATCAATCAAGCACCCTATACACATTCCCACGACTCACTAAGAAATCCTCGATAGTTGAGCTCCATATCGCGACTCTCCGTCTTCACTTTGATGGCGTCGAGGATTGTGTCGGCGGAGACGAGACTAGACGCGCGCACGACATTGAGAAGGTCGTCGAGAGTGATGAGCTGAAATCGGATGGCAGCCATCGCTGACTTCGCCAGCTGCACGTCACCGTTATGCTCCGCCCACGTCTGCACCGCCTTGAAAATGTCGATCTCTGGAGCACAGAACGAATCGCGTGAGATGAGCTCGTGAAGAGCGCTCTGAAAACAAAGATATAAGGAATTTATTTAACTACAAATCAACAAGTCTTTGTTTTTTTGTTTGTATGTGCACTTGTTATAGCGCCCCTTCAAGCTCTCTCTCGCTACTCAGAGGCGCTCCCGAATGCAGAGCGGACACTGCAGCGGAGTTTCACGCCGAAGCGCTGAGCAATTGTGAGTGAAGGACTTGCCCAAGGTCCTTATGCGGCGAGGTGGATTCGAACCTCGAACCTTCCGGCTCCAAGGCAACGACGCCACCACTACACCACCGCGCCCCACCAAGTCATATCATATGAAGAGCGCTCTGAAAACACGAATCAAATCAAATCAAATCTAATCATTTATTGTTCCCACAATAAAACGCCAGATCTAAAATAATGTAACACAAATAATAGTTAACATAGAAACACATTTGGTAGAGACTTCAGATACAGATTAGGGAGCAATATTTAGGCACTCCAGAAGGGACAAGTCCTGCTTAGTCCAGAAGATAAGGAAATTACTTAACTCCAAATCAACAAGTCATATCGAGAATGTAAACAGAAGCATAGTTATTGAGAGAAGTTCGAAAATGGTCAATATAATCAAAATAGGATCGTTGATATTCATTCCTTCATTCATCTATTTGTTTCAAGAATTTATATAGCACCCCTTGAAGAAGACCACTCAGAGGTGCTCCGAGTCCAGTTCGTAATGATAGAAACAGAAATTATAGAAATCGAAACACCAGCCAAAATTTCTTAGTTAGAGACTTCTGTTTTCATTCTTGTCCAACAATAATATAGATCAGCAATTGGGATTAAACTTAAAAAATTAACTGAGTCCTCAGTTTCCTGGAGAAAGAGATAGATAGAGATGCAGTAAATGTAAGATTTAGACTAAAAAGGAAATGAATTGCAACAAGAGATATAGAAATTTCTTTACCAATCACACAGCAAACAACCTTACAACTATCCAAGGAATCAAAAACATCAGTAAGTAACAAACCGAAAGATGACATGCATTAACCCCTTACCAACCAAAGAGTAGTAAATGGTACGGAAAACTCTACACCCTCGGTCAGCAAAGGGTTAAACCTTGAGTAACTCACCACTGACAGAGTGAGAAATGACTCGCTCTGCAGAATATCGGCCGCGTTTTGGTCCATGAACTCGCAGCATTTGTCGCACAAGCCGCGCAGGCTGTACATGCTGGCCATGTCGAATATCAGGCAGACGTTCGAATTGTTGAGCTTCTTCTTAAGGAACTCGGACATGGCCGTCTGCAGATCAAGGAAGCCATACTTGTGCGCCAGGCCGAGGACCTCCAGCAACACCTCTTCCTGTTCATCAAACATAAAACCACCATCATAACCAATCATCAGTTAACCCTTTACTGACCACAGTGTGTTAAATGGTATGAGAAATCCTATACCCTTGTATCCCAGTCAGTTAAGTGAAAAGGTAAACAGCTGCCTTTCAATCATTCATTCATTCATGTCAAGAATTTATATAGCTCCTCTTCAAGAGACCTACTCAAAAACGCTCCAAGCCCAGTCAAAAACCTAAGATTTGACCAACTTATAAAACAGACAGTTCAGTCTAAGCATCAATCGCAACGCTAATCAGAGGACATTCCAGATGGCGGGACCTACAATCGAAAAGGCATGGCTCTGTCTGATAGAAGTGCGAGCTCATGGAACCAAAACCTCCTCCCTTGCCAAAGCGAAGAGTAACAATATCTTGTAATTGTCATACTTGGGACTAATATTTTTTAACTTGCCCACCAGCAAGAACTTGACTTCTCTCGTTCCCGACCTAAAGACTTTGACCAGGATTCCACCACAATGGATTATATCTGCCTGCAGGATGTTCAATTTAGATGACACCCAACCAATGTTTTTACTACCATAATAATGGTTCTATGGCAGACTAAAGTCGTTAAATCAAGCAAAACTTAAAAGTGCAAAATTTACTTGGTCAAACTGACCAGTGCAATCAAGATCACAGGCTGCTAGATGCATTCGTGTCTGATGTCAGAAATCAAATAAATGTCAAGCAATGCTCGAATAAAATCAACGCTAATTTACCGATCTATAGTGCAACAAAAAACCGCTAAACTGTTGCTTGCCTTCAGTTCATCTAGATTGATTCGTCCAGTGTAGATGTACTTAAGAAGGTGATGGAACCCATTGGATGGTGTGTCCTGAAGTTCAATCTCTGTCTGATGGTTCCTCGATTCTTTTAAACCACCAAACAGCAACGCTCTGAAAGCACAATAATACCAGCTGTCAGGTATCGATGCCGAACTACTCAAGATATGACACATAAAATATGAATATTTAATATTTGCACCACATGACATTTGATTAGATTAATAGAAGTCAATCGATTAGATTAGATAACAGAGGTCACTAGATTAGATTAGTCTAATCAAAGTCAGATTAGATTATTAAAAGTCAATAAATTCCATTATATTAAGAGGAGTCAATAGATTAGATTAATAAAGTCATTATATGAGACTAACAGAAATCATTATATAAGATTATTAGAAGTCAATTTATTTTAGATAAGATTAACAGTACTCACTAGATTTGATTAATGCAAGTCACCAGATTATATTAGTGTTGCAATTACAGATATTGATATCAGATTAAATCCAACAGCAATTTAATACAATTGAATGTTCGGAGGTGCCCTTATAATAAATTCATCATCACATGACTACGAATTTTCATCCTGATTCAAAATTATGCAACCAATTATCACACACACACTGCCAGATGATAACAACATCATACAAGTCAGTAAATTACATCAGCTTTACGCTTACTTGCAGGGCTTAAAGTGTGGCAGGACGGTCATGGACGGCGTCCTGGCACTTATTTTCAAATCTCTATGCCGTCCTGCCACTTATTTGGCCAGCACACCTGAAAATGTAAGGGGCATCCTGGCACTTCTTTTGGAAAGGTAGGGGACGTCCTGGCACTTTTTAACACTTTTAGCACTGCTTACTTGCAATTCAATACACATGAATTTTTCACTTACGTCATTATAGACCAACTACACAATCACTATCAATCCATCAGAATTCATAATAATGGATACAAAACGCACGCTGAAAAACTGTCTACCTGAAATAGTCGGACCTTGCGGCTAGCACGACTTTGTGGACCGGGAAACGCTGGTTCTCCACTACGAGTGTGACGTCGCTGTAATCCTCCTGCATAAATAGCGTGCCAATGTTATCGGACAGGAAGTTAACGTGATCGATATCTCCAAGGGAAGACTGTGAAGGCAGATGGTGATGGTCACACATTCTGCTACACGCAGCTTCAACTGCTCGGCAACCTACAACTAAAAACGTCAAACCCATCTTACAATTCTAAGCAATACATGAATATTATACAGTTGACGCTGCTCAAAAGTGCATAATATTGGGACTGCCTTCACTTAACCCACCTACATACAAAACAGAAATTCATGCCTGTTGCACCAAATGGCTTTTAGAAGTGTTTTGGCATTCAATAACAGAGATGCCTTCCGAAACCTCTCAGTTAAAGTAATTTTCAAAGCAATTAGGCACCTTCATTGCATCGCAACCTTGTAAAAGCCTTACAGATGTTCTCATTTTCATATTGATCATATGCATTGAGCCAGCTGGTAACTTTGCTGGTCAAATCAACCACAATTATATGCATTGTGACCACAGTCAAAGCAGGGCACTGCAAACACCACCACATCAACGGCCCTGCAGCCATAAAAATGTCATTTTACACAGGACGCTTTCCTAAGCATGGTAGTAGAACTTTCACTTTCACCTTAAATTCTAAATTCTTAGCCTGGACGTTTATACTTCAACTGCGATTCCTGCATTCTACACATTTCTTCACGACCTAAATGACACTCACCCCTGGCAGATTTTGTATCTACTCTCTTTATCTGGACCCCTTGAAACCAGACTTGGATCTCCTTTTGATTACCCTTTGGAAAATCCCTCTGACCTGACGCTCGACTTTCGGGCGACCCTTCACAATCTTAGACTTCACGAGTACGATAGCATTTCGCAAACATCGGGCCCGCCAATTAAAGTCTGTGACTTGCACACTGTCAGTGAAAACAAAACAATAATCGTCAAATCAGCATTGAATAAGTTTTTCAAGTGCATCTACACCAATAAGGACTTAATTCGTACGTTGCAGAAAATTATTTAATCTTGCGCATTTAATACGATTATACGAACCTCTTCTAAGATGGCAACCCAAACAGAACGTACTATATATCGTTGTAGAGACACAGTTCGATGATTGATTTATTTTTTATCCTTGCAAGCCGCCATGCGAATGCTGGACACTTAATTATTATGTTAAATTTTAAAGAATATGCTGACTAAACGATGAACTGCAAAACAAAATTATGCGAATTTATTTAACTAGCATACAGAGCAAATTTTGTAAAAGGCCAATAACTCTGACTAACTTTGGTTTTTTTTAATTCTGGAATTTATTTAATAACGACGCCGTCATTTCCACGAAATGATGTTAGAAACTTTATTCCGAGTGTTCTCTTTGTCGCCCTTTAAATGACATTGTTATCTTCACATTAGCCTACATTATTTTGTTGTTATTTTTAAAGTGCACCGAGATGGCTGTAACTGGCCCACTGGGTGCGGTGTGTCACCCTGATTTGTCTCATTAAACGAAGATTATTATTATTATTGGCGTCATTTTCTTTGTATGGCAGCTGAAAAGTTCTCAGACTTCCACTCCCGAGAGGGCAGCAAAACGAGTATCAGTTTCTCTGTGCAATACAAGTAAACCGACGCTCGCGAAGTGAATTTAATTAGGGCATTGCATGATGGCGCAACTCAAAAACTGCCGCTCTGAAATCCGCTGACTTAGCCTAATTAGGCCTATACGACTAGAGAGGCCATGGATGCACAGTGTTGGGCTACAGTGGGCCTAGGCTATTCCGAAAAGAAATTTGACCGGATGACTAAAAAGAAGGGCCATCAGTTATTTTGGCAGGGAAAATGGTGTAATTTTCAGACATTTCGGTCGGATGACTAAAGAAACGTCATCAGATTTAGGCTACTGCCATGGATCCAAAAATAATCATCTTTCGGAGAAAATCTTATACAGTGCGTCTGCACTGTGTTGATCTTTATCATCTTATTGCAGGATGACCTGACCTGATCTGGCAAAGTTTGTGTTTTGAACTAACGAAGAACCTGACCCTAGCAGATAGAGAGTTATATAGACATGGGCGGAGTTTGGTTTTCGTTCTTGGGGGGGGGGGGGCTAACTCCGAGTCTGGGCCTTATGGGGGGGGGGGCTAACCCCGAAAAAGGATACAATTTTCATGATAGAAAAGTTGAATCTGCATGGGCCTTCTTGGAGGGGCTTATCCCATCTAGCCCATGATAAACTCCGCCCATGGAGATAGAGCCTATCGAGCGTCGACGAGTGTGCTAGAGGCGACTGCAGGGGAACACAAGCAGAAAACATTATTCGTTCGAATGTTAAGTGTATTTATCGATGCCTACATGTACGTCTTGACTGATCGAGCGCCTAAGCTATCAAATCAAGACTTATCAAATTTAATCTAATCTGGTCTGGATCTCGTCTGGTCTAATCTAATCCAATCTAATATGTTGGCTTCTATAGTATATAGGCATAGCATATAGGCCTATAATAGATTCGTTATCACAATGGCACATAGGCTACATCAACAGCTGAGTAGCCTATTATATGGTCTATGTCTGCGATGAAAACTGCGATGAATATTTTACGACGATAATCTATTCCTATAATAAAATTACGGGTCTCATAATGATAGGCATAACCAACATAATTATTTCGTCGTTATAATACAGAACCCAGATCGGAATGGCCTACTGCTACGTTTCTACCATATAGGCCTATCTAATATCTTTGAAATCGTGTCATGAAACGCAAGCGCATCCAATCAACAGCAAAGGACAAAATACAATACAATACAATACAATACAATACAATAGGCCTATTGCATGCTAGCATGTAGACCTGGGAGTCGACCCCAATAAGTCGACCCCAGTCGACTTGGTCATCCCAAGTCGGGTCGGGTCGTTTCTGGTCACCGCAACTGACCCCAAGTCGAATTTTTTAGAGAGAAGTCACTTCAAGTTGTTTTTATCACAAGTCGACTTAAACCGACTTGAGACACAAACATAGTTAAATCTGTCACTTCAAACCAATTATCGTGAGACCAGGACAACATTTAGGCAGCTTTTGTAGTGTGTTTACAAGAATGAATGAGACCTTCGCTAAACAGGGACTTAGCCTATGGCCTACTGATTAATTATTTTACCGGTAGGCTATCGTGCAGACTGCCGTCTGCCGATCTATTCATATAGCCTAATTTGCTTCTCTATGCTAAAACGTCAAGCTTAGGCATGTGCTTAATTTAAATTTTTTCCAGGGTTCTTGGTGAGCCTGTCCACCTCGCGTGACGTCCTATGAGGTTCTTCGGTCGGCCGAGGCCTTCTCCCCTGATGGCATAGCCTCACCAAGCGCTCCCCTACTTAGCTGTTCACCCTCCCCCCACCGCGTTGAGGTGCAGGTCGGACTTTGGGGTAAGCGTATCTAGAAATATGAACATGAGCAAATCAGTGAACTTCTAGTGGTCAGTGAATTCGGCGCAAAGAAGACTGGATCTACAAGACCTAGTAATAATTCGATATTTTGGCGTTATAATAGGCCTACAGTACTTTGGTACGCTGCATCTGCAGTTGTCTGCAGACGGAAAAGCTATTGTAGGTCTACGGGCCAATTGGACAATTAAAGACTTTACTGTCAGTGAGTAGACCTAGGCTACTATAGTAGTAGCCTACTATAGTAGTAGCCTACTGCCGGATGGTGCGCTTGCTACGTTGCTGAATGATGTTAGTAGCCGATCAATTATAAAAACAGAATTACCTACAGATGAAGCCTATCATAACATGCCATTCAGTGCAACCAGTCCGCGGTCCCCCATTTGATCGCAGACCTTGCGCGTTTTACAAATTTATTTAATATTAATATTAATAAATAATATAATTTTGTCGTCGCATGGTCTATAGCTAGGCTACTAGATTGGCCCAAAGCATCACAAAACCACCTAAACTGAAACACAAAAGCCTGAAATGGGCTTAATAAAACTTTAACAAATTCATGCATCAATTAATAGTTGAGGCCTCATTACTCATTGGTAGGCTTAGGCCTATATGAAATTAATGCTTGCCAGAAAAAATTGGAGTCCTGGGCACGACGTGTGTCCTGGGCAC
>OX243824.1:14552998-14570498 GCA_945859605.1 Lumbricus rubellus | reverse complement strand
GAAGCACAGTGCCACAGGTGAGATATTAATTAATTAATTTATTTATTCATTCATTTCAAGAATTTAAGAGTAAAGTCATAAAATATCAAAGTTTTGAAGTTCCGGCTTCGTGGAGCAAAGTCTGGATATCGTAATTACAATAATTAATGTTCAAGTGAAGTTATTTTAAGATGTCATTTGTCAAAAAGGTAGTCATATATAGGCTATAGCCTAATCGTAAATAATAAATCTCCAAAGTAGTTGTTATTAATCAAGTCTCAAAATGATAAAGTAAAGAATGTCCTGAAGTCCCGAATGAACTTTCAAAGTCCTTCTGAAGTTTTATGCTGAAGTGAAAAAAGTATTAAGGAATTAGGACCTAAAGTAAAAGTCAATTAATGCTAAAGTCACAAAATCGTAAAATAAAACCCAAGCCACGTCATAAAGAGAAATCACAAAATCAGAAAGTAGGACCTAAGGTAACACACTCAAAAAGTGCACGAAGGACACGAAGTCACATAGTTACAATATTACTCAAGTGAAATTGTAAAGAGATGTGGTAGGCCTATACGTAATAAATAATTTATTTCATGTCGACCGGTAACGTAACGGTCAGCACAATAAATGTTTCTTCTGAAAACATGCATACGCCATCTGTATTCAAGCTTTGATAAAAATGACCTACGGAGTAGTAAGTGACCTTGGTCTGGAAACTAGATTGGCTTCCAAAGTCTTCCTTTCTCTCCGCCTTCGCGTAATGCACAATTTTTAAAATAATAATAATAATTGGTCTTTGAATAATTCATTTAGCATGAAAGCCGATTGCAGGAGAATAATTATCAAGCTCATTATTGTACTCTGACTCTGAGTGGTTGACTATATATTATTGAATGAATCCAGAATCCATTTGCGAGCAGATGCCTGCTTTATGGCGTAAATAGCCTGTTCTGCTATTCACATGTTATTGTTATGAACTAACATTAAAGGAATAAAACCAACTTGTAAGCCTACTTTTTAATCCATTCAGTCATAAATCATTCCGCTCCTTCCTTACTTGCCTTTAGATCTATTCAAAAACTGACAAAAAGTTCTTCCTCCCATGCTTTCGTATCATGGGCGGAGTTTGGTTTCCGTTCTTGGGAGGGCTAACCCCGAGTTTAGGCCTTATTGGGAGGGGAGGCTAACCCCGAAAAGGATACTATTTTCATGGTAAAAAGTTGAATCTGGGCCCCGGTGGGGGGGGAGCTTAGCTCCCGTAGCCCCTGATAAACTCCGCTTATGTTTCGTATAATACTCTCCACGTCTTTCCATCCTAATTGTTCCTCTTAATTCAACTCTGATTATAAGTTACATCGATCTTTCATCCTTACTGTAGTATAGTTATGATGTTATGAAAAACTGTATATGCTGGAACTCTGTTAAGCCATATACAATCACTATAGAAGTTAGCATTTAAAGAAGAGGGGATGTAGCATAGTAATTAAAATACTATTGTCAATAAAGTGTATTTAATAATTGACAATATAACACTTAGGCTACTTTCACGCGCAATTCATGTAAAAAAAGTTGATCTGAAGCTAGAAAAAATTTCTGCTTCAGATCCAATTAAAGAACCATGGCTCATCTCTAATTGTAACCGACACAGAATCCTTTCTTTCCTATAGGCTATCTTCAGATTTACTTTTTTGACCGACTTCCTGTGAACAATTAACAACACGGCCTTACTCAAACGCTGACGAAATTTACGATAGCGATCATCTTACTCTAAGGGTAGGCTACTTCAAAGATAATTCTCAAAGGGATACAGCTCATCACAAGGATAACTTACTGATTCTATAGTATATGCAGAGCCCTTGAATAAATGCCCCACATCAGCAATACGCAAAAACCGGAACGTAGCTTCTTACAGACTTGTACAGTATATACGCGATATATATGTATAATTATATATACAATTGTACACACACACACACACACACATATATATATATATATATATATTAGGCCTATTATACGGAGTCGCGATTACTCGAGTCTTTTTATGGACTCGTGTGTTTTATTGTCAAGCCAGTTTTTCCGTTGATACGTTATACGAAGATTTATATAGCGCCCCTTCAAGGATGTTTGCCATCAACTCCACGAAGCATCTCGAAACCGTTGGATGCGGATACAAAGTATCCGAATTGTCTCTCTGCCTCAGCAGCCGTAATTGTCTGACCAATCAGAGCCATGCGTTGTGTCCATCCGTTGTTTCATCTAAACCCAATGGTCATCGATCCAGATGGTCGTCTGCTCCATTTGGAAGAGTCCAGGGACGCATGCAAACACGCATAAATGCAAACCTCTATACACGCACGCACGCATACATGCAAGCCTACACGCACGCATACATGCAAGCCTACACGCACGCATACATGCAAGCCTGCACGCACGCATACATGCAAGCCTGCACGCACGCATACATGCAAGCATGCACGCACGCATACATGCAAGCCTGCACGCACGCATACATGCAAGCATGCACGCACGCATACATGCAAGCATGCACGCACGCATACATGCAAGCATGCACGCACGCATACATGCAAGCCTCTATACGCGCACGCATACATACACTTGAATGCTTATATATGCACTGTCAATACAAATATACACAGCACAAATGTAAACTGAGTTTAAGAGACAGACAGACAGACAAACAGACAGACAGACAGACAGACAGACAGACAAACTCACAGACTGATGAACGGGTAACAGAGCTTACAGAGCATTTCGACATTGTATACTCGAATACACAGACACACGTGCACATAGACACTGGTGGGCTACACACAGACAGACACACACACACGGATACACACACGGAAACACACGCAGACACACACAATGACACACAGGCACGGACACACACATACACACAGACCCACTTACACGCGCACACGGACACACATACATGCAACGCACGTACTGTCAATACTATCAAGCACCCATGCACACAAACTCCAAGTCGATCCTTGTAGGCCTACATACGGAGAGACTGAGGTATAGGTTAGGATAGTGGATACGGGTCACACACACACAGTTACAGCCATGCAATCCTGGTATTAAGCTTTCGACGAGCTGTAAAATTATCACATGGACAATCAGCGCAATGGCTTTTCTCGCCACTGTTCTCTGTATGTGCATAATAATATGAGAACATCCTAACACATCCTATTGGCTAGCATCAGACACACAAGTGCACGCTTAGTCGTTAAATTGTTCTCCATGAAGCAGGGCTTTTTAACGTGCAGTTCTACACACAATGTAGGCTACAGTTGTAAACGAACTTGTACAGTTGTAAAAGCAATCTTGTGCAGTGATATAATCATTAGAAAAAGGTAACTGCAGCCGATTTGCCATGGAAGACCGGAATGGAAGGAAGGGATTGTGCAGTGAATAAAATACGGGGGAAAGCAAAATTTTTGGTTAATTGACTAAAAAGTCCTAAATTTTTATCACCGGCGACTTGCTACATTTTGGGGGGAAATTTCTGGCGAACGACAAAAAAGTCGTCAGGAATTTTCCGCCAAAGGGCGCGCACCAGAGAAGAGCTGTAGCCTATATGTAAATGGTTATATTCATTACAATAGGCCTATATGCGGAGCCTTACTTGTTGAAGAGAACGATGTCTGGCTTCCAGACTTCCTGTGACAAGACCCGGATGGCGCTTATTCCTCCGAATTCGTACGGCTCCCACTCCAGCTGATAGTCGTGCCACACCTGCAGCCACCGACCACACAGATAAACATATTATCAGACCAGAGTTGTCAAACCTGTTTCCATGCCGCATACAATACATGGCCCAGTGTGGGAGGGTAGGGAGTATGAGAATTATAGAAAAATAGACTGCATGCGATCCACGTGAAGTTGGTGTGTGAAAAGAAGACTTTACGCTCTATCCATCCATCCATTCATCCATACATCCATCCATGCATCTATGCATCCATCCATCCATACATCCATCCATACATCCATCCATGCATCCATCCATCCATCCATACATCCATCCATGCATCCATCCATCCATCCATACATCCATCCATACATCCATCCATCCATCCATACATCCATCCATCCAACAATCCATCCATCCATCCGTCTGTTCATGTCCTGTTTCTCGTGATGAGGTCTACGTTCGTTTATTTACAACGCTTCTGTTTAGCAAAATCTGTGGATCTATCTCGGATCAAAGTTTACTCGGAACTTTAAGACTGTTAGAGTTGGGAGCACCTCTGAGTAGTTTCCTGAAAGAGACGCTATATAAATTTTCGATATAATTATGAAAGACTAAAGCTAAAAAGCTCATCTTCTTTTCTCCTCTATTCTTCTCTTATCATCTTCTTCTCTTCTATTAGGGCCTATCTTCTTCTATTCTTCCCCTCTACTATTGTCTTCTTCTATTATTTTCTTCTATTCTTCCCTTATTCTCTTCTCTTCTATTATTCTATTTCGTTTCTTCTATCCTTCTATCCTTCTATCCTTCTATTCTTCTATCCTTCTATTCTTCTATCCTTCTATTATTCTATTCTTCTCTTCACAATTGTTCGAATGAATGGGTTCTTGGGAAAACTGGATGACGGAAGCATCCGACATGAAGTTGAAAGCATTCTCAACAACAATAACCGAATCTGCTCCGTATTACATTTATCCTCTCCGGCTCAAGTACGTGTTTGTGTGTATACTGTATAGCCTGTATACAGACGTATATCCAAACATTTCCGTGCTGGAGCATCTTTTGAAAGCGTCAGTCAGTACATTGTATAGATATCATCACGGTGGATCGCCGTTTCCAATTGCTCCCTTCCTCCCCGAATTCCCAATTGCACCCCTCCCCACTCTCCCCGAATGCATTCCGAGTTTTGTGTAAACGACAGCAAACAAGACAGACAGCTGCTGTTCATGTCTCGATTTCGATACCAGAGAGCAAATGACGATGGGAAACGTCAACATAGGAACCGTATAAGTATACCATTGCCCGAACCGTAGATGGGGGGAGTCTATCTGCATTATAGCTTGTATCGGTCTGCGATAATTTACTGAACAGCGAAATGCCATTAAGCGCAATTGCTCCGTGTGCTGTAACATGGCGATGCGTCCGTTTCTGCATCATTAGCATTAGCTTGATAGTGAAACAGCGGGCCACTGCACTCATCGTCTAATAATTTAATTTGTGTAGCCTACTGTAACCGACTTGTAGTTTACAGGTTGGGCAGACTAAGGACCACAATTAAGCGGCATTTTCCCTGTAGGCCTAAGAGTTTCCTTCATGAGCTTTAGATTGAACCCATGCGGTCTTTATTTACGTCTAAAACGGGTTTCTTGTGGACAAGGTGAGGATTGTTGGGGGTGTGGAGAGGTTGCATGTATATATGTATGTTTGTATGTGTGTGTGTGTGTGTGTATGTATGTATATGATATGTACGTACGTATGTAATGTATAAATATTATATGTAGGCCTATATTATCTGCATTGTAGCGCACAGTTTAAGTTACATGTACATACCATTCTGAGCCAAACGTTTGTCTTCAGGATTTGGTTCTTCTCGTCCTAATACAAGGCAACGAAAAGAAAACATTATTGGATTACTGCATAAACAGAGCTCAATTTCACTTTTGCACGTGTGCACGCTTTGCTCAATACTTATTTGTCTAGTACGAGTCTATTGTTGCTAATAACAATGATGATGATGACGCTCACGAGGAAAATGATTCTGAACGATACAGAAAAGTAAAGTGATAGGTATAATGGTATGGGCTGTATTATCCATGCATGGATATATGTATGTATGTATGTATGTATGTATGTATGTATGTATGTATGTATGTATGTATGTATGTATGTATGTATGTATGTATGTATGTATGTATGTATGTATGTATGTATGTATGTATGTATGTATGTATGTATGTATGTATGTATGTATGTATGTATGTATGTATGTATGTATGTATGTATGTATGTATGTATGTATGTATGTATGTATGTATGTATGTATGTATGTATGTATGTATGTATGTATGTATGTATGTATGTATGTATGTATTTATGTATGTATGTATGTATGTATGTATGTAGGTAGGTATGTATGTATGTATGTATGTATGTATGTATGTATGTATGTATGTATGTATGTATGTATGTATGTATGTATGTATTTATGTATGTATGTATGTATGTATGTATGTATGTATGTATGTAGGTATGTATGTATGTATGTATGTATGTATGTATGTATGTGTGTATGTATGTATGTATGTATGTATGTATGTATGTATGTATGTATGTAGCCTATGTATGTATATGAACATTTATATAGCGCCTTACAATAACCTCACGAAGGCATATGTGTGCCTGTATAATACGCGTGGGCGCCGCACATAAATTATGGATAGAAGGGTAACGTGTCCACGTAGAAAATTGAAAAATATTTTTTAGCCGGTCTACAATTTTTTTTAGCTTAGTGCCTATTAAATATTTCTTTGCACTAAAACACTAACCATACTGATGATAAACAAATTGAAACGGGTAAATTTATATTTAGAAACCTGTATTAAAAAATACTAAATTTCATAATTTCCTGCATGCTTTGCAGTTTTAAGTTCTTGCTACAACAATAATTTACCGTGCACCATAATGCCACCATTGTGTTTTACTTTTACACTCTGCCGCAAACATTTTGTGCGGATGCACAATTGCACATGCATGTAGCGCCTACATCTATAATATTACAGGCCTATATAATATTATATTATATTATACCTGCAGACCTAATCATGCTCGTTTGCTCTGACATTAACACGCGTTTATGACTTGCATGTTGCTTGTGGAGATTGCTGCACAATGTTGTACAATGTTGTACATGCAGATCATGCAGCGTGCGGGTTCACCGTTGAAAAACATCTGTTTTCTTACATGTCTGTAGGGCCTACATGCACAGTGTCATACATATATAATTATATACATCATCTGCACGTATATCTTCCAAAATACATTGCTACACACATACATGTATATACGCATATACAGATATATACATGTAAATACATGTCATGTATGCATGATTATAATATATAGCCTATTTTTTAGGCACGTGTATTTATATTCAGACAATCATGAGCACAGAAATGATGGGTCTGAGCATGTTGAGAGCGACCTTTCCCAGGACCTTTCCATCCCCTTTCCATCCTTTCTCATGCATGCAGAAATGCTTCAACATTTCCTCCTAAGTCGTATAATCGCATTGCCTCATCAAAGCATCCATCCTCAGTCCATCCTCAGCAGCATCGCATTTTAATGCGATATACTAGCATGCATGTCCGCTCTTTCTTTCTTTCTTTCCTTCTTTATTCTTTCGTGGGCTCATTTTCATGTCTGTATGTCTGTAATGTCTGTCTGTCTATATGTCTGTCTATCTGAAGTGTTTCTATCTGTATGTGTGTCTCAGTCTCTGTCTGTCTGTGTGTCTGTTTGTATGCTCATTCGCTGCATGCATCAAGGACAAAAGACTTCCTGTGTATGCAAGAACGAGGCACTCGCCCGTAGTAGTTTGTATATACACACCGCTCGACATTCATAAAGGTTCCTCTTCTGCTGCTGTGCTAAGTAATAATCTGACAACATACAACTATACATATATGAATAAACAAATGGATACATACATACATACATACATACATACATACATACATACATACATACATACATACATACATACATACATACATACATACATACATACATACATACATACATACATACATACATACATACATACATACATACATACATACATACATACATACATACATACATACATACATACATACATACATACATACATACATACATACATACATACATACATACATACATACATACATACATACATACATGTAACATAGCCTACATTTACTGGTATTATTGCAATAGAACTCATAGCATAAAGACGTTCTCCTAAACCGATTGCCACTCACGGTTTTTCTTTCATCTGCGGTTAACTATAATCTACAGGGTGGCTCAAAAAAAATGTACCACCGGATAAAATGCGATATCTTCGCAACCGATTGACCTTTTTCTGCAAAAATTTCACATTTTGCAGGGGAATGAATTTCCAACCATCCCTGAAAGTTTCACTTGAAAAGTTTCATGTTTGCAAAAGTTACAGCTGTTCAAACTTAAAATTTCGTTTTTTTGAATATCCGGAGAATCTTGTTCCATTACATGTGATTTCATTACGATTTTTTTTGGCAAATTGCAACACATAAAATGATGACAATGTCATACAACCTCACTAAGAACTGTAAAGAAGCTGTTTATGATGTAAGCTCTTAGTATTTGGTCATATTTTGTATATTAAGGTCTCAGTTTGTGAATCCGTTACTGAACGTCATGGGCAAAGTTTCTGCAGATGATAAAATGGGAACTCGGACGTTGCGTGAACAGAGACTGGAACATCGCGCGGTCAGAGCAAAAGACCCAGTGAAATGTGGAGCCTGAGCATATTAAAGGCTATCTGAAAACGTGTTTATGTAGCGGAGGTCAGATGTTGGAAGAGGGGCAGGAAGTTGTCGTTTGGTCTGACGTGGAAAGCGCCATGTTCCGGAAATTTGCTTGGTATTCGAAAGGGTTAAGTTTGCAAAGCACATCATTGTTTCAGCATCAGATTTGCTGGCATGTGTTACGGCTGCCCGAAAAGACTGCATTTAATCCCATTCAGTAGGCTAAATGTCAAACTCATCGCTGAACTCTCTTACCCAGACTCATTAAAGACCAGGCTTGTTGTAACATCTGTTTTGAGTTTCCAGCAGGACGGTGCGCTTGGTTGCTCGCACGGCAAGGCTGATTATGATGACGCTACCTTATTTTCGCAATCAACTGCAGTAAATTTATTGGCAAAGGTGACTAACAACCTCGCCAGACCTTAGCACTCTTGCTTGTCACGTCTGGGGAGCTGCGCTGGAACGCTGTAAGTCATTTCATCCCAAGTTGGAGAACATTGGCTAGCTGAAGGAAGTCTTGCTGCTAATGTGGGATCAGTTGCCGCAGAACCCGATCAACAAGGCCATACTGAGCTTCACAAAAAGAATTCGAACTCGTGTTAAAGCAGGGAGTGGACACTCCCATCATACCTTACAATAAACTGCAAAACAAAATTCTGAGGTCGTAGTGAAAAGTGATATCGTTTGACATGGAAATCAACAAATGACGTTAATTTTTCCGCGGAAATTCGAAAAAACGAAATTCAAAGTTTAAACAGCTGTAACTTTTGCAAACATGAAACTTTTCAAGTGAAACTTTCAGGGATTGTTGGAAATTCATTCCTCTGCAAATTGGAAAATTTTCACAGAAAAAGGTCAATTGGTTGCGAAGATATCACATTTTGTCCGGTGGTACATTTTTTTTAGAGCCACCCTGTATATAAATAAAAATGAAACTTTCCAATAGTTCGGAACATGATCACGCCGAAAGTGACCCACGGATTGTTTTGAAACTTTTACAACACCTTCCATTCCAATAGAACAGTGATAAATTATGCTTTTTTCCCGAAAAAACGCAACCTTTTCCACAAAAAGTGAACTTTGCAATCCGTTCGTCCGCCATTTGCAACTTCAACCAAACCACGCGCTTGCAAAATTTCAGAATTGTCTTCACCCGTAAAACACAGTGACGATACATCAATGAGGTTGCGTCCTGTGACGTCATAAGCGAGTGCAATATTACGAAAGCGGCCTAAAATTACGAAAGCGGCCTAAAATTCTTGGGCTATATCCGCTCTCAGTAAAGGACGGTGTGAGGGAGGGGGAGGGTAGGGGGAGGAGGAGGGGGTGGAGGGAAAGGGGGAGGGGGAGGGGGAGGGGGAGGGGGAGGAGGAGGGAAAGGGGGAGGGGGAGGGGGAGGGGGAGGTCTTTTCTGCCACAGCAACGCGTGGCTGGGTACAGCTAGTAAGATATAAACAAAAATTGACAACAATGCGGCAAATCGGCATTGTTGTCAATCGACTAATCAATCAAACTTTTAGGCTACTTTTACACTTCTCGGGTCTCTACCGTTCAACCAGATCTTCGAACGACTGTATACCATGGTCTGTGATGGTAGACCTGCTGTTTTAGCGGCCATTTTAGATCTTATCCTATTATGGTCGACCGTATAGCCTGCAGTCAAAATTCGCCGATTAGGAGTCTTAATCACATACATGTAGATAGATGGGCGAAAGGACGCACACACACTCATGCATGCATTTATACGCATACACACATACACAGGAACGGGAGTCGAGAGAAACTCATCGACGGAGTTAAAGAGCGAGATAAAACGACGGTGGGAGAATAGTAAGAACACTTAGAACACTCAATAGATTTAGAGAAGAAAAGAAAAAGAAGAAAAAGACGAAGAAGAAGAAGAAGAAGAAGAGGAGGAGGAGGAGGAGGAGGAGGAGGAGGAGGAGGAGAAGAAACGGTAGAAAGTAGAGGAAGAAGGAGGAGTAGGAGAAGAAGAGTATTATGGATGTGTAGATGAAGAAGATAAGTATAGGAAGGATAGATGAGTAACCGGAAATGGAGAAGAAGAAAGGGAGATGGAAGAGAAGAAGATAACGGATGTGTAGATGAAGCAGAGAGTAGGAGGAGGAGGAGGAGGAGGAGGAGGATGGGAAGAAAAAGAGGAAAGAGTAGAAGACGAAGAAGAAGAGGATGAAGAGGAGGTGGTGGAGGAGGAGAAGGAGGAAAAGAGGAGAAAGAGGAGAAGGAGAAAAAGAATTGAAAAAGACATGAGGTAAACGAACAGCTTTTTTTGGGGGGGGGGGGGAGAAACAGTTTCGTAAAAGATAAATAAATTGCCGCAACATCATCATCATCGTCGTCGCGTCACCATCATCAGCAGCAGCATCAGCAGCAGAATCATCATCAAGCTAGTGAAAGTACCCACAGTAGCCGCATCCGTTGGCATCCTCATCATTGGCATCAACGGGATTAAGTGATGAGGTTACGTCGGCGATGTCGCTGAAGAGGTACGCCGATGCCTACACATGACCCCTCCACCTTCATCCCAATTGCCCTTTCTTCCAATCGTAATCACATCTTACACCTCCTCCCTCTTGCTCTCTTCCCTTTTTTCTCACGCCTTCACTTAACTTTTTACAGCCTCCGTGCATGACTCCAAGTCATCCAATTCCCTATTCGATTACTCTACATAATAATATATACTATTACTCCTCCAATGGTTCTATTCCATTCGTGCTTCTGCTGTACCTCTTCACCCATCTGTCTGTCTGTCCGTCTGTCCGTCCGTCCGTCCGTCTGTCGATCTGTGTGTGTGTCTGTGTGTCTGTGTGTGTGTCTGTCTGTCTGTCTGTATGTCTGTCCGTCTGTCCGTCTGTCCGTCTGTCCGTCTGTATGTCTGTCTGTCTGTCTGTCTGTCTGTCTGTCTGTCTGTCTGTCTGTCTGTCTGTCTGTCTGTCTGTCTGTCTGTCTGTCTGTCTTCGGCCGAACTCTTAAAAGCATTGAATACGAGTGAAAAGGTGAAGCAGCAGCAAGAGATAATAATCTTCAAGGCCACAACGTAAGTCGTCCGTATGTTACAATGACCCTTCCTTTGTTCCTTTGCATGTCTGTCCTTCCGTTTGTTTTCCTGTTGTTACGTCTTTTCCTTCGTTCCTTAAAGTGTGCAAAAGGACGCCCCGCATACCTTCCAAAATAAGTGCCTGGACGCCCATCGCCTTTCCAGGCTGTGCTGGTAAAATAAGTGGCAGGACGGCGTTCAGATTTTAAAATAAGTGCATGGACGCCGTCCATGACCTCCAGACACACTTTAAGCCCTGTTAGTCCTTCCTTATTGCTTCTCAATCTGGTCCTTCGCCCGTTCCTCTGTCCTGTCTTTCATAACTCACTTTCTCCGTCTCCTCCTGCAGCTCTCTCTCTCTCTCTCTCTCTCTCTCTCTCTCTCTCTCTCTCTCTCTCTCTCTCTCTCTCTCTCTCTCTCTCTCTCTCTCTCTCTCTCTCTCTCTGTCTGTCTCACTCTGTCCCTCTCCCTTTCCCTCAGTCCTTCTCCCTCTCTCCCTCCCTCTCACCCTCCCTCCATTCCTCCATTCCGCCATCTCTCCCTCCCTCTCTGTCTCTCTCTTTCTCTGTCTCTCTCGCTATCTGTCTGCATGTCTATCTTTTTCCATCTGCCACTTTATCTGACTCCCTCTCTGAATCCCTTCCTACCATAATATCCCCATCCTGTTTTGCAGTGCTAAAAGGGAAAACAAAAGAAGTTCCTGCATGGGCGCCCCTTATAATACCTTTCCAAAAGAAGTGCCAGGGCGCCCCATACATATTCAGGTTTGCTGGTCAAATAATTAAGTGGCAGGACGGCATAGAGATTTGAAAAGAAGTGCCAGGACGCCGTCCATGACCGTCCTGCCACACCTTAAGCCCTGCTGTCCTATCAATCCTTCTCACACAATAGAGACGACATGCATGTAGTAATCTTCTAACCACATTGATGAGTTGTATTAGAGCCATGTTGAACTCAACACGAACAGATTCGTTGATGTTTCTGACAGGTCGTATGAGTGGATTGTATCCTTGTTTAGAGAAGAGATGGTCGACCAGACGGACCTCATCGTCGCTGCCCAACCCTACAGCATGATTAACACCACCATCACCAACTGTTCTTGTGTCATCGTCATTGTCATCATCGTCAACGTCATAGTCGTTATCATCGTCATCGTCGTCATTATCGTCATCGTCGCCATTATAGTCATCGTCGTCACTGTCATCGTCGTCAGCGTCGTCGTCATCATCGTCATCGTCATCGTCATCGTCGTCGTCATCGTCATCGTCGTCGTCATCGTTGTAGCCGTCATCATCATCGTCATCGTCGTCGTCAGCGTCGTCGTAATTGTCACCGTCAACATTATCATCGTCGTCGTCATCATCACCGTCATCGTCGTCGTCGTCATCGTCATTGTCGTCATCATCATCATCACC
Source organism: Lumbricus rubellus (assembly GCA_945859605.1). Lineage (NCBI taxonomy): Eukaryota > Metazoa > Annelida > Clitellata > Crassiclitellata > Lumbricidae > Lumbricus > Lumbricus rubellus. Next base: position 14,557,505 of record OX243824.1, on the reverse strand, counting down.
GTCATCGTCATCATCGTCATCGGCATTGTCATCATCATCATCATCATTACCATCACCACCACCACCACCACCACCACCACCATCACCACCACCACCACCACCACCACCACCATCACCATCACCACCACCACCACCATAATCAATCATCATAGTGATGTTTAGAATAAGTATAACATATTAATCACCGCTGTGAATGAGAGCATCGGCAATTCTGTTTCTAGCCATGATGAAGAGCAGAGACAGATGGAGAATGGGGAACCCGCTGCTGCAGCAACCGCCACCACTTACTCCTCTTACTCCTCTTCCTCCTCTTCCTGCTCTTGCTCTTCTTGCTCCAGCGGAATCACTTTGTCGAACTCTATCGACAAATGGAGGTGAATTCGTCTTCATTTTGCCGGTGTAAATCGTTGTTACTCTCTACGAAAGTAGACGGTAATCATGTAGGTCGACTCCATTGCGATGTCATTCATAATCTGAAATATTTATTCCAAACATCATGAGTATAAGTTGGATTAAGAGGCAGCGGAATCAGGATAGGTGTGTGTGTGTGTGTGTGCGCGCGCGCGCGCGTGTGTGTGTGTGTGTGTGTGTGTGTGTGTGTGTGTGTGTGTGTGTGTGTGTGTGTGTGTGTGTGTGTGTGTGTGTGTGTGTGTGTGTGTGTGTGTGTGTGTGTGTGTAGTTGCAGTTTAACGTCACTGTGTGGTAACAAAGACCATTAGCGACGCCCTCTTCCTTTATCCAGGCTTGGGACTGGCATTGGCAGAGTGCAACCAGTGGCGGAGTTATCAGGATAGCAATGTCCGAATGTGTTTTGAGATTCGAGTGTGGAGAGAGGGCAAGCAGTGGCGGCGTTACACTGCATGGGGTAAGCCGGGGCAAATGCACTGGGAAAAAGTGTTTGCTCTGGTCATCGCTGCCCTGTCAGAATGTTGGTCATGCCAAGAATTTGTTTGAGACAAAAATCGTCTCTGCGCTGGTTACCATGTGATTGCCTTGGATATAATTTATGCCCTGCAGGTCACAAAAAATGTCTAAAGACAAGAGCAGAGGTTCTTTTCTTGAGTTCGCCGGACAATGCAATTATAAATTAAACAATGCCTATTACATGATTATCAAGGTCTGAAATATTTTTAATGTCTTCAACGAAACAATCTCTTGAAATATAATATTTTCCACAGTCAGCTTTAGCTACTCGTAAACCTTGATGCCTTCAATAAAAAGGATTTCTTGGTATTATAGGCCTATGTCAACTTTGCCAACGTAGTTGACTCTATTATAAGCTATAGGCCTACAGTTCAGCTACTCGAAAACTCACAATAACAGAATGGAGCTCTCCAGTCTCCATTGGAGGAATTCGCAACGAAGCAAACTTAGGCTTATAGTCTATACGTATATTCTAACGACCACTTTATAACGCTGTGATGCTTTTAACCAAATACCAATTTTAAAGGTCTTATAAAAATCAAACTTAGGCCTACCCGTGTATCGTTTCAGATAAGCCTATTCCTTAACATCCAATTATGACTCCACGGGAGGTAGGCGTATTGTACCAACTCGTGATATTCATCTACGCGTTTGCTGATAAATCTCTTCCGCATTTGTTATTGCTCTAAGAAATTCCTCTATGCTATAATAGGCCTAGTGAAGATGGCTAATGCCGTCAGATGTGCTTCCTAGATCACGGAACAACATATAGATAGGTATACTTTTTTGTTGATAAATTAGCACGCCTACCAAATATTCGCCGTTCGCCCACAACAAATAGGAAAGTCTGAAGAAAGGGGAGTAGCCTACATGTAGGCCTAACCTACGGTACTGTATAAAACGATAGATCTATAATATGTTTTCGTCTGCTACACAGAGTTTGAATTACGCAAAAAACTCTTCCGCCGCTCAAAACGTAAATCGCTCAGATAATTATCGCCTTATCCAATCCAAACAATGCTTTGTAGAAACATCCACAGGATATCTTACACACGCTTGTTTGCATCCTCGCAAATAAACGTTTTACTCTGTGAAGCGCATGCCGATCTATATCTTCACGCGAAAGCTTCTTCGGAAAGAACATGCAGCGTGTTTTGCACCGTCGCTAAGTCTGCATTCTTACAGTTTTTACTCACACACGCACGCATACACAGATATACACATCATACATGCTCACACACGCACGCACACTCACACACCACACACGCACACACACGCACACACCCACGCAAATGCACACATAAACACACGAGCGCGCGCACACAAACGCACACACACTCACTCACACACTCCTCTCTCTCTCTCTCTCTCTCTCTCTCTCTCTCTCCTCTCTCTCTCTCTCTCTCTCTCTCTCTCTCTCTCTCTCTCTCTCTCTCACACACGCACACACACACACACACACGCGCACCAGTAGGCAGAGTGAAAAGGCGAGTTCTATGCGCCTAACTCAAACCACGCCGCTCTGCTTCTTCTTCTCCGACAAATCCGTCAGCGAGTCCTAGTCTCGAAACGGAGTCGACAGACGGGTTCTTGGCAAACAATTAGACTAATTAAGCGATTGCAGCAGCATCTCATTATACGCGAACTGCTCGTGCATGTAATGGCCGCATATAAAGCGAAAAATGAAAAACACCGACTTGTTAAAATAATGCACTGAGACTAATGCAGCTATTATGCAGTGTGAGAACTGTGGGAAAATAACGGGGGGATGGACTATGATCCACTTGGAATTATGGTGTGAAAAACAGACTTTACTAAGGGGCTATAAGAAAGACTGGGGGGTTGAAACCCCAACCCGGCAATTCTCACCCTGCTACTATGTACATGCATACCTCACTAACGAAGTCGATATTCTTTAGGAAAGAAAAAATATAAACCACGAACCTCTTCACGTGGGTATCCCTCGTCTGAGCACGAACAACCCTACTGGCGTTTACCCATATTCATTGTAAATGCTATGTACTATGCTTTTTACTATGTTTATACTGTATAAGCTTAGGCCTTCATACGCTACGTATATACAGGGTGCGCCAAAAAAAGACCCCCCTAAGATATTTGCCAATATCTTGACCAAAAGTAAGAATTTTGAGATGAAATTTTACTGTCTTAAAGACAATTCATATTTACACATGATGGCCAGATTTCATCAAAATATTTCAAACAGAACAAAAATTATGCCACTTTTAGGGAGGTCACCCACCGTTTTTTGACGATTCAAAAACGCGTAGCAACAAAAAGTAATAAAAATTCAATATAATTCTTCTGGCCAATATCTTGGCCAAAAGTAAGAATATCGTAATGAAATTTTACACGCTTAAAGACAATTCATATCTGCATATGATGGTCAGATTTCATCAAAATATTTCAAACACCACAAACGTTATGCCACTTTTAGTAAGGCCACCCCCCAATTTTTGACAATTCAAAGACGTAACGCAGCAAAAACACGATTTTATTAAGTCTCATCTCAAATAATTATTATAAAATATTTTTGATATTGACAGATGATTATTATTACTATTTTAAAAATAAACAGGGTACCAGCGTAGCTGCACGTCACTGAGAAGTCACTTAGCAAGATGACAATCAAATTCTTAAAATTAGAAATGACAAGGAATCTGTCAGATAGTCAACAGGTCCATCAAGAACTCTGCATAGAGACTCAAAATAAGTTTTGGCACGGGTGGTGGGCACATTGAACACAAGTTGTGAAGCACTTAGCACTACCAAGTTCATTTGACAACAGTTATTTGTGATGAGACTTAAAAATCGTGTTCTTGTCACTTTTTTGCGTTTCGTTTTTGAAACGTCAAAAAATGGTGGGTAGTCTCACTAAAAGTGGCATAACTCTTGTTAATTTTTAAATATTGTGATGAAAACCGGCCACCATGTGTAGATATGAATTGTCTATGAGACTGTAAAATTTCATTTCGATATTCTTATTTTTGGCCAAGATATTCGCAAAAAACCTTTAAAAACTGCGTTTTGTTTTTGAAACGTCAAAAAACGGGGGGTGACCTCCCTAAAAGTGGCATAACTTTTGTTCTGTTCTACATATTTTGATAAAATCTGGTCATCATGTGTAAATGTGAATTGTCTATAAGACTGTAAAATTTTATTTAGAAATTTTTACTTTTGGCCAAGATATTGGCAAAAAACCTAGGGGGGTCTTTTTATTTTGGCGCACCCTGTAGATCTACACACATAGGGATAAAGTAATCAAATCCACCATGCTACATCGACAAGAGATATATACACATAATAATTATAAATAAATAATATATATATCCTAAATATCATATATAAATCGAAACCACACATTAAAATGACGCAATATTTATGCTTCGTCCTAAACGTCTGTCGATATGCAATACATGTACATAAGCAGACACTCTATAATGTGCTTTTTTAAAGCCCGCAGCTTTCTGGCTTCCGGTTATTATCGTTGAACATCTGCAGCGTCGGTGTGTAGTATAAGTTGACCGAGAGGCACTAACATGGCGAGCGCCGTCCGCAGTCTTAC
>OX243824.1:14308995-14552798 GCA_945859605.1 Lumbricus rubellus | reverse complement strand
TACAGTGCACAAGTACATGTATAATAGTTATATATATATATATATATATATATATATATACGGATATATCTATATAAATAAAAATCTAACGGCGTTCGCACGAATCTTCCTCATAAAGGATCTTGGTAAGTCCTGGACCGATTCTTTTCAACATTGCAGCAAAACGTTCCGTTAATATAGGCGCAGGTTTGCATAATGCTTTTTTCCAAAATCTTCTACAACAAAAAAAAACAACTTTCACTTCCATTCGACCGATTCCCAGTTGAATATGCGCTATATGAACCTTGCGCAACCACCATTTTTAAACGCGAACTATTTTTGGCATTGGACGGTTTCAATTTTAACTCACAATCGGTCGAATCGAAGTGAAAGTTATTTCTTTTTGTTATGGACGCTTTGAATTTTAACTCTCAATCGGTCGAATCGAAGTGAAAGTTATCTCTTTTGTAAAAGATCTGCAAATTCGACCGTTTTACGCCCGCCGATAGGCTTTGCTTCGGGCGCGTGTTCCGTTTATGTAGCGCATTTCAACACATTCGATTCCGGCCTTTTTGATGTTCCGCGTCGCTCTGTTCCGCGTCACTGTCGGCCCGTGTCGGAAAGGGACGGTGTGAGGGAGGAAAGGAAGGGAAGGAGCGGGACGAAGAGGGAGGGGAGAGATGGAGGATGTAGGGGGAGGGGGAGGGGAGGGCGAGTGGAGGGGGAGGGAAGGGGAAGGGGAAGGGGAGAGGGGAGGGGAGGGGCGGGGGAGAGAGGGGGAGGGAAGGGGATAGGGGGAGGAGGAGAGAGGGGAGGGGAGGGGAGAGAGGGGAGGATTGGAGGCAGAGGACGGTTTTTTCTGCCACAGCAACGCGTGGCCGGGTTCAGCTAGTATATATATATATATTCTACTTAATTATTTATGTCAATTGGGTGAATGCATCATACATGTAGACCGATATTCATTCGATGCTTCACATCACATCGTCGTCGTCGTCATCATAATCATCATCATCATCGCCAGCATCAATCATCATCGTCATTCATTGTTCACACATAAATAAAACCTTATACCAATCAGCACACAGACATTTCCTTTTTATACATTTATAAACAATATATCCATATATATACATATAGCCTATTATATATATATATACATACATACACATAAGCCTATATATATGTGTGTGTGTATATATATAATATATGTATATATTTCTTATAAATGTACTAGTCACTAGTGAACACGAACAGAGAGAACAGTAAAAAAAATTCATATCGGCTTCAATGGGCTTTGATGCCATAAGATAAACTGTTGAAATGTTGGAAGTCAATCCATATACGAATATATATATATATACATTGTAAATACATATATATATTATATATGTATAAATTGTGTGTATTTATATATCATAGGCTATATATATATATATATATATATATATATATATATATATATATATATATATATATATATATATATATATATATATGGGAACCAACCTATGTCCAACCTATATATGTAATCAATCAACTAACTGTCTTACACATGTATAACGCATAGGCTGTGTATACATTAAACATAATACACGCGTTATGCAAAGCACACGCGTACGCGGGTACCGAGTCTACCGACCAACACGTACATGACGGTACATCAGTTCGGCCGGGGAGATTATGTATTACCTAAGCTACTATCACTGTTCATCTATTCGTTCATTGTGTCTCGAACAGATGCTAAAGCTTTCCAGCCATCGATGATAATAATCGTCTGTCTGTCCGTGCTTTATGTCTCTACCTTTTTCTGTCTGTCTGTCTGTCTGTCATATATACATACACACATACATACAATGTCATACATACATACATACATACATACATACATACATACATAAATACATACATACATACATACATACATACATACATACATACATACATACATACATACATGCACACATACATACATACACACATACATACATACATACATACATACATACATACATACATACATACACACACATACATACATACATACATACATACATACATACACACACACATACATACATACATACATACATACATACATACATGCAGTACACACATACATACATACATACATACATACATACATACATACATACATGCAGTACACACATACATACATACATACATACATACATACATACATACATACATACATACATACATACATACATACATACATACATACTTGCATACACACACATACATACATACATACATACATACATACATACATACATACATACATACATACATGCAGTACACACATACATACATACATACATACATACATACATACATACATACATACATACATACATACATACATACATACGTACATACATACATACATACATACATACATACATACATACATACGTACATACATAAATACTTGCATACATGCATGCATGCATACATACAGTACACACATACATACAGTACACACATAGGCCCTACATGTGGTATATACACGTCTGTCTGTCTGTCTGTATCTGTCTGTATGTATGTATGTCTGTCTGTGACTATAAAATATTATGTGAGAGCACACGTTGTGATGTTTCCATGTTTGCCTCCGCCCACTTTTCGCTCTTTCCATCTTGATTTCTCAATCTCCTCTCTTGTCTTGCGGTTGTCACGAAATGAAGTCTCCCCACCCCCGATACGGAGTCTCCCCCGAAACAAAGTTTCCCCCCGAAACAAAGTCTCCCCTGTTTTAATGGCCATTCGCTAGAGGGCCGACAAAAACATTTTACACAACGCAAGACAATGGAAGGCGAGTTGGATGCAGGAATGGACGGATGTAGGGACGGACGGTTAGAGGTTGGGCTGGATGGAACCGGATGGTAGGAAGGGAGGGATGGAGAGAGGGGTAGGTAGGGTGAGAGGAATAACGTCAATCACATAGTACGTGACCACACAGTTCTTTATATTTCATTGTCTTCAAATTTACTTGTAGACTACTGGGAGGAGTAAAACATTAGTAAATAGGTAGTGATACATATATACAAGCAACAAGGATATTATTATTATATAGTCACATACATGACTTGTATAGCACAGAAAACAAAAGCTCAGTAGACCCTAGTGAAGGTAATACCAGGTACCTTATCCAGGTGATAAAAATTTTACATAGGCACATCTGGTGCAGGTGCTAAAAGTTATGGCAGCAAAGATCCTAATACAGACTCAAGTCATAGAGGTATTTTTCATGCAGCTACCAGACTACTAACTTTTACTAAGTGTAATGCACATGAAAATACTGATAACTAGAATTTTTTTATAATCAGTTAACTCTAAAAATGCAGACACAATGCAAGAGATTAAACTGAACTCACAATTAAAATAACAACAGAAACACTTGCATATAAGTATAACAGGATTAATATTTTTTTTATTATTAAAATCGAATTTCAAGACGGGTACACTGGGTAGTGACATACATATCAACAACCATTGCAGATAGATGACTTGCGTGTGCCTAGTACAGAAGTGTGCAAGCCTGAAGCGTATTGCTCACAACTGGATTAATATTAGATCATTAACGTATAAGACAGTAGCAACCATACTGCAAGCAATTGTCCTATCCTAGCTCATAATGGTACAAGCAGGCAGTATTTCATATTCCTAGGACTTGCCCCGCAATCTGCAGCAGTATCCCACTATCCTCAAGAAGCAGCACAATTGGATTCATCCAAATTTCTTCGTTACGTTTTGATAACACACAATTTCGCCTGGGAAAAAATAAATCTTCTGACTATTGTTCAAGGCTGGTCTTGTACCAATACACAGCTCCCCCAAAAAGGACAGAAAAACATTACAATGAAAAAGCCTGGAATACGTGCAAAAAAGAGAATCCACCAGAAAACTATGGTCACGAATACTACCTTACCTGATCGTCCAAGGCAAATCACTAGTAGCCTCAGTAAGAGAAAAAATGCGTCTCGGCAACTTCACCATCATCTCCTTAAGACAAAGACTTCCAACCACCTGTTGCGATCAGTCAAGGATGAAATACAGTAAAACGTCTGTCTAAGTATGACAAAGTGAAGCAGTGAATATGGCATAAGTCAGTGGTTCCCATCCTGTTTTGACTGTAAGGCCACTTTTTCTAAGTTCGAGGACATGAGGGATACTTTTTCTTAGTTGAAGAACATTAGGGGGCCACAAGGTTAAAATTTAATTAACTAAAAGCATATAAAATTGTTATAATTTATTAAAAAATAGAATGTTTGATGTTATTTATAGACGTCATAATAAAATAATTTGTAATAGAAAATAATTATAATATATTCTATCCTATCTAAATTGTCAATTTTTCATATATTTTTGTGAATTCTTGAGGAATGAGGGTCATGTTTTAGGCCTGGCGGGCCATTTTTTGGAGCCTCGCGGGCCACTTTTGGCCCACGGGTTGGGAACCGCTGGCATAAGTGAAGCAGTGTCAGATACCACAGGCTGTTTCAATGGCTTCCTAACTTCGTGATTGAGAAATCAACGCTCACTACACAAGACACACTGGTTTAAACACTGGTTTAAGGAACCCAAGAAGAATATCCACCTGAAAAAGACCACGTAGTCATAGTAAGCATTTTCAAGCCATTTTAAGATGCACCATTTTAGATCTGCTACATCAGCATGTTAGCAGCCTTGCACGGTGTCTGAAAGGCGTTTTCTAAAATATCCAAATCCATACACATACACACACGCACACACATACGCATGCACACATATACGCATGCACACGAGCAAGTACAGCACACCATCTGTCACACAAGACTTAAGATGTATTGATAGTCCAAGAATTTAATCAAAATGATTCAATGATGCTGCAAAAATTCTTTTAAACTATCCAGAAATAACGAGTCTAGAAGTTTAGATGAATGGAAAAGGAGAGAAAATCATGAACATAAGGTAAGGCAAGACTCAGGCAAGGCAGGTTTAAGTCAAGGTAAGGAAGGTCTAAGGCAAGCTAGGGTCAGTTTAAGGCAAGGCAAGTTTTGTCAAGACAGGGCAAGTATTACTCAGACATGCACCTCTATAAACAATAAAACCCCATTATCCTTTTTTTTACACGTGACCTGGTTTACAGGTTCATGATAATTAAAACGCTCAACTTTTACCCCCAACCCTTCCTCTGACAACTTCATACTAGAGAATCAATATCGTACACGCACAATAGATAAATACATCACATTGTTATTTTGTAATTTACTATCAGTGACTAGCGACCACAGACTTGAAAGCGTCAATCTATCAACTCTCGGTTTCCGGATCCGTAAGATTTCATTGTCATACAATAATAATAATAATAATATAATAATAATATAGTAATAATAATAAGCACAATTTATATGGTGCCGTAATGTGGCCATACTGATACAAGGGCATCTATGAGGGGGGCCCGGTAGAGTAATGGTTAACACGCTGGCCAAGAGTGCGAGATGTAGCAGGTTCGAGCCCCCCGTTGGGCGGATTTGATTTGTAGGATGCTTTTAGCGCTGTGTAATTACTAAGCTGTCTGCTCAGTTGGTAGTTAAGTTTAATTAAGATGACTGCATAACTTGTAAATGTAAAGCGCAGTGCGTCTTGCAGGCGTTTAATTAGAGAAAAGATATTATTATTATTATTTATATTATATTCTAGCACATCTAAAGCCTCTCACAGTTCGATCTCCAGATGCCACTGTCACTTCTTGTGGGCTCCAAAATAAGAAAACAAACAGAATAACGAAAACAATTCCAATGTTTAATTTTCTAAACAAGTTAGAAATGATCCATCAGGAGTGAAAGAATTTTGATTTATTTTTCTTCCCTAAGTACATTTGATCACTGACTCATATTATGATTGACAACAAAATTAAACACTGATAAAAAATTAAATAATAAGAATAACAATAAAACAGTTCTCTATGTCTATTTCTGTCTATTTCAAAGTAGAAATGATACCTAACAACGAGAGTGAAATAATGACGTAAATTAGGTCGAAGAGAAATTTGATATTCTCCTAGCAATACATATATCCTAAAAATAAATTATAATAGAAATAATTATCATGATTGTTTCGATTAAAAAAGCATGTTCAAGCATTTCTGCAAAAAACAATTCTGTGAAAATCTTAATCTGACATGGTAAATTTTCACCACAGTAACACAGAATATAATAATATCATCAATTTTATTATCACTACGATGTTGAACATCTATCACAGTGGTTCCCAACTTTTTTTAACTTCAGGGCCACTTTTCTTAGTTGAAGGACATTAGCAGCCACAAGACTAGAATTTCATTACCTAAAAGCATATGAATTTGTTATAATTGAATCAAAATAGAATGTTTGATGTTATTTATAAACATAAAAAAAATTTTAACAGAAAATAATTATGTGCTCTATTCTGTTAAAATTGTTAAATTTTTCATATGTTTTTGCTAATTCTTTGAGAGACGAGGGCCAGTTTTTTGGCCTGGCGGGCCATGGGTTGGGAACCACTGATCTATCATGCTACGCAATGGATTTTGCTTCCACTGCCATCTTTGGTGCAGAGTTGGCATATTCTGGAGACAAATACAACAAGTTAGTAAAATAGAGTAAAGTAAAAAAAAGCCAATAATCATAATCAAACGATAAAATAATGGAAAAAATGGCAGCGTATATATTTAATGAATAGCAGTAAAACTAAGTAAGCAATTTCATCAATCCAATACATACAGATGCAACAATGGTAATCAACTTTGCTAACCTTTGATCTGTTCGTAACAACTCCGCTCACGCCGTATAAGAACCTATTATTTGTGGAGAAAATGCACTCATACCATGAACCAACTTGTGGAAGCATTTTCCCTGACTATGTCATGATCATCACCTCAGTATCCTGGCTATAATGATTATTTTTATGAATATCACGAGCGTGGTGATATCAACTGAAAGACATCCTGATATTTTTGCAGGAGCGGGCAAAACACGGCGGTAGCAGTTAAATTTTTAACCAGAACTTGAGAAATGCAAAACAGAAAATTAAGAACATGGGATATTTTACATCTAGAAGTTTCTAAATGTAAATTTTTCAACTGCACTCTGCGTATCATTAGTACTTTAGTGCTAAAGAAATTTGTCAAGAAACAAAAGGTAGCGGCTAAAAATATAGGTAAACATTTTTCCAGTGGGGTAAGATGTCACAAGCATGATTGTCACCATTCTTGCCACTGAAAATGAAGCATCTGCTTACAGTAATTACAGTGAAATTCTCCAGCACCTTACAGCTCTCAACGGTACAGAAGCTTTTAGTCTTTTAAAGCCTGGTAAGAACTATACATTTACAATATCTTTGATTATTCATTCATTCATTCCGAAAACTTATATAACGCCCCTTCAAAAAGTCTACTCAGAGGCGCTCCCAGCCCAGCCACGGCCAAAAAGATAAATTTACAATATCTTTGATTAATGTCTAACCGATGACGTTTCTCTAAGTTGCGGTGTTTTTTGTTGAATTTTTAAAAAGATTCTGTGGGGCAGTTACCATCCATTTCCCAGGGTGGCAAAATGTTGCAATGCCACTGGCTCTTGCAGCAGATGATGGATTTGAAAAAGACGTATTATTGCTCATAGGAAACAGGCTGAATAGAAAAGAATGACTTGTTGAATTTTCCTAGACCTGACTGAGTGCAGGGGGGGTGCGTACCGAAACAGTGAAGAAGAAAGTATGTTGCACTTGTCCAATGCCCAATCTATAAAGATAATTAAACAAGCGAAAAACTCAAAACAATTATAAAATTAAATTTAAATACAGGTAGTGCAAAATCTAATAAATAGCATTACCGAAAAACAAACAAGAACATCCTAAGACAAGGACTAATAAGACGTAGGAACTCGAGGACGTAAGTAGTTCATCACCAGAGTTCCAGAGTAAACAATGTCATCGTCATCATCATCATCATCATCATTCAATTAACACACAGCAACATTCTACAAAAAATTACTGTCTCAAAGGCAAGTCAGCACGTCACACACAAATACACCACTCGTTGCAATACACCGTCAATTAACTTCTTTACAAACCTGTTTTCTTTCACCGCAGAACTGGCCGCTTCGCAAAAAATCAAACGAGCAAAGACGGTCAGTCACACAGGCAAAATGTGTAGCTCTCTTTATGTCTGTGTTTGCCGCTAAAAATCTCATAAGCGATGACAGTCGCTCTAACATGACCAGGCAACGGAACGAGCATGGGCTCAAACTCGCACAGTAACGCTCAACGCGACACCACGTAATCGAGCACTTTGAGTACATCGAACGCACACCAGAAACGCACCACTCTACACGGCCACAGAAACTGACCATTACAAAAAAGTGCGTTGCAAAACACACTGCCTTATTAAAACGGACATGCCCAGGTCGCAATTTAACAATAAAGGCAACAAGAGGACCCAGTAAACAGTAACCAGAGCATACAAAAACAAGTGAACCTGTTTCATAGTATAATATATCAACAACTTACAAACTCTTCTACAATAACAAAAACGCAGCTAGCACACGTAAGAACTCTAAAGCAACACGTGGCGATATTATATTATATCCACAAGATACGACAACACTCCAACACACGGCGCACCGTATCACAAACGCCTCAACAAGATTTATATTCAAGCTCCAAAAAACTGTTCGGCACTTGCGGGAAGCAGAAAAATAGAATCTAGGATGATGCCCAGTTCAAAAACACGTCAAAACTAAATAATATATATATGCAATATGTACAGACATTCCAAAAAACGTAACAACACTCGTTGCGTCCGCCGACAGCTCGCGTAAAATGTAACCGCCAGCGTACAATGTAACAGCTTGCTTACAATGTAACCGCTTGCGTACAATGCAACCACCAGCGTACAATGTAATCGCTCGCGTACAATGTAACCGCTAGCGTACAATGTAACTGCTCAATGACTGAGAGAATATTCAAAAATCAAGTAGACCTGAGGGCGAGAAAGAAAGCTGACTGACAGTGACTGTACCACGTTCGAATGGCGAGTGACTTCAAAAAGTCGTCAATAAACAACGCTTCGACGAATCCGACAACCAAAACGAGCGCAAACGCTTCTCCGGTCGAGCGACAACTGGAGCCAGACGCATCCAGGAAATCTGGCGAAATCGTAGAACTTGAGCGTCACTTCAAACGGATTTTCAGATCGGCCGCGGTGGTGGCGTTACCACCAGAGAAATCGGAGACCAGAGGTGGTCAGGTGGTGGTGGTGGTTCACAACTGGTCAAGGCGGAAGGAGTCCTCGGTGGCAGGGTCGGCTATGACGTTGGGGTTCGTCAACATCTGAAGCTCCTCCAACTCAAGCGGGTTCAGTCCGACCTTAAGGGCTTCATCGATTGAAAAGAGTTCGGCGTCGAAAGGTTCCGACAATCCGGACAGCGCTTCCTTCGTGAAGCGATCTTCGTGGCCAAGGCTGTCATCAACACCTGAAATATGAAAACAGGCAAGATTTTAAATGGTGCAGAACTTCTTGATGATTCATACATGTATGAATGTATGTTTGAGCGCTTTATAAATGCTCATAAAAATCAAACTGACGAACTATGCAGATTGCAAGCGACTCTTAAGAATCTTTTTTGAAGTGAGAGCCATAAAAACCTGCAGATTGGTTAGTTCATTGATTGATTGGTTGACTGATTGATTGATTATCTGATTGATTGATTGGTTAGTTGATTATCATTACCACTACTGTGCTGCATCTGCATAAATCTGCATAAATTTACATAAAATTTATATATTTAATATGAAAATGAAAACCTCTTCCGAGAGGCTCGACGAAGGTCATGACCCCCACCTGTTAATATGATGTCTGGAATTTTTCCGCCAGCTTTTGAGTGGTTGGACGATGACTTTGGCATGGAGTAATGAGGTCGGTTGGAGGAGGATGAGGCCGGCATGTGACAGAGGGTGGAAGCGGCCGGCGACCCATGGATGGAGGAGTAGAGATGGGACGATGGTGACGATGGCAGGTGCTGGTAGTAGACTTCCGGCATCAGTTGCTGAAGCGGGGGTGGATTAAAATCGAGGCTCTGAGATTTGCCAGGCACTGATGACGATGGTGACGGCATGTTGCCGAAGTGAAGACCCATTGCGCTTGGTTGCTGCTGCTGCTGCTGCTGCTGCTGTTGATGATGCTGCTGTTGCATCAGGAGGTTGTAAAGACCCATGGAACCACTGTTGTTGCTGTTGTTGTTCTGTGGCAATGGCGAATCCTGAAGCTGTCAACAAAATAATCAATCAATCAATTAATCAATCAAACAATTAATTAACCAACCAATCAACCAACCAACTAACCAATCAATCAACCAGCCAATCAATCAACCAATCAATCAACAAACCAATCAATCAATCAGTCAGGCGACAAAACAATCAACCAACCAAACAATCAATCAGATCAATCAACCAACCAACCAATCAACCAGTCAATCAATCAATCAACAAATCAATCGATCAATCAATCAGTCAATCAATCAGTCAATCAATCAACAAAACAATCAGTCAATCAATCAACCAATCAATCAGATCAATCAATCAACCAATCAATCAACCAATCAATTTATTGTAAACATCAACCATCACTTATTTTACCGTAGCATGACTCACAATAACAGGATGGTAACAAGGAAGGCCGACATATATAAATAAATGCAATTTCCAGAAATGCAACAATGCTTTAGTAAGATGAGCCTCTTACACTTTGACCTTTGATAACAAATAATAATTGTAGTGCATTCCTTAAGCTCTTTGAGTTTTATGGTCCATTTGACGAATTAAAAACACGTGCAATCGCACGACGTTATGTAGAATTATTTATTATTCTGACTGCGTATCCATTTACTGAAACCTTTACTGGTTGCACTGGTTAATTGTGTCAATGCTATTCTGACATGAATACGATATGACAGCTCGTTGGTTGTTTCACAGATACTAAAAAAGGGAGCAGACACTCAGAAGGAGAAAATACCACAACACTTCTGCTAGATAGGAGGAAGGCAAGAACCACACTCAGAAACAATAACGGAAAATGCACTTTAAAAAAAATAGTAATATATATCTGGATGGTTGCACAAATAATATAGAAGACCATACCCAGAAACAAAAACGGAAAATAAAATTTCCAAAAAAAAGAAAAATTGCAATTGTACTATTACGTTCCTGGCTAATTGTACAGAGAATTTTAAACAGACAGAACTTCTAAATTTTCTCTTAATTACCATTGAGAACTGTTCAAACTGCTGTTGAAGGATGCTGGCCTGCTGCTGCTGCTGCTGTAAGCTGTAGATGTCTGTGAATGGTGAGTTGCTGAGTGAGCAGTTCGGCAGACCAGGCGACTCGGACGGCGAGTACGAATGCTGCGAGAGAGGAGACGTCGGAGACTGCGGACACTCAGAACTGCTCCGATACTACAACGAAGCAAAAATTTTTGCACCTCTAGCAACCAATAGCATGCTTCACCTCCAATGTGGGTATTATTATTATTATTACTTATATTTTTATTTTTAGCCGTGGCTGGGCTGGGAGCGCCTCTGAGTAGGCTTCATGAAGGGGCGCTATATAAGTTTTCTGAATGAATGAGTGACCAGGCCTGGGTCGGGAGCGCCTCTGAGTAGATTCCTTGAAGGGGCACTATATAAATTGCATAGATAGATAGATAGAATTATTGTAAATTAACTTTGTAACATGCACACAGTCACAGTGAGTCATACCATTATGTGAATGTGAGGTGTGGATAGTCAGCCGTTAGAAGAGCAGTAAGGCATTCAAGTGCTTGAAAGTCAAGACAAAATAGTGAGTTTAGACATAGTGTTTGAAGTGAATTTGAACGACAAAAGATAATAATATCTCAATTTATTAAATCGACTCCAGAACATGACCTCATTCTATATTTAAAGATCTATAGCATGGCAAGGAGATACCAGGTTCTTCATATTGCTGCCATACAAATTCATGATTACAATAATTTCAATGCAACAGTCGTCTGAATGGTTTCAATGTCTAAGAAAGACATTCTCAAAATTCCTCTTCTCCACTCCTCAGCACCAAACATGTTGATGGAGAATTAGTTTATTTTTAATAGACTGAAAAATCGCACCACTGTCAAGGTCTCAATATTCTTACCATCAGCATGGCATCCCAATGCTTTCTTTCTGCTCTGTGTGTTGGAACTAACAATTACATGTTTACATCTTTCTTTAATTTACCGGTCTTACCCGGCCTAGTGCCCAAGTATCTTCATAACCTCATCCGCCTCATCTGACTGTAGCATACTCTATTCATTCACTATGCTCACGTAAGAGACATGATCTCCCTCCTTGTCCCGCGAGCAAATACTACATTGGTCAAAACTCGAGCTTTTGCCTTTATTTGGCCTGCGCTTTGAAATCAGCTCTCTCCATTGACACATTCTTTGCTATTAAGTGGTACCCGAAGCACATCTTTCGCTGTCTCAAAACTTTCCTTTCTTTGAGTCTTTCACACTGGGAGTGCCTCTGATTGGTGTGCATTGTGAGAGGTGCTTTCTAAATTTATAGATACAATACAATACTATAGGCACAGTTCAATCTATACCCCGCAGTCGATCGAGTCGTGGGCTACGATCGACTTGGCTCGGCCGACGATCGACTCGATCGATTTTGTCGACTCGCCTACCTCTCGACGACTCGATCGACTTGACTCGTCTCACGATCGACTCGATCGACTTCGTCGACTCGCCGACCTCTTGATGACTCGATCGACTTGGCTCGGCCACGATCGACTCGATCGACTTCGTCGACTTGGCCTATAGTTTCGTTTCTTGCACTCTTTTGCAGCATTTGAAAGCTTAGTTATGTGTTCTCAAATGAAAATATATGATAGTAGTTCTGTATCATAAATTCATAATCAGTGTACATTCGAATTCTATGTAATATTCGAAGTGACGTCACAATAGGCCTTGTTTGTACTCTCAAAATGTACCTCTATAATAGTAGTTCTACGCTATATCATAATCTAAAATAGTTATACAATAGGCCTCGTTTTATATTCAAAATGGACTTCTTGAAAAGTAGAGGTCTGTATCATGATCGAAGTGATGCCACAATAGGCCTAGTTTTATATTCTCAAAATGAACGTATAATAATAGATTTGTATCATAGAGTGACGTTACGTTGAAATAGCGCTAGTAGTCTATAGGCTTACACTGTATTTTTAAAATTAAATAATATGACAGTAGATCTGTATTCATTCTTGAAATGAATGAATGAATTATCAAAATGACGTCATAATATGCCTAATTTTGTTTACTCAGTGAACTTATTTAATAGTGGAATTGTATCATTATCGAAGTGACGTCACAAAAGGTCTCGTTTTACAATTATTCGTAAAATGAATATCTACACTAGTAGATGAACGCTGTATAATAATGAAGTGACGTCACAATTTGTCTTGTTTATATTCTGCAAATGTACTTCTATTTAAGTATAATTTGCTTCATAATCGAAGTGACGTCACACTAGGCTTATTTTTTTAAATTCTCGAAGTGAGCTTATATAATAGTGAAATTGCATCATTCATAATAATTATTATCAGAGTGATGTTACAATTTAATGGGTCTAGTTCTGTATTCTCAAAATGAAATAATATGATAGTAGATCTGTACATATCATTATCGAAGTGACGTCACACTAGGCCTAATTTCGCTCTCAGTTAACTTATTTAATAGTAGAATTGTATCATAATCGAAGCGACGTCACAAAAGACCCCGTTTAATATTCTCAAAATGAACATCTAGTGTACATCTATAATAGTAGCCTAGATCTGCATCATAGTCGTTCAACTCAAATCGAAAACGTATGCCTAGGCCTATTATAGTCAAGTTTCCCAGTCCCACTAACACGAAGTCACCAGCTGTCAAAAGGTTGGTTAGTTGCACTTCTGTGCAAAAACTGAATTATGTCATTATAATATCATGTAGGTCACTTTGAGACTTCAAAAAAAATTAAGTAAAATATTTATAAGTCGAATCAAGTCGATGAAGCAACGATCGACTCGACTTGGCAAGACTCACGATCGACTCCACTTGCAAGTCGATCGAGTCGACGATTTTTCGATCGACTCGACTTGGAAAGACTCACGATCGACTCGACTTGCAAGTCGATCGAGTCGACGATTTGTCGATCGACTCGACTTGGCCGAGTTACGATCGACTCGATCGATCGACTGCGGGGTATAGTTCAATCTCTAGTCAAATCTCACATCAGCTATTAAACCCCAAGATCAACAAACACACAGCAATAGAACAGTGCAGATCAAAATTACAACTTTGTAAATGTGATTTTTGTGCAGATTGCGTGGAAATAAACTTTAAACAAAGACTAACGAACGTGAAACCGAACACAGACAACACGAAGCAGTCATGCAAACATGCAAATCAGATTTTTTAAACAAGCACATTAGATTAATCACTCCAATAAAATGGCGGGTAAACAAACGGGGTTTGATTTTATTTTCAAAATTAGTTCAAATTTAAATCCACAGCAAACAGAATATAATAATCTGCATTAGTCTGATCAGTGTATTATTTAATTAAATTTATTTGATCATCAATTAAATTTTATTGCCCTAGAGATTCAGGGCTAAGTGGACAAGCGTTGATAATTATGGAACATGTTCTAAGCTACTACACTCAAGACTTGGCCTGTCAACAGAACAATTCTGCCACACTGATGCATAAGCATAGCATGCCATTTTGCATTATTTTGACCCTGGCAATCAGTTATTTACATAATTACACTTACAAGGAAACAAGACATCATAAATAATATGTTAGAGCATTATTATTTTTTCTGTATTTATCCAGCACTGTGAATTAATTACTAAGAATCATGCAACTGTGATTGCGTATGGACCTTGAGCAAGTCCCTCACTCACAATTGCTCGTGCACTTCGGCGTGAAACTCCGGTGCAATGTCCGCACTGCAGTCGGGAGCACTTCTGAGTAGACAGTTTGAAGGGGCGCTATAGAAAATGCGAGAAATAAATAAATACATTTGATCATATCGATTACCTGCAGAACTTTAATCGGGTTAGCACGTACCTGACGATAAGAGCCACCAGGTTGATTAAACTCAGACTGCGAGCAGCACATCATTTGTTCACAACCATCCGCCTGACCATTCGCAAAGCCTACTGGCGACGCTGGTAGACTTGAATGACAACAAGAACAGTTAAGGACGCGCTCCGATTCGCCTAAAGTCAAAGAACTCGGCCTTCGAAAGTTACGACCCGAGTGGTCACTGGTGTAAAGACTATTCCCGTTGATATCACCAGGGGCGTAGGTCATGTCATCGTTGTCGAAATCTATACAAGAGTGGTCGACTAGACCGTCGGGTGTCATTTCGGAGACGGTTATTTTTGGAGGTCGGTGGATAAAGTTCGTGTTGCAACAATCCTGGGAGTCGTGCCTAAGATGATGCTGACTCTGAGGGTGCTGTTGGTAGGAGTCCCGGTCGTAGTTTAGACGGCTGTAATCTAAGTCTATTCTATTCGTGTTAGTGTCTAGGTTACTATCCTATTCAACAACAACAACAACAACAACAAAAGCATTTAGAAATGATTACGACAATTAAACATACAATTAATTCTTAAAAAACAAGCATAAACAAACATTAATTTTTAAATAAACCGATCAAAATCATTATGAAAACGTTAAAGAAAAAAAAACACTTATACCCTACAATGTTTCACAATGACAAAAGCAACAACAAACTGTGGTTTTAAATGTAATTCAATTAGCAACATCAAAGAAAGATATTGTTCTTTGATGAACACTCATTCTTTCATCGAGAAAATATCTGACAGAACATCTTTCTCACGATTGGCACATTTTCCATTACCCCAAATTCCCATTTGGTGTAAATCTGAATCAATTCTACTGAACACAATACTCGTGCGAAAAAAGCCTACTTTGAACATCTAAAACTCTAAATGAAATTATTTTTCATGCAACAGTGATTAAAAACCTCTAAAAAATAAACGATGAACTACTTGACAGAGATACTTGGGATAATCACACACGCTAGTACAACATCTGATTCTGCATCTACATCGCAAACTTTAACCCTTTAATGCCGGAGGGTATAGGATTTCCCATACCATTTACTACCATCTTGGCATTAAAGGGTTAACTAAACCGACAACACCCAGCAAACACCAAGCAGACAATAACGGTTCTAGACTGAACATGCAAGCAAGTGCAAGAAGAAAACCTGAGGCAGGATGCCGTGCACGCCAGAATGCGATGGACTGGAACCATAGAGAACAAGCGGCGTCGGTCCACTGTGCGCCTGGCGATGCCTCGAACCCGGACTGTTCTGCTGACTTGTGCGCACTGGTCCGATGTGGCCAGCGTGCTGGGAGCCAAGGGTCATGTTGTTCGCACGGCTGTAGGTCTGATCGCCGCCGCCGTCCATGAGGCTTCCTCCGAGTGATGACGTGAACTGCAGGTTCGACAGATCGGGGAGAGAGTCCGTGTTGGTTGAGATGCCCGAGTCGTTCAGGGGAGACGGGTAAATACTGAAAATACCAAAGGTCATCAGGCTCACTGAATTTTACAAATGATAATTTGTATGCAAATGTGTTTCCATCTACCGGTTTAGTTATGGAGCTCAGAGGATGTCAGACGTCACATAACAGCGTCTCTCACTTTTAAATGCAGTCGATCTGCTTAGTTAATTTACTCTACCCATCGTTGACATTGTAATTGTAATTGAACATTTAAAGCGCCGCTCACAGATTCAGTAGCGCTCCCGACCCAAGTTAGCGCTCCAGCTAACAAATAGTATAGTTTTTCAGGCGTTTACAGAACAAGGGAAGAGAAATACCAAGAAGCTCAAGACATAGCTTGTGAGGAAGGCGATTCCGACAAGGAGGGCCAACATAGGCAAAGACATTATCTCCTACAACTGCGCTTGTTTGGCGGCCCTTCATTGATGGGCATTGTCCTACATGTCTGACCTTTCTGTTGCCTGCTACTAACCTTGTAACCCACAAAGTGTGGCTCTTCGGCCATGAGAAAGCTATTGGTTCCACATGCATATTCTGTTGGTCACCACCGATAACTGGGGCCCACCATTTATAGCAGGCATCTGCTGGAGCTGTCTCAATACATTCTATAAGGTGTTCAAAGCTCAATTTTTAGCCATGGCTGTTCTGGAGAGCCTCTAACTCCGAATAGGTCTCTTTAAGGGGCACGATATAAGTTCTCAGATTGGATGCCGATATATGCTGCAACATGATACAGAACATCACGAGACACATATACCGCACTCGCATCAATTGTTCAAAGTACAGTAAATAAAAATACATATATGCTAACTTGCCTGCAGGCATAGTACATGTTTACATTGGAGAAAAATACTGTTTTAATATAATGAACATTTAAATTATTTAAGTAACAATTAGATACTCATTCGAGCTGAAAAGAAATTCAGTCTAAAAAAATGACTTACCTAATTCCAGGCACATCATGAGATCTTCCTGGACAATGCGGCACCTAGAAAGAAATTCATTTCTTATTTAAACTTCAATTTTCAAATGTTGAAACCGTTCTTCAGATATAATGGGAATCTGTTCATTTTTTAGAAAGTTGGTAACAAGCCCAAAACAGTTGCTAAAGATAAGCACTACGAGCTGATTTTTACTCAACAGAACACTGACAGAAAAATTACATTAATTATCCAACTAGCTAGAATCCATGCCTACTCTTCCCCCCTCTGCTCCCTCAATCAGTATCCACAAAAACAACCCCAGAAATATTCTGACACAATTCACCAGATAGCGCCAGAGCAAGTCCATGTGCTTACATGTTTTTAACGAGGATGTTTTATCTTACTTAATTGTCATGCCACGTAAACCAAAGTGCAGTATAAATAGTTGGCTATTAATATTATAAGAACATATTTATATTGAATTTAAGTTCTTCACCTTAATACATCATGTGGCATAAAATAGTAGGTAGCCAATGCGACATCGAGGTCACAAACTAAGAATTTAAGATTTGCAAGCACTGTCAAAATGCTAACTTACATTCTCCAAGCTCCATATATCATTGGCTTTAAGCATCTCGTTTGATGACATGAGATCCGCTGTAAACAAAGACAAAAAAAGTTATACACAAGCAAACAAACACACAGGGTGCGGTGGTGTAGTGGTGGCATCGTTGCCTTGGAGCCGGAAGGTTCAAGGTTCGAATCCACCTCGCCACGTAAGGACCTTGGGCAAGTACTTCACTCACAATTGCTCAGCACTTCGGCGTGAAACTCCGATGCAGTGTCCGCTCTGCATTCGGCAATGCCTCTAAGTAGAAATCTTGAAGGGGGTTATAACAAGAGCCCATACATACATGCTAAGACGCATTAAGACATTAAGACGCATTGTGGCCACATACGTACCATGCCGGTTGACGGGGGATGTTGGGCTTGGTGGAGACGGTTGTTGCTGTGGCGACTGACATGAATCCATCGTACTTGAGTGGATTGCGGAGTCAGAATTAGTTCTGCAATAGAACACAAGTGGTTAACGACGTTACACCATACATCTAACATCAATGTTTATTGTTTAGTGGGGCGCGGTGGTGTAGTGGCGGCGTCATAGACTTGGAGCCAGAAGGTTCAAATTCATCTCGCCACGTAAGGACCTTGGGCAAGTCTTTCACTCACAATTGCTCAGCGCTTCGGCGTGAAACTCCGATGCAGTGTCCGTTCTGCATTCGGGAGCGCCTCTGAGTAGGGAGAGCTTTAAGGGGCGCTATAACAAGTGCACATACAAACATCAAAGAATGTCATCCATTTATATCTTAGTATTCAATGTCTGAATAATTTTACATCAAGTTCTTGCAGATGTGTAAAACTCTGAATACGGTAAACTTGGACCAAAGATTCACACATGATATAGTTCTATTGTAAATTTCAATGTGTTTAATTGATATACTCCGATCAACTCTAATTAGCATGGAATCATACGAAATGTGGAAAGATTCAAGTCAAACCTTCTCCAGCTGGTATCTGGCGGTGGAGAGAGATACGTCAGGCCGTACGGTGAACAATCAACCTGGAAGACTACTGTCAAGGTCAATCATCCCATAGCAAACATCTGTGCAGTTGTATTTTGCATTGTATTGTATCTATAAATTTATATAGCGCCTCTCACAGATTGATAATTCAGAAGTGCTCTCAGCGGGACAAAGATAATTCCAAATGGAGGCCAACTCGAGCAAGATGAAGATGTAGATAACGGCTTTTGCATAAAGTTTGAGTTACATATATGATTTGAGTTACGAACACATACAAACATACAACTTCGTCCATCTATTCAGAGCATTTCTACAGTTAACAACTCAGAGGTGATCCTCTCCAAAAACATTAGCGGAAAAGTGTTTGTAGAAAATAATTATGCATGCAGAATCCCTAGCTAAGACAAGGCATAGATCCAAATGAAGGCTATTCCACTGAAAAAACAGGCTACATTGTTGAGGCGTGCATAAACAGAATAATTATTTCACCCAAAACGGTTGATTATAGATTTTTAAAGCAAGGCAATGTTGAAATGGCGTAGGTTTAAATAGCCAAGGGCATCACCAATTACCATTGCCAAACCCACAATGATCAGAATCTCAAATTTGAAATGCTAGAAAAGAGGCAGCCAATGAAGTACGCCATGAATGCGTGAACCTCTTTATACAAAGTTCTGCAATTGGTAGCCCATAACCCCACGACATGTGTGATTAGTGTGCCATGGCTTCTGATGCTATCAACTGGACAATGTGGACATACAAGACAAGTGAGTAGACCTAATTTAAGTAACTCTTGTGTACAGTTCTTGCACTCTCCATTTTCAGACAACCCAAGACATTGCCACAAAATTTGCAAGGGTGGTCAAAAAGTCCCAAGTACGGTAACTGAAAAGGATAAAACTGTGGTGAAAATTCATTGGCAACAAGAAACCCCATTTAAACAATAATCGAATGAGGTCGTGGCAAATAAGTAACCTAAAATATTTAACTGAGCAACTGCATGAACTTAAATGAAGTTTATAACCAACATCAAAACAACGGAGATTTGCTTAAAACTGCATACATGGGAAGCCTGCATCTAAAAATCACAGTGGTTTAGCAGCAACTATCACCAGGTGCACAACATCCTAAAATTGAAATTTAATCTAACTTAAATCTCAAATCTAATCTCTAGCTCAAAATCTCATTTACGCCAGACGATCAGACATTCATGACACAGACGAACGACGACCAAAGAGAGATCATGACGACATTTGTACAGCTCAGTTATTGCTTCCTGCGGTCCATTAACATCACTACGACCGTTGTATCAGCAGAGACCGGCTGAGGACTTCATTTCTCAACACAAAGATTCAGTCATAATAAGCTCTATGCTTTGTATTGTCAACGGACGTTTTATAATGCAAAGGTCAAAACGAGAACGTATGACTCATCATTTTCATCGGAAGATCATTGCGGTAGATAAGATAATGTCACGTAGGCTTGCAACCCACACACACCTCTTGCATCTACATACATTTTTTTCACTCTATTCCTGTCTACATTAAAAGTGAAGCTGTTTACATCAGGGCTGATTTTAAGGAATTTTAGAACTGCACAACTCCTTCTTTCCTTTCCCCATCATCCATGGTAAATTAAGTTCAATCGGAGAACAATCACATTTTTTGCTTGTTTTAACTGTACAAAAGTGCTTCTACAACTGCACATTTTGTGTACAACTGCACGTTAAAAAAGCCCTGGTTTACATCATCTCGAGCTTTTGTGAGATACATCAAAGGCCCCATATCAATCGTATACATTAACTTACAATACAATACAACTGAATCTGATACAATGCCATTCAACCGCATTTGATATTGTCCTTCTTCAAACGTTCATAAGTGCACACACACACGACCGTATGATATGACAGAACATTGATATCGCACAGCAATTACGCGTGAAGGACATGCTCAAGGGTCTAACACAGTGACCACCTGTCAGCTATTGTGCTACGATTTACATTCCATAATAAACTCTTGAGAAGTGTGGTCTTGAACTTGTAGGATCTTTCAGTTGCGGTGCAAACACGACCACAAAAAGAAAAAAATCGTTTGAGACAATTACTCATTTCTTACTACTAAAAAGCTCAAGATTGGTGAATGGGTTGAAAGAACACTCGGTTAGAGCAAGTACAACAACAACAACAACAACAACAACAACTCTACAATTTTGGACACACAACATTACAGTGTACACTACACCAAACAACTCAATTCCATCTTGCAATCAACGGAGCATCCATCTGGATATGAGAATAATATTTACTGATCATTTAATAAATGCCTTAAATAACAAAACATAAAAGCACACAGGAATAATGACAACAATTAAATGAGAAGCTGGTAAAATAATAATATAATTTAAAAAATACAATAGCGTAGGTCATTATCAGCACAAAAATCAGATTTAAATAAAAAAAACAAGAATAATTCAATCATTCATTATAATGAGGATTTATATATTATATAGTGTTCCATCAAGGCGACTACCCAGAAGCGCTCCTGATCCCAGTATGACAAAAAATGACAGTTTCGAGATGTGCATAGAAAGTATCAGAGCGGAACCACGGTAAAACAAACACAGTGACAAAGGAGCCGATGAACACAAAAAGCGCATCCATATAATAAAATGCAAGAACAATGGCCACAATGAACAATAGAAGAAGTTCAACGAAAGGATACGCGCTTGTCAAGCGGAAACTGCCTTCGCTGATTCTGCGAGGAGTGTGTCGACTGTCGATTCCGATCTCTGTGGAACTTGTCGATGAGACTCTGTCGACCGCAGCCCTGCTTCATGTCTTCCAAGCAATGCAACGCACTCTGTTGCCAGCACAAAACATATAAGATAAGCAAGTAAGTAAATACGTATTTTCTGTATAACCCCACTTGCAAATGCACAATGGGACATAGAAAATCATCATAATACATCGAAGTAATAATAGGTAATAAAACGTACAAATTAAAATCACAATTCGAATATAACATAACTACTAAACTATTAGCGATTTGTAATCTATATAGCATTCTGGTGAAAAAATCCATTTCCAATCAACGAATCACATTGCGGCATCTCTAGATCATGTGAGCGTGGCCTAAGGGAGTAACCAGTTACACATTCAGGTGTAAGAAGATCATTGGATGACATGCCCAGGATCACAGAGGGGTCACTGAAGACTGAAGATAGAAAGGATAGTATTTAGCAAAGAGGGATACATCTGCCTTAGAACACAACATGTCAAAGACCTAGGAGTACTGGTTGGCAAAACCTCTGTCATATCAACTTTCTAATAATAGCGGACAGATGATGTACTACATGTACAATTGTACATGTACCGGTATATAACATGTACTGCTCCATTAGTCTTTAGAAAAACAGTAAATTGATGTAAAATATGAATATATGACTAATCAATTTTGACACCAGATCAAAACCAATCTCTGTGGCCTCCAAACAGCGCTGGTTTGGCTATGCTTTGGCCTATCTATGTGAGTTCTGCTGTCCAGCATCAGTTAATAAAACCTGTCAGCATCGTGCTTTCTCAGTTGTAGGTTCATCTGTCTAGACTCCAGTTGGAGATACGTTTGTCAACTAGGTTTGATTTCTAATCGTTTTTATAGACTCCTGAAGACCTATTTGCATCACTGTGGTTGCACTAGGAGCACCTATGAGTGCACTTCTCGAAGGGGCGCGATATAAATTCTTGAAAAGAATGAATGAAAGAGCTTTCACCTGAAGATCGATGGAATTACCGCTGCTCATCTGGCTGACATTAGGCAATGATCCTCCTCTGTAGACGACCATGTTCGGCTGTGTGAGATGCTGCTGCTGCTGCTGCGGTTGCTGCAGCTGGTGTGGCTGCTGCTGCTTTTCCAATGCTGCCTAAAAACAGACATAAAGCCTTTTGTATTCCCAAAAAACGTTTCGCACATTACCAACGTAGCTCACTTATGTCAAGTGATCTATGCAAAGCAGAGCTTATCCATATGACACCAGCACCACAATGTGGGTCAGCTATGATGCATACATGTGATGAGTATGAACACACCAATGTCCCCATGTTACTTGCAGGTCAGTAACCCCACAATTGGTAGAATTCGATCACAAAGTATTTATGGCAATTTTTAAGAATGTAGGCCTATCATCAAGTCAATCACCATTTTTATTCCATAAAAGTTTCACCATATTACCAACTTTACTCAGTACATTGAGGTCAAATAGAATCTATCAAGCCAAAAATAAATAAACAGATTTTCACTAACCGGATATAGAACAACACAGCTGTGCACCAAATGTATTAACGTAAAAACATTGCGAACAGAGGCCTACATATGAACAGCTACACATTTGAATCACACACACCACCCAGATGGAAAGCAATCGACAAAGCTCGCACCTCCCTAAGCATTTGCAGCGCGCGGTAAGCAATAATCTTGCGCTAAATAAATCCGGATTAAAGGAGGCCAAAGTCACGATCCCAGGCGATCTCCCTACAGACCTACAAGCGTCAATGACAACTATTATGCCATCGATCGACACCCGAAAATCGTCTAATTTCGCTCGTATATGCTCGCCTACCCTCGTCGTCGCCGAGACCTCGCGTAGTACGGCCTCGAAAGCGGCCGTCTCTTCGGCCTGCTTCTTGTTGTGGAGAGCGATCTTCTCGCTGAATTTCCTTGGACTTGACGACATGTTCTTCTTCAATTTTTCCAACACACACACATACACACATACAGTTACATACGAACCACGGCTTACATAATTATTGAGATGCCTCAATCCATGACGTCATTGATATTGCGTGTCTTCGCTGAACATCCACATGCTGCTGCAAAAACATCAAAGTACCTACTAGGCCTATATTAAAAATCAGAATTTTTTCTGTTCGCCTTTGCTATTTCGCTTCTGCTTTCAATTAGCCTAATATTGCATCGTGGTCGTTATTAATCTAAATTTGTATTTAGCCAATAATACATTCACTTGCTAGATGAGTGCTTCTGAATCGTTGCGAGGCCTACAGTTTTTCAATCGATTGCTTACGAATCTATGGCACTTTAAGTTACACTTAAAGGTCTTTGCTTAAATCTCTACATATTATTATGACGCTACACATCAGATTCGACATTAATTTTATGTCAAATGAGTAGAAAATTTGTCATCAATGTAGGCCTACTCAGGGTCCAAATTTTTAGATAGGATTGGCCAATCACATAAGCTAGGTGTCCTTTTTATTGTGTGGGTTGTTAGTAAGCGTACAAGGGCCGTTCGTAAATATAAAGTTCTTGATAAGCAAGCACGTGACAATTTAAGTAGGCTAAAAGTGAACTCGTAAATAATAGGCCTAACGGCTCCCGATATCCAAATTCAGGTTTAAAGTAGGCAACGAACGTGCACTACACTACCGCGCCTACACGAGCACAGTCGAGATCTTTAAAAATTTCCTGCAGTATGCCTAAAAACTGACTGATAGCTAGGGCAGAAGGCAGAATTAGCAGCTAGTCGCTTGCTTAAACCAGGCTCAAACAGCGACCTAGCTATAATAATAATAATTATGTAAAACCACATAGATGCGAATGGAAGGTTAACTTACGTAGGTTAGTAGTAGTTGCAGTTAAAGCAGTTTAACGTCACTGTGTGGTAACAAAGACCATTAGCGACGCCCACCTACTTTATCTAGGCTTGGGACTGGCACTGGCAGAGTGCACAGTGGCGGAGTTAATGGAAGGTGTGCGCTAATGCATTCTATTTCTAGCGATGATGATGTGCTGTGACGTCATTGACAGCGGCTTTTAAGAAGACTGATGTCTCCATTTAAAGTGCGTTCCATTAAAGCGACTTTAATTTGTGTTGATGTTAAATTTCTCGCTTAAATTCCATTATTTTATGTTCGGGAGCTGAACGGTAACGATTGGGCGTACCTTTGACGTACGTAGAGCTAATTATGATCACGATATAAATCTAAACTGATAAATTCTGAACTATATGCATGATGTTCGTATAAGTTTATTGGTCATTCTTGTCAGCGGCATCATTCTGTCATTAATAACGTAAATGGGAATTGACTCAGTTAGCAATTTATTTGTACAATGCAAGCGCAAACTTAGATTTGTCTCCTTTCAATTGTGTTCACATTTTAGCTGGGTTCTTTCTTGTTATGAATAATGCACAACATGAGTGAAAGAAATAATATGCGTTTGATGTGTCTAATCACAGGTGTGCTGTGATTAAACCACTAAGGGAATGCTGTGACAATGTCAACTGATGCATCAAGAAAGTTAATTGGTTTCCACATATACCAAGAATTCTGCCGTATGTTTCCCATGGGTATGGAATTATTCTGTTTTATTTGTTCACTATTTAAATTAAATAAAGAAACAGACGGTGCATTTTGTGTAGGCCCATCTAGAACTTAACTTCACGTCCTTAACATGACTGTATACATATATAGGCCCAAGGCCTAATATGACTGAATTTGTTTTGAAATTCTGAATTCAGAAGATTTTCAGTCTTTAATTTATGTTGCCTTGTTTTCCAAAATATTTTCTACCAAGAAAATTTGAACAGGTGTTTTACGAATGAAAAATTTCTGCACGTTGCTATGAGTTGTTTTTAGTGGATAAAATGAACCACGAGTTTAAACTGCATTTAAATATGATTTGCATAAATGAACATTCTGGTATTTTTTATCGGAAAGTAATTTATTCTTACAGGACATGGGAAGGTGAACCCGGTTGAAATGAGTCCATTTCTGATGACAATGCGTCTCATAAAGCAGTTCTATGGATTCAGCAAGCCTGAAGTTTACAGCACACTTATCGCTCTACTCCAAGACTACGATCCAAGCCTGGGAGTGAAACATCGTGAGAGGGTAACTGCTTGCTGCTTGCATATGTTCTGAAAGTTGAGCAGACTAATTTTAGGTTTCATTAGCCAAATAAGAACCGGGTTTTCAAAAGAACAATAACAGTATGCTGGCAATTTTTACCGTTTTGTTTTATTAAATTAGTGCTGATTGCAGTTATTATTTATAAGATACTTTGTAAAATGGTGAATTTCGACAAAAGAGTATTTAACATTTAGTGTAAGGCCTAAAAAAAAAATTTTGTGTTTCCGGTAACAGAGCTAAAAAAAATTGGGTCGGTAGGTCGGAAAATATTTTTATTTTGGTAAAATATTTTTATGATGTGACTATCCGAAAAAGTATACCAAACTAGTCTTTTTTGCACGCTGAAACAAAGTACGTGTTCTAAGCAAGTATAAACTGCCTATTTCCCGACTGTCTGCACATAAAACTGCTCTAGAAACAGTCCTATTAATTTCATTTTGTTGACGTCTCTTATGTTATGTCAATACAAATTTTTTTTGTTTTAAAAATTTAAATAAAAAAAAAATTAAAAAAAAATTTTTTTTGAAAGAAATATTTTTGGAAAAATTTTTTTACAAAAATATTTGAGTCGCGGCCGTAAAAATGGGTCGGTCGGGTTACCGGAAACACAACAATTTTTTTTCTACGCCTAATGTAAGAACATCCTTGATGCAAAGAATTACAGCACTTCACAAATTTCTTAAAATTTGATCAAAGTACTTAGTATTAACAGACAGCAGAATGCATGTGAATCATGACCACATGGGTGCCGCATACATGTACCAGTATTGGTAAGAAATGCTGAAAGAACCTATTTGGTTTTCGTAAGCTCTTCAAACAATTCTGTTTGATTAGGAATTTTTGTTGAACGTTTTGAAGAGCATTTGATGTGTTTCTAGCGAAGAAAAGCTCTGCAGATTACTGATCGCATTTATTGAAAATACGAAATAACATTTGCTTTATTTGCGTCTTGCAGACGATGCGCTACATAAAACTTCTCTTGGTTGACCAGCCTGACTTGGCCGACTACCTGCTCTACCTACTTCCAGAATGTGTCAAATCTAACGACAATGAAGAGTCACAGCAGCAGCAGCAACATCAGCAGCAGCAGCCTTCCAAATGCATCCACTGTTCATCACAAACTGTCAGATGTGAAAAGAGACCTACAGCGGAAAGGTATTAAATAACATAAAAAATTATTCATTGATACTCAGCTCCCTTCCTGAGATTCCTCTCTCATCTCAAGACTGTTATTTTAGTCGCACTGGGCTTTGGAGTGCTCTGAGTAGTTGCCTTGAAGAGGTACTATGCAAATTTTGCATATAAATCAATGAATAATATGAAACACATAGGTAGCATCAAAACTAAGCTACATTGTATTAGTTACCAGCTATGGAATGACTTACTCCTGCACTATGGGCCAAACTAATGACTCGTTTTCCTTATCAATCAGTCCCCGGAGTTTAAAAAAATTTCTTTTTCCCTGGAGTTTTGCATGCTACTTTTTCCGCATTGTCATCGCTTGAGAAATTCCAAATATTTTTTAGCTCTTTGTTTCAATGTTTCTGATGTGGTTTTTCTTTCAGTTTGCGTGAAGAACCAAGCCACAGTAGCAGCAGTCTGTTGCAGAGAATGGTGGTCTTACCCGCCAGCGAGTCCTTCAAGGATTTCACCACAACTGCCGTGAGGATCGCTCCGGCAATCAACTCTGTAGCCGGGATAACAACCACCGCCAGCAACTCGGTTCTTGCGTTTGGGAAGAACGCAAAGATCGCTCTTCCGCATCTGGTGAAGAACGCTGCAGGGCAGATGAAACAGCTGCAGGTTCAAAGCAAGCCGGGCACGACGCTTGGCACGATTCTCTACAGTCCAAACATCGTCATTAAAAGCGAGATTCTGTCGGATGCGTCCTCCATTGTCACATTGCCGAGGATATCGTCGACAGTGGCGGGCACGACAATCCCCATCAACGCTGTCCAGGATGCTGGAAATCCACTGGCACGACATCTTGGACTGAAGCTTGCTACGCACATCACGTCATTACCAAAAGATGGTACTTCTAAGGCAGCTTTGTCAAGCGGTAAGGCTCCGTTGATCAGAGCGGCACCGAAAACGGTCGTCGAAAGCTCGGGAAGTGGAACCTTAGGGGATTCTCTCGATAGTAGATTGGAGAATTTAATCAGGAAATTTGGGAAGGAAACACAGACGTCAACAGGAATGGTTATCGGCGTGCACCAGAAAGCAGCGTCTACCGTGCCATCTACCTTGTTTTGTCCCAAGCTAAGCTGCATACGAAATACCGACACAAAGGAAACCATAGTAGTTCAGAAACAACAGGAGTCTGTTGGCCGTAGTACACACACCTCTGTGACAAACGCTCTTCTGAGATGTATGCCAGCATTTCCGCAAAGCCAGCCAATGTTTGTGATAGAGAAAACGAGTAGAAACATAACGACGAGCAGCTTTGATAATACAGCGGGCATTCGAATCATCAAGAAAGGCAAAGTTTCCACTAGTGGATTGCCTCTACTGAAATTGGACAAAGCTCCACCTGCCACCACTACCGTGTCAGAGAGCAGTCCTCTGATATCGCTGAAGAAACTTGTGGCAGGAGTCGGGCTGCTGAAGAGCGTTGAAAACGAAGCCGTCAATCATTCTCCAACCGCTGTTTCAAATCGTGATGCAGTGATGGGCAGCATTGCATGTGAGAGGGCGGCTGTTTGTGCTAAACTGGAAGGAGAGCCAGTTGAAGCGACAGAAAGCGGTGTAGCTAAAGAATCTGACCATCTCGAAGCATCTACGAGCAGTTTGAAGAGTCTTTTGGACGATAAAGATGTCGACGTTCAAGAGAAGCAGCAAGAAAACGCGACTAGACTTAACGCGGACAGTTCTACACCCGTGCTTCTTGAAATCTCTTCCGACAAAGAAGTCTTCCGTCCGTGTGGTTTGTCGGAGTCCGACGGAAGATTAAGTCCGTACAGCGACGAAACATCACATAGTCTCATGATGAACGACGGCACTTCAGACTATCATGCAAGCGATGAAGAACTGACCCTTCCAACAGGATGTTCAACCACGCTGGAGATAAATGACAGCAAATGTCCAGAGCCATCACAGATAAATGCTACCTCCGCCGTGGGCTTTGAAGCGCAACCTTCAGACGAAGAACCCGTGCGCAAGAAAATGCGAGTTGCAACATCGACCGACGACACTTCGCAGTACGAGGGACGCACGTACTTGGCTCGTTTGATGGAGCTGCCGTCGCCTCCGAACTACGAGCGCGAAAACCTCTGGGACCTGGTCCCGGACGACAGAAAGAAGAAGGGCAAGATTGCAGTAAAGAGAAAGCGTAAGAAGTGATCTTGACTTTGATTTATAAATATCCAGTTGTTATGATGGAACCATTGTTCTTGTTCGTCCAAGAAGTTGTTGGGTTTTTTTGTCGGCATTGACTTGCGTGAAAGAAAATTTAGTTAAGATTCAGAGCGTAACGTTTGCGTTCTTCTTGATCTTTGCGTTAAAGTAGCGACAGAAAAGTGATGATGTGGAAAGTTGAAACAGATCTCCACAAACAAAACTTTGGTTTTTTCGAAATGAACTTTGTAGAAAACTGGTGTCATATTTTCATGTTTCTGTGTTAAGGGCTGTACCTGCTATAAATGTACAGAAAATTCAGCAGATGACATTCATGAACAAGTTTTAAAATATTGATGTCATATAGGAATTTGACAGTAATTAAAAATGCATTTAGCTTGTAACCTGGTTCTTATGTTTATTTTTGACCTTTTAGCCCGTTTTCTTAAAGCCCAGCTTTAAGCCAAGCACTTGTGAAAGACTGTTAACCACTCATAGAGTCATTATATAAATGCAGTCAGCAATGTGCACCTTAAGTTTTAAATAATTATGCTCAGCTGCAGGTATTAATTAATTATTAATTAAATTATTATTAATTATTAATTAAATAATATAATTTATGCAGGTGTCACTGTTGCAAAAGTGTTGCATGTCCAACTCTGATTTTTTTAATCCTGTGATCAGAGGTTTGCACGATACGATTTTTCTGAGTTTGCAACTTTAGTTATTGGGGTTTGCACTTTGATTTGCTGTCACTTGGTACATGCATCAAAGTTATGCTGCTCAAAGTAATTCATTGTTTGAAACAATAACTAACTCTAAGATTATTGTGGGTAAATGTACTGCTGAAGGAGTCTGAAAGTGAAGATAACGAAAACTTAAGAATTAAGTCTGCTCGTACTCTGGAAGTGCCAGTCCCCAGTCTGGAGAAAGAGGAGGGCAGCACTAATCATCTTTGTCTTGTTACAGACATAGTGGTGTCAAAACAGCAGCTAACCAGTCATTATTATTAATTGAGCGCCTCTGAATAGCTAGTCTGTAAGAGGCGCTTTATAAATGCTCATATACATGTACCATACCGTACCATTATAGTCACAGGTCAGGTTATAGAGGAAGTACTAGTGGTAAAATTAACCTAGAAATTCACGCATTTTGATGCTGTCATTTCAACTGCTGTAACTACCTCTGGGTGTAGTTTAATCTAGCTCTTTATGCAAGAACCATGTTAACTCTAACAGTTCCAAGACTACCGAATAAAGGATTTTTGTAAACTAAAATGCATCTTCCAACTAAAGAAACTGTGTAAAATCAATATAATAAATCTATGATGAAGCAGCAAACTTTTAAAGTTTGCCTATAATTTATTAAATATCAACTTCATTACAATGGTCTACAACAATGTGTAAAACTTTAAGCCATTCAATATAATTGACAATAAAACCTTAAAGCCACAACACAGCTCACAAACACAAGTATAAATAGTATTTATAGGCTCTGCATGACCTGAAAGGTAAGCCAAAATCGTTTTTGCGAAAACTCGAAAGATGTTCTCAATTGAGAATTCAACGTTTTGCGAAACTTGAAATTTTTTTGTTTACTCTTGTTGCATTATCAATACTGGATCTGTTTAATGATTCATGGGAATAAATTGTCCTTTCCATTCGAATCATCATTTCTTCATTCCATTTTGTATTGTATTGTATCTGACAACTTATAAAGCGCTTCTTGCAGCAGTAGCCTTTCAGAAGCGCTCCCAGTGCGTGCAACCCCGAGAGAAAAGATTTGTGTTACAATCGCGCAATTACAGTTCTAAGTCTGTATTAGCTCATGCTTTATTGGTTTCATTCAGGGCTCTTCAGAAACAGTTTGTGACAACTTTTAATTGCATTACAAGTTGAGTTCCATTTGACCGAAATAGTTTCTGTAGACATGTGAAAAAGCATTGCGTAGCATCACAACAATTACAATCGTACATGCAAAAATCAAGCCTGCGTACAAACTTTATCTACACGCGTTTCAGTCCTCGAAGGGTATCACAGCATACTAAAACTAGGCTCTAACACTAGACTTAACAAACTATAATAATAGTCAATGCGAGTTTAACAAATCCTGAAAAGTACGGATTAAATTCACCGGGTTTCTCGTAAGCACGTGTTACAATTACTCACTGATCAATGCGATTAGTTTAATTATAGATCGCCTTCGAAAGTTCAAAGATGTATATACAACAAGTAAATTATCACTGAGGTCTCTTAAGTATGCTTTTACATAAATGTGTATTATAAGGGAAAGTACAGTAACATGCTGTGTCCCAAAACTCAGTACTTACTAATAAACAGTATTTCAATCAATCAATTTGTTTTATTGAATTATAATATAGAACGTAGCAATTTAACAAAATTATAAAAAAAAGACTTTATTTTGTCATTTCTGCACATAGGAAAAATCAGAATTTACTTACTGACATAAGTATGGTAAATTCTTTTAGCGCTATACTCACTTTTGTGTATCTGTGAAAGTAAAGTAAATTCATTTTAAAGAACCGAATAAAAAAGATTTTAATCTGTTGTTGCAAGTTGAAGAGACAAAACACAATTTGGTCAAAATTGAAAGCAGAAATGTCTGATACAATTAGAATCTTTTGAATTAATCATCATTAGCAGGTATTTATCGATGTTCTATAAGTAAATACAAACAGACACTGTATTTCCGTTTGCCTTTTTCTCCTTTTTTTCTTCTTCCTGCTCAGTTGCTTTTAAGTCATTCATTCTCAACTTTTAAAAATTGCATGTCCACTGTCTGACCTTCTAAAAATTAATTCATTCCGAAAATTTATATAGCACCCTTCAAGAGCCTACTGGAAGCTGGCCTGATGATGGCTTGGTCTGCCATTGATTCAATGATTAGTTAATAACAATGATGATAATAATAATTTTCCTAGCTGTTAAGAGACCTCAGACTGTAGAACAAAAATCAATTCTTGTTATCATGAGTTGTGTCTTTTTCTGTACAATATTATAGACATTTCCTGAATAGTTCCCAGGTAGCGACTACTATGTGCATTATCTACAGAAATTCACATGAACTCTGAATGTACAGGAAGAATATTATTGTGAACAAGTTGAGCAACTACAGGCAGCAGGTGTGACTTTGGAGATACCGATACATGGTGTAACCAAAGGCGTACAAGGCGGGGTCCAGAGAGGCAAATGCCCCCCAAATTTCGGGCAAGTCTGTTTTCGAATAGTAAAAAAGTAGTGGGTATTTTCAACCAGATGACTAAAAACGTTCGTAAACTTTCGGGCAATTTCGAACAAGTCTGTTTTTCAGGCGAGACTTCAACCCGATGACTAAAAAAGGTCGTCAAATTTTGTATGAGAAAAGTTGTATTTTTCATGATTTCCGGATTCATTTTTCAGGCAGAAGTAAAATCTTCACTCCCCCCACTGCTGAAACCTCCCGTACGCCTATGAGTGTAACTATGGAAAGAGTTTACCATGACCGATGGAAAAGGAACATCAAGATGACATTGAGTTAGCAATGCTTACAGCAGTTTGAAATTTGAAATTTCCAGTAAAATTGCCACATGAAAAGTACAACAAGAATTACTCCAAGTTTAAACATAAGAATATTACAAATAGCTTTCCACAAATACATTAGCATTGATCGCACAACATATACAGTCCTTCTGAATCAAAACTACCTGAGTCAATTCAACAATAGCCTGCCGCAAATGCAAACAAGCATAGGTGGAGCCACTTTGTCGTCACATCACAAACTATTCCTGTAACAGGACACCACTGTTCTACATTTATAATTTAAACAAAACTCCACGTTTGATATATTAATTGATCACTTTGATATATTTATAGGTCTTAACTGTCACAAATGGCAACATCCCTTCCCAACAACTAGACTACATGCAAAACTAGACCAAGAAAACACTGTACACAATTTCTTTGGTCTTTGCTATTAGCTGATTTTTTTAAATATGGTAAAAGCAAAGGAAACTGAATTTCTGATTTTTCATGCAAAAAAGCACCATGCTTTAACTGAAATCATCAGAAAATGTATGCATCAGCCTCTGTTATACTAAACCATACGAAGGTTACGTAAAGTAGGGCCTGTCTCTTACAGATTTTCTGTTTATTAAACTGGTCTTCATGCATTTTTTGTTTGACACCGAAAGGTTCGAAGGATTTAGGTTAACATATGCGTACATATTTAATTTAGCGAAACACTTTGTCATCTCATTAATTATAATTTCAATGCAAATGCTTAAAATATTCATCCTGTAGAAAGTAATTTCTCATAACCAGTGAATTTTTTCTCCACTCATACACACGTGAGATCTTAACGCTTACGCATAATAATTATTGCCTTTAGCACCATATTACTCCATCGTATGGTTACGAGTTGTATGTCTCAATCTCCACCATATTCCTGGCCGTAGATTTCTTCGCTCTGCTGCATACGCTGACCTGGTTGTTTCCCCCCTAACATCCACCATCCAGCACAGAGGCAGGGCTGTTTTTAAGGAATTTATAGAACTGCAAAACCCCTTCTTTTCTTTCCCATTTCCCATGGTAAATTACTTCCAATCGGGGGACAATGGCCTTTTTTGCTCGTTTTAGCTGTACAGAAGTGCTTCTACAACTGCACAAATCCATTTAGAACTGCACAATTTGTGTACAACTGCACGTTAAAAAAAGCCCTGCACAGAGGCTTCAGTGGTCGGTCCAACTTTCTGGAATAGGGCACCTAGCATCAGATTACAGCATTAGTTTCTTGACCCTTAATTTTCTTCACTCCTGCTTTTGTGTTTTTAGCTTGAAAGTAAGTGCCTCTGATGAAGAAGTGCTATGTAAATCTGACCACACCTACTATTACGTAGGTAATGGTCAGGGCTGTTTTAAAGAAATTTTTAGAACTGCACAACCCCTTCTTTCCTTTCCCATCCTCCATGGTAAATTACTTCCAATCGGAGGACAATGACCAGTTTTTGGCTAGTTTTAACTGTACAAAAGTGATCCTTCAACTCACAAATCCATTAGAACTGCACACTTTGTGTACAACTGCACGTTAAAAAAGCCTTAGTGATGGTTTACTTCACAACAACAACCACCAAGAATGTGGCCAACTTAATGGACACGACTGCCCCCTTTAATATCAAGAAATTTAAATACCAGACATGAGGCATCAGCAGTGATGAAAATTTGAATTGTTAACACATGTACCGCGTACAGCGAACGAACAACCAATACATGCAAATACAAGTAGCCGGTTGTTTTGCTCCTACTATATCACCGCCTGTTTTATGCAAAATCCTTGAACTGAGCAGGAGTCAAGCAGAGATTGGCATGTTTTTCCTGAACATGAAAAAACTGCTTTGCACTTTCACCTTATACATATTATAATCATGAAAAACAGAATGGATCAATACTTCACGTAGTGTTAATAATAATACAATTATTCATTTCTTTGCCGAATTCCTACGCTGCGTCTACAGATCTGTTTGAATTACAATAAAGAAGTACTGGCAATGGCATTCCAAAAATACTTAAGTACTAAGAAAGCAATTCATTACCAGTACTTCTCAGTTGTAATTCAAACGATTCACTCCATGAGTACCTTCCAATCGTTTACTTTAATGCAACATTTCTAAACACTGACTTGACAACTTGTGTCGTCGTAACTATGAAAAGCTTTCCGCGTGAATGTATCTACAGTATAATAATGTGCAGCTATAAATTCACAGCAGCTAAGCATTCTATCTACCCAATATGCCTGAATAATATCTTAATGTGCACATTGAATACAGTAAGATACAAATTTCTGAGCCTACCAAATCTAAGATGTATATTAAACAGCCACTGTATTATTTTCATGATAAAAAAACATCAAATTTTGAAAGTCGGATCATCATATTGCTTCAGCGTGGCCACAGTAAGACACCATAGTTCCAATTCAATCAATGCTACTGGTTCCCAATGTGAGAACAACTATACATGTCCACCTAAATTCCCTTGCTTTTGCCTTAGCACAGGCGTGGCCTACAATCCACCTACAATGGTGAAGCAACCTTATTGCGCATTTATTCAAGAAAGATCAATTGCAACGTGCAATGCGTGCATGCATCATCGGTTTGCTCGATATCTTTAACATGTTCGATTTCTTTAACATGTTCGATCTCTTTAACATGTTCGATCTCTTTAACATGTCCGATCTCTTTAAAATGTTCGATCTCTTTAACATGTCCGATCTCTTTAACATGTCCGATATCTTTAACATGTTTGATCTCTTTAACATGTCCGATCTCTTTAACATGTTTGATCTCTTTAACATGTCCGATCTCTTTAACATGTTCGATCTCTTTAACATGTTCGATCTCTTTAACATGTCCGATCTCTTTAACATGAAATGAATACAGGTGATCTGTTTGAACTCCACCACTGCTCGCTCCTTAGCAGTGCCAGTCCCAAGCCTGAAGAAAGAAGGAGGGTGACACTAATCATCTCTGATATGACACAGTGTCTTTTTTAAAAAAACCTGCTC
Source organism: Lumbricus rubellus (assembly GCA_945859605.1). NCBI lineage: Eukaryota > Metazoa > Annelida > Clitellata > Crassiclitellata > Lumbricidae > Lumbricus > Lumbricus rubellus. The sequence continues at coordinate 14,516,871 of OX243824.1, read as the reverse complement.
CTCATCATTCTCGTTCAGTTTATGCCTCATCAAATGGTGGCAGTTTTAATATCAATATTAATTTAATTTTCACATTAATTTGCAACGTCTTCATTTCTTCAGTTTTTGGTGTTGGCTTGTATCCTAAAATGCCTCTGTATTCTTTTAACAGCCACCACAACCAAATAGTAACCAAGGATGTCTCCCATCATTACATGTTTAACCATTTGTCAACCAAAGTGTAGTAAATGGCATGGGAAATCGTCTCCCCTTGGTTGGTAAGGGTTATTTAATTTTGTGCTGCCTGATTGTGATCAAATAAAATTTGCATGTAGGTCTCAATCTGTACCAATAACATGGCAGAAAAGAACTTCTAATTTTTTTAAATTTTGGAACACATCTTATTTCCACAACAAATTTGATTCGTAATTTCTTTCCTTTTCATAAATATTCTGCTACCCACAGTAAGCATGGTCACTCTAGTATTAGTGCATCTACCTTTGATCACAAGCATACACTTCGTAGCTCAAATGCTATTTGCTGCCACCCTAATTAATATCTTTCACATCACAATGACCCACAGAGATTACCAATCTCTGTCAAAGAAAGATTAAACATATTTTCTGACCAAACTTTTATTCTTCCCTAAAAAGTCTTCAAGTCTTACTAATCAATGAACAATGACCATAGTTGTTGGTTATGAATATTCGATCTGCGATCTTTAAAAGAACATTTGATGCTGAGCATCTTGCCAACTGTTACGATCACCAAAACAATATCAAACCATAAACACAATTCCTTGTCATTATGACTGTTAAACCTGTTAATAATTCAAGGTCTGTGGTGAAAACAAGATTAAACTTCAACGCTAGCAGAGAGTTAAACTCTTTTGGTTTCACGTGGTCAAAACATTGCTTAGCAATATGCAGTCGTGTCTAGTTAATGCAAGAATGCAATCGTACATCAAGAACTTATAAAAAAAATTTAAAAATTGCAACTTTCATGAGAAAGTAGAAAAGAAAAGAAATGTTTTTTCACAAATTTAAACATATCCCTAATACTCTGTAGTATAGCTAAACCCGAAACAACAATCTGCCTATCAGCAGCCCACGTTACAGATTCTCGCATGTATATGTATCGATTACGTTTTTATCTGAACACTTTATGTAAGTTGCAAGAACATATAGACTGCAGGACTAGATCAAATTCTGTGCAATTGGCGTGGTGCCAATCGTCCGCCAGCCTCTGGCAATTCACCTTCTGAAGCCTTCCAGCACCTTTCCGAAGAACGTGTCCCAAGCAAGGGATGTCCGGCTGATCATTGCTCACGATTGGACCGTACAGCGGCGACCGCTTGACGTGCAACTCCTCCAGGCTCGGTAGTACGGTCTCGACGAGACAGAAGCCGCGGCACTGCGACACGTCGAGAAAACGAAGACTCGAGGAATGCATCTTGTAGAGTTGAAGTCCGTGCCCGCTGGGAGTCCACACGTCGACCGTCAGGTGCGTGAGCCGCGGTGCCGCCACCAACAGTTGATCCACGAGCCGCTGGTCGAGTCCCTGGAAGAGGAAGTACCTCTCGAGGACGAGCACCTTCAGGTGGCTCAGCCGGCCGAGCATCTGCAGCGAGCGCTCCGACCAGTCGAACGGAAGAACGAGATGTCGGACCGACGGCACGATCGCCGTGAAGAAGTCGAAGAACTTGACGAAGAGGCGCTGGCGGTGTCGCTGTCGGTACATCAGGTCGTTGTAGTCGCTCGTGCACCACGTGATGCTGCACACGTCCGAGTCGGGCGGACGCGCCGGCGTCTCCTTCCAGTTGATCTCGGCGAACTCCAGCTCGTGGCATGGCACGGACCGCAGGAAGGACTGCAGCAGGTCCAGCCATCCGTCGCGATGATCCCCAATGTCGTACGCAAGTCGCAGGCTCTTCATCGGCGCGCCAACGCAGGACAGATGCCGCAAGAACATACGCAGCTTGCATTTGTAGAGTTCGTAAGCGGCAAGGTTGTCTTCGCGGTGCGGATCAGGATAAGGAAACGCCGTCAGATCGACCGCGTCCCACAGATTGAAAGACTTCATCAGCATGCTCCACTCGCTGCAGACCTGCGCCGCACGTCCGCGATCCGCGAGACCCAGGTAGGAGAAGACGCGCAGCTTGCAGTTCGATGGAATACTCTGGAACGGGAACTTCTTCGGCTTGCGGTTAAGCATGTCGTGGCCCTTCTCGAGCAGCATCAGGAACTCGTCGTTGATCTTGTTTTCTTCGACGTAGTTGTTCGACCGCGTGCGGAACCGGTTGCTCGCCGACATCTTCTTCTGCTGGTCCTTCCACGTGGCGCTGCGCACCTCCACGCAGTAGTTCTCGTCGGCAGCGTCCACTCCTCCGCAACTGTCGCTGAGGAGCGAGAGGGAACGGAAGCGCTTCAGCCAGTTTCGCTGGACCATGAAATCGCCAAACCTCTCGGAGCTGTACATCTTAGGAACAGCTTATGGACTGTCGCATGTGTTCATGGCATTTTTTGGTTTTAACGCGTCCAGTCTACAAAGAAGAAGAACGTGTAAGACGAGTAAATCCTACGATGTAACAGCGTAGTAATCGTAAGGTAGGTATTTACAGCGCCGATCTACAGCGGGGTGTGAACCATGCGGTCACATAGGGCTAGCAACTCACAAGGGGGACTGAAAATGTCACAAAAACTTAGCATGAACAAGATGAAAGTCTTGGAATCTGCTCATTGACGGCACAGAGGAGAGGTATGGAAATGGGAACCCCATGTTTCAAATGGGAAATGGGAACTCTACCTCAAAGAAAATTCATTCATCACATCTAGCAGTCTGCCCTCTGCAAGTCCAATGGAGTTTCACCATAATCAAATCCAACTAAATATCATCGCATGTAAATAGGCTGGTTATTTCAATGTAGCAGAAGATATTCAGAGTTCTGCAAGTTTTATTTTTCCAAAACTGAACTAACTGTTCCTCAGATTCACACTTAAGTGTGACCTTGCATGTATTACAAACTATTGTTATAATAATAATAACAATGACAACAGCGTGCTCATTGTAGACCCTATTTGTCTTTGAAAATGTTCTTTTCCTTAATCTTTTAAAAATAGCCTAAACTTACAACATACTATAAAAGACTTTCTCAACATACTAATATCCCTCAAGAACTGTAGACAGAAACTGTCAATACAGACTTGATACACAGAACTTTTAGGTCTTTCCAGCAGAATAAAGTCATTAGTTTATTCTGCTGTTTTCATAATTTATGCAGCGTGCAAACAATGGCTGTGTGATGCCAATGTCTATTCACATACGCTTCTCAGTATGATGACAATGTAGTCTGATATAATTTTGTTCGCACTGAATGCCAGCATAAAAGTGGAAGTTACAACATAATGTAATTTAATGTAGGCCACTGCAATGTAATGTAACTGCTAGACTGCACGCTCATTTTGGCAACCACCAATTAAATGTTCGATTTGATATAGCTGTAATAAAAATTATGAAACGTTTTAATTAAAACATAATTATACGAAACTGCTGCATCAGGCTATTCTAATTAAATGATCAAATACACTCTGCAGGGCTGTTTTTAAGGAATTCTTTAAACTGCACAACTCCTTCTTTTCCTTCCCATCCTCCATGGTAAATTACTTCCAATCTATGACAATGACCATTTTTCGCAAGTTTTAGCTGTACAAAAGTGCTTCTACAACTGCCCAAATCCATTTAGAACTGCACATTTTGTGTATAACTACACGTTAAATAAAGCCCTGCTACTCTAAAAAAAGTGGATTTGGAGGAATTCAACCGTGTTTTACAAGGATTATATTTTCAGTAGAACAACAAGCTGCGTCTAACATGACCACAGTATTTTCTCTTTGGAAATGGTTCGATCTCTCATCTCTTGCAAACTTACAGGCCTACAGACCTATTATAATGGCCCCGCAACCGCAATCTATCTAACCCATCCAGGCACCGACGATATCAAGGTATGCAATGAGAACTAGGCCATAAACACACAAGTCGATCGACCCTAAAACCCGCTCGATCGTTCACCAAACGCCACAACTCACCCGTCAACGTATCCGACGACAAACGTGGAAGGTCGAGGGGAAAGACTGTCCACGTTGGACGCTGGTATATTAGGCATGAAAGCCGAGAAAAACTGGTCCCGATTTAGCTAAATCGAAGCCAGCCAGGCCTTCCTTATAGCCCAGCCCAGTGGTCCGCTCAGCTGACCACCGGAAGCTGTCATTACGTCATCGAAATAACTACTCGTCCGGCAACCGTATCGATCGAGTGGCTGGTCATACGGTGCCGGTTCCACCCAATTACCGTGCAACTTCAATACAATACGAAGCAGCTGTTATCTGACAATAGTAATATTATTCTTAATATGCTCTCTGTACAAAGTTCAGGAACGGACATTGAAGCAACAAATTATGAGCCGTAAACAGATTTAGAGCGATCAGCCGTCGGTTCAGAGGAACGTTCCAAACAATGAGTTAGAGATCAGAGATAGCCTAGGCCTTTAATATTATGGCCACGATAATTCTGTAGGCCTAAATCTTGGTCTAGGGACGTCTCGTAATAGAACCTTTGATGCATCGGTCTTGGAAGTCTAGTGCCTTGGTCTCAGCTTTGGTCTCGTAGCGATGCAGCCAATCCATTAAAACTTTTAATGGATTTAAAACTGCCTTGAAGCGATCGAGGCTCTTATGTTGAAGACAAAGATTTTAACATCTGTTAAAATTTTTGGTTGAAGAAGCACTGTTTCCATAGATCTCGCGCCAAACTGTCTAACGTTAGATTTATATAGCTCCTGCAGAGCTCTATAAATATTATTGTCCTGTGCCGATCTGATATGGTTTGTACTGATTATTATTTATTTAATAGGCTAGCATGGGGCGGAGGAGCTTAAATTTAAGGGCTTGTTGCTGATTAACTCATTCCAGCCGGAATTGTTTTGATACATGTATATGCTGTTGATGGGGTCACGGGTGACCCCATCCGGCGGGAAAGAGTTAACGACACTGTGTTATAACGAAGATGATTAGTGTCGGTCTCCTCCTTTATTCAGGCTTGGGACTGGCACGGTCAGAGTGCGAAGAGTGCATATTAGGTTTCCCCTCCATATTGTCCGGAGAAACTGGGCGTGCCTAATAAATATCTCCCGGACAATGAACATCCGTTTGAACCTACACCATGGCTAGCCAGGCTAGGCCTAAGACTAAGCCTACGATAGCCTAGGTCGATATCAGATCTGTGTTAATTTAATCCCTGCAGGGCCTATGCCTATAGGCCTACGTGTATATCCAGTGTGAGAATTGCCGGGGATTGCTTTTTTTAACCCCACTCTTTCTTAGAGCCCAATAGTGAAGTCTGTTTTTCACACCGCAAGTCCAAGCTGGTCATAACCCCCACCCCCCACCCCCCTAATTATTTTCCCACAATTCTGACACTGCTTATAAGCCTAATCAACTCAGCGCTATAAAGTTGGTAAAAATCCACAACGACAGATAGATTCCTTGTTGATAAATAACATTACCGTAGTCAATAAAATTATAAGCAGCTTATATAAATGTCATATATTGCATGACGTCACAATGACATGCAATATCTGCCGCCACTCATAACATACTACAATAATCCTAGGCTAACATCATGGAATGATTAAACGCTAGCGCAGGCTTTCATAGGCAATAACAACATCGGTCGACTTTGCAAATAGCTGGGGATTATCATCACCATTATAATAATTATTATATAATCGCCTTTCCGAACATGCGACGATGCCGTCTTGTAGCCCTGGATTAATTTTATTCGTTGCATACGATCGACGTTCTTAATTAACGTACGTAAACCCATCCATTCAATTTATATAGGACCATTTGACCTTCTTAGCGTATAGGCCTACATGGAACTATTATAAAGGGCGCCCCGTCACCTTAGCGGCGTAGCTATAGGCTAGTAAAGGGGACCGAATGACGACACTATATTATAACCCCTAATCTTACCCGACCCTCGATCACGACGCCTAACCTGAGTCCTAACCGACCCTTACGACGCCTAACCAAAGATATTAGAGTCGTATCTTTGGCCTAACCTGAGCCTTAACTGACCCTCACGACAGCCTAACCTGAACCCTAACCGACTATCACGACGCCTAACCTGATCGTAACCGACACGTCGATTCCCGATAGTTAAGCCCGAAAGTGTCCGTCGACCAGTGCATGAGGAGTGAGGACTCTCCATTGCGACATGCCCACCAAAAGGTGGCGCTAGCATGCAGCGACTGGCTGCCAGTGCTGGGAACGACCCTATAATTAGAGTCTCTGGCCCCTTATATATGGAGGAGGCTGCGGCGGGACCCCGGGAGGGACAGCGACCCGGTAATCTATTGTAAAATCATAAAATGTGAAGAGCTTAAAAATGAAATCCCTTAATTCTTACATCATCATTGTGTATTTTAGTAAATGCATTATTTTATTATAGAATTATTTCATTTGGGGGAGGGGTAGGCCTACTCTGTGTGCTTAAACACCCAAAATACCCGTAGCTACGGCCTTGAGGCTGCCCGGGGATAAGCTGGCAGGTAAACCTATCTGTCTCAGCCTCAAATTACGCTTATGTAATAATTGTATCTTCTCCAAACAGGAATCGGAACCCCCTACCTGCGATCGACCCACAGCCGCGTTGCCCTGACCCAGGACCGGGAGGAGGGGCGCTGTCCGTCGAGCAGGGGGGACAGCGGTGGCGGTGGCAGCAGAGTGAGCGATGAGCTACTCGGACACAACCCTTGACCGTCGCCTGCAGCCCATGTCTCCACGACCGGACCTGTCCTCGTCGTCGTCGAAAGAGTTCCGCCCCGGGGTCGGAGGAGGAGGGTCCAGTCGCTTCCACCTCAACCGTAACATCCTCAGCCTCAGCGACATCGCCGACCGCGAGGGAGGAGGAGCAGGAGGACGAGGAGGCGGCAGTCCCTCCCGCCGCAGTCTCCTCCATAACCCGCCACCCAGCTCCCGTTCCCTCAACCCCCAGCGACTGTCCAACCGCTTCTCATCCGCCACAAACTCCTCTCTGACCTCGGCATCCTCTTCCCGGACGATCCCCTCTCGTACGGCTGCTATGGGAGGGGTGATGGCAGCGGCGAGCAGTACGGAGCCGCCGATCCCCTTCTGGCCCCCGGACGTTAACTGGCAGAAGATGAAGGCCAAGCTGCTTGGTCTCGACGTCCAGCAGAGCCACTGGTTCGCCAAGACCGCTCGGAGGCACTCCTTTGCGTCCGACTGTCCACCGAAGACGTGCGAAACGGTGGCCGGCGATGGGAACTGTCTGTTCAGGGCGTTCAGCTTCTGGGTCACAGGGTCCGAGGATTTTCATATCGAGGTAAAACTTTCTGCCTCCTCTGACTCCTGAGTAACTGATTTATTTGTGTGCCGAGTATGAGTATGATGATGATGATGATGATGATGATGATGATGGTGGTGGTGGTGGTGGTGGTGGTGGTGATGACGATGATGATGATGATGATGATGATGATGATGATGATGATGATGATGATGATGATGATGATGATGATGATGATGATGATGATGATGATATAATAATAATACGCGTATAATAACATTAATAGGCTTAAGTAAAATGAGTGTGTATTTTACCGAATCGCCTGCAAATCATAACGCATGCACGGCGGGAATATAATCTAAGCGAGTACAATCGAGTACTAACAATAGTAAATTGTACTAGGCCTTGCCGCCTAGGCCCTACTGCTACACCACCACCACCACCACGGCACCACCACCACTACCACCACCACTACCACCACCACCTTGACTATGCGACACCTCCCAAGCTGTTCTCTATTTAACAAACTGTTGAAGACTGTTCCCCCCCCGCTTGATCTCGGCCGGGAGTGTCTGTGTCTCTGGATAGATACCTTGAAGGGGCGCTATATAACTTCTGATTGATTGATTGATTGATTGCCTAACGGGCCTTGGCGATATCGTACGTCATTGTAGGTGCGTGACGTGATAGTTCAAGAGATACACAGCAACGCGCGACTGTACTCTGCAGTAACGTCCACGCACAGCATCACCAACTACCTACGCGAAAGTCAGATGTCCGAGGAGGGCGTCTGGGGCTCCGAGGTCGAGATATTCGTCGCGGCCACCCTGCTTCAAACGCCGATAGCCGTCTACGCCGCTTTCGGTGACCGTCACCTGTGGCAGGTCTTCCGGCCGCTGCGCTACCACCACAACGAACCCCGCGAACGTTGCATGCTCTACCTGCAGAACTCAAACAACCACTTCGAACCGGTCATCGACGTCTGATATGACGTCACCGCAGTCTCGTTTCCCATTGGTCCTAGGCGACGATGACGTCACGGTCGGAACCTCCTGGTTACCATGGCAACTGCGGTGGCGCGAAAAAACGGTCGAAAGCAGTTAAGTTTTCGCCATATTATTGTTATGAGCGTTTCGTATTTATTTGTATTGAGACTTGTCTGACGTCACAATCTATACGATCTTATGACGTTTGCTTTGACGCTTATGATATAGTTAAACAATTGTTGAAAACAAGCCAAAACAAGATTATTTAAAAAATGTATGTATACTGTGATATAAAAACTTTTTCATAGCCATGGTTTTTGTTTGATCGTGCTGTTTTTCTGCCTTGCAAAATCTTACATATGCTGATAACCATAGTAATGCTAATTAGAGTTAAGTAGCATGGGCGGAGTTTATCAGGGGCTGGGGGGGCTAAGCCCCTCCAAGAATTAGGCCCAGATTCAACTTTTTACCATGGAAATGGTATCCTTTTCGGGGTTACCCCCACCCCCAATAAGGCCCATATTCGGGGTTAGCCCTCCAAGAACGGAAACCAAACTCCGCCCATGATAAGTAGGCATAATAATTATTCGCATTGACCTATTATAAGTGCAGGAAACGCGCATATAGGCCTATATACATGTAGCCTACTCGTCTAAATCATAGGTAATCATTTAAGCCTGCATGTGAGCATACATTCATTTCAGTCTTTCTCATTCATCCAATTTTGTTGTCCATGACGGTAGCCTAAATATACAACTATACTAACCTGCTTTTAACAGGAGGTAATGTATCATGTGTGTATACTATTGTATAGGTCTACGTGTTGCGTGAGGGTCTGTATATATGTAGGCCTATAGGCGAAATGGTAGATGTATTTAATGTCCACCCTGCCAGTGTGGGGTAAATGGGGGCAAGTAAAACAGGACGGATGTTTCCGCCTATAGGACATAAATAATTTCTAAAGGTATAAATTTACGGCATTGCTCTCGCGGTTGTTATGATGTATTTACAAAGGCGTAATAACGATTCATATGAGCGACAGCGTTTTGTCGGACCAAATAAAGGCCTACGAGGGATGTTAAGAAATAGCGGTATCCTATAGAAGTGTTCAACGTCTGTGTACAAGAATACTCATATACCCACTTATAACTGTTACACGAGTCAATCATTATTTTTAATTGTTCAGAAAAGTGGAAGATTTTGTGATTGTGAGAAAGAATTAGTAATAAATCATTTACGGAAATCACTCGCTCAACCATGACTTTGAATTATTGGTGTTTACCGGTCTACAAGAGCTGTGGATCTATTATATATAGGCCTGGGCCGACTGGCAAATAAAGTTTGGTCATGAAAGAATGAATTCCATTTAAAGTATAACACAAGTTTAATCGTTGTTGATCAAAGAAAAAGGCAAGGCCTTATAAGTCACACTAAGAATATATATAATATTATATATATAAAACTTATATATATATATACAATATATCGTTCATTCATCACAAAGATTTATATGGTAGCCTACCCGTTAAAGGCAATGCCTCAAGAGCGCTCCACACCGAAGCACGGTTGAAGAGGACAGTTTTGAAGCAAGCATAAAAAGGGGAACATAAAATGTATAGCTGGGGAACAAGCGCAGCGCCAAAAATGAGCCGCTGCACGTTAAAAATCACATTTTCTAGTCATGTTTATTGTCACCAACCATCGTAGTATATTTTATGGAGTTATTTTTCAAGCCTGTAATTTCCTCATTGAAAAATATATACATGCACACCAGTGGTAGACCCAGGGTGAGAATTTCCGGGGGCTAGGGGTTCCCCACTTCTTTTCCCACAATTCTCGCACTTGTAGACTGGCATGGCCCACATACCTGAGAAAAAGTCTAATTTTAAAAAATACCACAGGGGCCGTCCATAAAGTATGTCACGCTATTTTTGACCATTTTTGACCCCCCCTCCCCCCTGTCACAAACTGTCACAAGTCTCGGACCCCCCCCCCCCCAAAGTACGTCACACTTTCTCGGACCCCCCCCCCCCCCCCTAAAGTGCGTCGCACTTTCGAATTTTTTAAAAATTAACACCTTATTCAAATTTAATCTAAAACACACTTCACTATTGAACTGTAAAGTTTCCACTTAAAAGAACTATCACATTATTAAAATGACTTTAATAGTAGAATAGTTAATTGTCAACAGTTGTCACAGCTATTCATTGAAGCAGTAACTCAATGTAGATTGAATTTGAAAACAAAAATTGCAAAAATTAGACTATACAATCATGATAATAGACATCATTTAAAAAAATTAATGTGTGACGTCACACATGGCTTGACCCCCCCTCCCCCCTGTCACAAACTGTCACACTTTCTTAGACCCCTCCCCCCCCCCTCGAGCGTGACGTACTTTATGGACGGCCCCACAAGAACTTAAAAAGACTTGGATCTGACCCAAGTAACGAACATCATTACTACAAATCAGGATAAAAATGCGAAAAATATACAAATCCTGAACGCTGAATGGCTGAAGAGCATTAATGTTGCATAGCAAGCAGTTCTAATGAAGAAAGTTAGTGAACCACAGCAGCACAGATTATAATAAGAAATAACATTTCTATGGTTAGTCACTTCCTGATCAAAATTAACATATCCTGTATTGAACGTATCATATCCTGGAGAAAGCCTAGTGCAACATTCAATATATTTACAGCATGCTGTTGATCTTGCTGCAGCACAGCACAGTCATTGATTGGCATTAATGGTGCCAAAACACATATGCAAGTACATACACATACACAAGGCCGTAGACAGGGGGTGTTTTGCGTGTTTGAACACCCCCCCCCCCCCAAAGGAAAAATGCAAAACAATCTAGTGCATTTACTAACACATGATGTAAAAACCATGAAATAAAACCATGAAAACACCCCCGAAATGAACTAATAGAATGCAATGAAGAAACATGAAATTATGCAAAATGACTATAAAAAAGGTCGTCTGTTTTTTTACGGGGAAAATGGAACATTTTGTTTGAGACCAAATGACTAAAAAAGGTCGTCAGAAATTTTCAGGCTAAGAAACACCCCCCCCCCCATATCAAATCCTGGCTACGGCTTTGCATATATATTATATCAACACAAACACAAATAAAAGTAGCAGATAAATGCATAATAACCTGAAGTGGCGAAAACTACAAGCATTTGATATAATCTTTAGCATATTCCTGTACACGTAATTTCAATTATTTTAAACGACAATGAACACAGAATCCAATTCAAATGTTTAGGAAATATCAACTGGCACCCTGCATTCAACATCACAAAATGATTAAGCAGTTGCTTAAGCAGTACTGAACAGCAGACTCACTCAAAGGGAACCAGATTGAATGCCACGGTTGAAACCTGAACTTAGTCAAACAGTGGCCATGTGATGGTAAGACATTCACATTTCTGCTGTTCAAATTATGATGAAATACGGCCATGTGTATTGCGTAATTATATCTTTAACTATGAAGCCAAGCAAAAATCTCGCTAATCTGACGATGAAGACATAGATCCTGCTCAAATCTGACTGAGGGTCACATTTAGTGGAACTTGCTGTACAATAATTTTCAGACATCCTGTAGAAATGCAGAGATGGCAAGATATACGCATGGGTGGAGTTTATCAGGGGCTAGGGGGTCTAAGTTCCCCCAAGAAGGCCCAGATTCAGCTTTTTTACCATGAAAATGGTATCTTTTTCCGGGCTTAGTCCCCCAAGAAGGCATTAGCCCCCCCCCCCCCCCCCCAAGAAAGGAAACCAAACTCTGCCCATGGATATGCGATGCTATGCGGCTGAGTTAGAGCTGAAGCTTGCAAGGTCGTCGAGAGCCTTCTTGAGGTGTAAGGACGGACCGAGTTTCATTCGGATGATGTTTCGAAGGTGACTTTCGGAGAGCTGGAGAAGACTCGAACCGTCGATGTCCTCATCACGAAAGCACTGCAATGCACACAACAATTCTGCTACAGAAACATTTAACGGTTTTAATGGCTGCAATTCAATATTATCCTTTTATCTTTTATTCCATCCTTGTATATTTCAATTTTTCATTTAAAAGTTAAGTGCAACAAACAGTTTTAATGGCTGCAGAAATTCAATATGTCTTAAATTATCTTTTCTCCATCTTTGTATATTTCAATTTTTCATTTAAAAGCTGAGTACAATCTGAACATAAGAATTAATGAAGTTCTCAAAGAGCATAAACATTATTCAGTAAACAATTTCAAATAGTCCTAATAGATTTGTATGACAGTCATCATTGATGTATGTTGTGAGACAACAGTACTGATACATGCACAGGCTACACAGATTTTAGCCTACCATTATAGTCTAAATGTTTTATAATTTAAAATCGAATACACGACTAAGAATACATGTATGACACCATAAAAGCAACATTACCTTCACCACTTCATATATTGTTCGTAAAATTATTTTTTTTAAACTTACAACTTACTAAAAGAAAGACAAAAATTGCATTTTTGTGGCCATGACTCGTACATAGAGATCATCATTTAACAACATAATTTGCTCATATGCTCATGAGTAATTGCCCCAGCAACATCACACACCTAACGGCTCAGTGGTTACATATCTAAAGAATCTGCAAAAAGTCAAACTCAAACTGAGTCAGCATAATATTGTCAGCTTAAGGCAAACATGGCGACACATCACAAACTGACAGTCATCATAGAATTACGCACTGGAGGCAAACTTCCTGAAAGAGCAATGTCTGCCTTTTGCCGTCATGAACAAATTCCTTCTACTGCACAAAGTAACCATGCCACAAAAGTTTACGAGCGGTTTCCAGAACACATTGGGCAGCGAAGCGGGACGCGACATTCAGCTGATCAAGCTGTCTAAATATTCAGCATGTAATGACACACACTGCGGCTTTGACATTGCTTGCCGTTTGGCTCAAACAGCTCAAGGGACGAAGGATATTTAAAGTAAGACCTGCTTTAATACCACTCAGATACATCAAGATAAAAAATTATTTGACTCATCTGGCTGCAGTCTTTCTGGCATCATGACAGGACCGTCGTCATAAAAGCTATAATTATTTACTGACATAAAAAAACTGGATTTGCCGAATAGGCGTCACTTGTCAGACATGAAGCTAAGTATATATCTGTGTTTAATATCCAGCCTTTGTGGCATGGCTACGTATTTTAAAAATTTCAAAAAGTATTTCAGGTCTCCAACTGACATGCCATTATTCACTGCTGGCCAACTGCATCGCATGTAAAAATGTAATGCTGTATATTTTGATCTAACTATATGACTGATCATTTATTCATTCAATAAATTAATTGGTATAGCTCCTTTTCAAGAGGAATTCTCACACCCAACCCCAGCACGGCCACATAAAACTGCATAAAGATGAGAGAGGAGTGCCTGAGAAGAAATTATAGATAGGGAGGGGCAGCGGCGCCGCCAGGATTTTATTTCTGTACGCACAACTTGCACAAAATAATATGAAGCGAACAGCGATCGATACGAGCTTATATTCAGGGGCGGATCCAGGATTTCTGGTTGGGGGGGCGTAAATACTACCAATCCAATCCCATATATATATACACATATACAGTGCTTAAAGTGTAAGAAAGTGCCAGGACGCTGTATTGTAGGCCTAATTGGTCGTCAGTGGCGGCGCCGAAGGCGGGAAGTTGCGAGTGCCGAAGGCACGAAGCCCATCCCGACTAGGGGGTCTGAGGGAGCGTCGTAAGCTCCCCCAGCGGGGTCTGGGGCGGAGCCCCAGCGACCAGCGCATTTTTGGCTGTTTCGACCTTAAATGGAGCCATTTTTAGGCTCTTGTTTGCCAGCTATTTGTGAACGACAAAGTCGCGCGGAGCCCCAGCGACCAGCGCATTTTTGGCTGTTTCGACCCTAAATGGAGCCATTTTTAGGCTCTTGTTTGCCAGCTATTTGTGAACGACAAAGTCGCGAAAATTTTAAGAATAAGTCGTTTTTCAGTGTCGCAAGCTACCAGGATAACAATAAAAATCAAAATGTTATTGTAAAAGAGAAAGGTTTTGTCTTTACAGTAAGCTCCCCCAGCGGGGTCTGGGGGCGGAGACCCAGCGACCAGCGCATTTTTGGCTGTGTCGACCTCAAATGGAGCCATTTTTAGGCAGTCATGTTGAACCTATATAATATATCTTTCTTTGGGCGCATAACGTATAGGTAGGATAGGATCTATAGGATTCTCTAGTGGTAATATGGAAATTCAAACTGTCACCCAATAAATTTAGACCATGTGACAATTATATAAAAGTTTGCGCCCCTAGAAAAATTCCTGCGGACGCCCATGCTAAAGGCTTCAAATTATTACCCCCTGCTAAACATTACCCCCCTTGCAAACTGTAATTTGCATCAATCGTCGCATTTATTGGACTAAAAGAATCAGAAAAATAATCCCGCTTCTTGTTTTGGTCTGAAGATTTTCATCCGTTATCCCACTTCGTGGTTTGGTTTTTTAATAAATATTTTCATATGTAACTAAATTACTACTACGCCGCTGAAGTTACATGGAGAAATGGCTTCGAGGCTATTATTTTTTCCGAGTAAAATATTGATAACAAACCACAGTGGGATGACGGATAAATCTATGCAAATCTAGTGTCCGGGGGTAATCTGAAACCGGTTACGGTACAAGTTACCGGGGGGTGATGTTTAGGAGGTGCAATTTGATACCTTTAGATCGGCATATTGCTATGCTATCGTCGCCTTGAAGCCGGAATTTTCCAGGTTCGAATCCACCTCGCCGCGTAAGGACCTTGGGCAAGTCCTTCACTCACAATTGCTCAGCGCTTCGGCCGGAGTAGAGAGCTTGAAGGGGCGCTATAACCAGTGGCGGATCCAGAACTCTTCCAAGGGAGGGGGCAAAAACCTTAGAACCTGGAATGGGACAGGTGAAACAAATTTCGAAATTTGGTTGTTGGTCGAAAATAAATAGGGATCAGTCTTTGGCTGAAGTACTTTTCATCCGCCAAAAAAAGTTGATGAGGTTTTTTTTTGTCATCTGCCAAATTTTTTGGGGAGAAAATCATACCATTTCATCCGCCAAAAAAGTTGATGACCTTTTTTTTTACTCCTCCACTTGAAAACCGACTGGGGGGGGGCCACGTCCCATGCCATTTTCCGAATAGGGGGGGGCAATATGCCATTACACCCATATGCATATTGCTAATTTCATACCAAATGAGGGGCCATGTCCCATGGCAGTTTTAAATGGGGCCATGGCCGGATTGCCCCCCCCTGGATCCGCCCCTGGCTATAAAAAGTGCACATAGAAACACATACGAACAAAAATTAAATTTTAAAAAAGTTTTAACGGTTTTACATCCAGGAATCCCAGGATCCATAGACCTCTAGGGCCTAGGCGGCTATAAGACGCTCAATGCCAAGATGGCTCTCTATTAGAGTGTAAGTAAGTAAGGAAGTAAGTATATTCTATAGATTATAAAATTTCAATAGAATTTCATCGCTTATAATAGATTTGCAATTTGTGAAAAAAAATTTTTTGCCTTTCCGCGCTGTACGCACTTGCGTAAGTGCGTACGCCTAACGGCGCCCCTGGGGAGGGGTGTGTCAAGGAGAGGCTACTCCAGGTCGAGGGTCCTACAACCGTCAACAACACAGGACAATTCTTATTCTAATGGCACCAAACATAATAAAACAAAATGGTTGACTGTATGCAAACATTTTCAGTATATCCCATAGCGTTAGTGTGGGGCGCGGTGGTGGCGTCGTTGCCTTGGAGCCAGAAGGTTTGAGGTTCGAATCCACCTCGTCGCGTAAGGACCTTGGGCAAGTCCTTCACTCACAATTGCACAGCGCTTCGGCGTGAAACTCCGATGCAGTGTCCGCTCTGCATTCGGGAGCGCCTCTGAGTAGAGAGAGCTTGAAGGGACGCTATAACAAGTGCACATACAAACAAACATGCAAACAAACCACAATCTTACCTCTGCATATTCATGACATCCCGGAGTCATGGCGACGAACCGTACGACCTCTTCAACGGTCCACATGGAAACCTCTGCCAAACGAGAGCACGGAAAAGCTCGGAGCATCGGCTGCGTGGAATAACCTTTGTGTTCTTGCTCCAAGGTCATCATCTTATCCGCATTCCACGCCTGCATCTCACCCGGGTGTTGATCCGGGTGTTGGCCCGAGTGTTGACCCGGATGTTGGCCCGGGTGTTGGCCCGGGTGTTGACCCGAACGTTGGCCCGGGTGTTGACCCGGATGTTGGCCCGGGTGTTGACCCGGATGTTGGCCCGGGTGTTGACCCGGATGTTGACCGGAGTTCCACGGCTGCACGACATTCAGTAGTTGTCTGTTTTCCTGAGAGGCAGCAGCATTCAGCTCAGCTTGCTTTTCCACTGACATATATTCTGCTGAAACTGCATGCTTGGTGCTGTCCTCTGTTGACAGTAACTTGCTTGACAGATCAAGGACATAGTCACTCTTCTCCGCAGCAGTGGTAACAAACTGAACTTGCCCAAGGTCTGGAAGGCTATCGTAGAAACCTCCCTCTCTAAGGAATCCCGCAGAATTTAATGTCGCTCTTGGAAAGAAGTTTCCACCTTTGTTGGAAGCGAATTGACCTTCGAAGGGTGAATTTGGGTCAGAGGTCGGCACGACGATGCAATTCTTGGTTACTTGCCTGTACGGTGATGAAACGAGAAATGGAACATCACCGTTAAACAACTTATCGTTCCAAGTTGAATGCAGCGCATTGGATGACTTGAATTGGTCGCTAAAACATAAGAACAGTCGCAGTGTCACAATAAGATGTCAAAAGACTTTCGGAGTTCATTCAATCAGTCATCTTTCTGTCTTCCAGTCAGAACACTGAGACACTGAAATACAATCCAGTGTTGTCTTAGATCGTATTAGACTAGAGGTCTTTAAAATCAAAGTTCAACTACACATGAACAGTGCATGAATAAATCAAAGTTAAGTTGATCAATCCGTCAGAAGGAGAAAGCAGTTAGATGATAAATGTAACTAAGCAGCAAAGCTTTTGCAAGGCACTTGCACGATATTAATTGCCTACGTCACTAACAAGTACAAAAAACTGATGAGAGTAACTTGGTCAGGCCAGCTGCATCACATTTAAAAAATGTAACTGTCGTTCATAATACAACAGTCCTGAAGAAAGGCTTTGCGTTTGATGCATTCACATCCACAGGTGTCCTCACATAGGGTCACCCACCCCCGGAAACTTGACACGTACTTTTTCAACTACTTCGTGTTTTTTTACTTACAAAATTTTTCCACACTAAAGCACTAATTATACTAATAATACACAAAGTGAAACTGAGAAATTGACATTTAGAAACCACAAGGAAAAATATCCATCTTTAATCTGCATGCTTTGCATTTTTAAGCTCTTGTTGAAAAATTTAACAGTGACCATCGTTTTTTTACCCCCCCTCCCTCCAAAAGTATCTTCAGGCGCCCATGTGCATTCACCACAAAACTTAGATGTTCCTGAAATGATTAACACTACACCAGGAAGTACACGATTATAACGGCCGTAATGAATTTCTTTCGACTCTTTTAACCTATGCATAAGTCGCTTCGCATTCGTCTATTCACTGTGGGCATAGATTGTAACGGCTGTTGTCATTTTTTCTTCCTCGCCCGACTGATGAATGTCATCTGACTGACATGACTATCTATTCTATAACTCATCCATTTGTGCAGCTAACGGTCCACGATGCCATTCATGACATTGAAGCCGATGACTATAAAACCCAGAGGCATGAAAAGATGAAGATGGGCTACACCCATCAAAAACATCGGACGTCCTATATGAGACATTTCTACGTCTTTAAAAGACTATAAAAATATGTAGGTGTCGACGGTAAGATAGTAAGCTCATCTGTCATGTCTCTGGGGTATTTGGAGGGACAAAACCTGGCATATAGGAAACACATACTCATTATACTGGGTATATAAATATATGAGTTTGCATCATTAAGCAATAATTATATATAACATTTTGTATCTACTATGTCTTACAATTTCTGCTTTTATAACAGACTATAATCAAATATCTTTGCTATTATCAACCAGCTTGTCATTAAATATTGTTGTGTTTTTTTAACCAAACAAGAAAACTTTCATCATACTCGTACATTATTTAAACTTGTGAGCTAGAGGGCCACCTCTAAACATTGAACAATTATGAAGATTGCTTTAAGAAAAACCTAATATACCACCTCAAAAATTATTAGTGCTTCTGAGATGCAATTAAAAGCTGCTACATCAAGTGTTCCAATACATACAAACATACAAGTACAAGTATCAGTACACTCGTACTTTTATTACAAATTAATTATTACTTTGATGTATTACAATGATGTTTTATGTCACATTGCAGCAGGGGCAATACCCCACCAATATTCATTGAATACACTGCCGTACCCAAATCATACTCCATGTAGCAGTGGAAATTGAAAATTCGGAAGTCAACCGCATCAAAAGCATTAACAGCAATCACAACATTGAAGCCGATGACTATAAAACCATGTAGCAGTGGAAATTGAAAATTCGGAGGTCAACGGCATCAAAGGCATTAACAGCAATGGCCGATGAAATTAAAAGCACCGCAGGGATCTCAAAGAAGCACGCCCAAAGAGAACAACAGTGACAACTGAATCACTGTTTTCTTAACAAAACAACAATTGGGTTGTTCTAACCTGCGGCTGAATGAATACATAGAGAATAATTATTAATTATGTTATGATAACTTCTAAGGATAATCCCATGATTGAGGGCACCTCAGTTCACCCCAGTTTTCGAGCACTAGATAATTCCATCCTCCGGCAGAAGAAAAGAAAAGTCACTCCTTGTATTCCTGCCCTTTTAAATCACAAAAATTAATTTAAGGTGGAACAGAAAATCTGTGGATTACAGAGGCTTTACGGTAGGAAGGTCATCCATTGAGCAAAAATAATGAAGTAACAACTGCATAAGTGTATACAATAGCAGCCACTAAATCCCTCTGCACCTATTAAACCAGTCCACTTTATCACACTCGTGCATCATAGCCTATCATTGTCACAAAGAATGGTATGATTTCTATGGTTTGGGGGCGTCTTTACGGCTGGTGAGTGGTGACCCTGACGGTCCCTGAGACAGTTAAGATGTCCTCTTATGAAGATTGAAGAATCACATCATAACAAGTTTTAACAACAGTGGCAAATGTATAATTATATTTTGTCTATCATCGTTGTCGTCGTCGTCATCATTAGGGCTGCCATGGTAAATTTTGAGGTGACAACCTTTTTTAGTCGTCAGATGCTTTTTTCTACTCGTAATTTTATTTCTGACAACTTTTTTTATTACTTTGCTCTTTGTGAGGTAAGTAAGTAAGTAAGTAAGTAAGTAAGTAGATGCTGTATTACTCATGTATACCCTCATGTGCAGTCTTGGTCATTATCATCATCATCATCATCATCATCATCATCATCATCATCATCATCATCATCATCATCATCATCATCATCATCATCATCATCATCATCATCATCATCATCATCATCATCATCATCATCATCATCATCATCATCATCATCATCATCATCACCATCATCATCATCATCATCATCATCATCATCATCATCATCATCATCATCATCATCATCATCATCATCACATAAATTGGCAAATACAATACTAAACAGACTACCTATGGCACAATTTGTAAAATATATGCATGTAAATGTATGGCATAGGTATAACATACAATTTTAAAAACTTTCTTACCATACTGGAGTATATAGGACCTACACTGTCCTACAGCATAGTCATACTTCCAGTTTAGGTAATTAAATATATAAAAATATAACATTTATATATATATATATATATATATATATATATATATATATTACACGCTATATAACAGGGGTCTCAAACACGCGGCCCGCGGGCCGCATGCGGCCCGTGGACCCGAATAATGCGGCCCGCGAGAGCCATCTGGTTTTTGTTTTTTTATTTAAAGAAAGAAAATTGGTTAAAACCCGAATTATGCTGTTCTTTTGCCAATTGAACCAAGGTTCAAACTGTTTTCTTCTATTTATTCTAATTTTTGCTCTGGATATAGAGTTATAGTGGGCCTTTACTGCATTACCATGCTGAAACAGAAGTAAGCCTACAATGAGGTTGATATTCCGATATTCTACACTTTTCTACTACAAGAAAAATTCCAAAATCTGCACCTGCAGTACTGCAACACGCTAATGGCGATATATGGCACCACCTACATGATAATTATTATGTGAACAGCTTTTTCATGAATTAATGAAGATTAATAAATCTCAAATGACACGCCTGACAGTTAGGGTGAATATGTGGAAGCTGTAGGCCTATTACTCTCATTCTTCGCATCTCAAAAGATAAAACTAAACATTGATGTTCTCGTAGTTGGGAAACATTGTCAGATGATGCGTATCGCTAATCACACCTGATCACCTCTGACACTACTCACTAAGTCACTATAATACTTTAACATATAAAGATGCTACATGTTTAGTTGTAGGTAGCCTATTAGACTTACTAATTGATGCTCTTCATAGGCCCTATCTTTGTGACTGAGTTTTCAATTTTGAGTATAGTACCATTACGGTTACACTGAAAGTATAATATTAGCTTAGGTGATTTTACAGGCTTATATCATTATTACAGCATTGCAACCCTCACCCCATATAAATAGTTTAACTTGCATGACATAATTTCCTGTTGCGGCCCGCGAGACACTGTAAAGTTTCAAATTTGGCCCACACGATGACTTGAGTTTGAGACCCCTGCTATATAATATCTTCATTACAAGGCTACCACTATTCACAAATTTCGGTTCATAGGGCTATATAATTATAATTATATATAATTATATATATATAAATTATGTAGGATAATAAATAAGCAATCCCAAATAGCAAAAATAAACAGGCCAAGAGGCAAATATTCAAATAATAGAAAAACAGTTACTGCAAGCCATTCTTTTGTATGATGTTGAACAACATAATATATATATAAGTGGCAAAAGGTGGCAAATTATTTCTATGCAATGAGGAAGATGACAAGTAATTTATGGAAGTTCGTCGATGACAACAGCAATCAGTGTGCGCAAAAGCAACAATGGTCCAGTCCGCTATATACACATGTTTGAGATGCTTTACGCCCCTGGATAGATATTCACTATATATATATGTAAATATGTATACAATTATATATATATATATGTATATATAATATATATGTATATATATATTCATGTATATATGTAATACGTATATATATATATATCTATATATATACGTATATATAAATAAATATAATTATATGCATAGAAAGGTGTGTATTTATGTATATATACATGATTATATATATATATACACACATATACATACACCTCTCTATGCATATATACGATTATATATATGAGTATGTGTTTTATATATGTGCGTATACGTATGGGTGTAGCCCAAGAACATATCAGTCATAAATGTGATAGCGTATCATCTGCGATGTCATTGCGAGCTGTCGCGTACTGTCATCGTCGAACACAGGACTTCATGGACCACGCGGGCACACTCCGCTGATTTCCATTCGAGCCTTTTCATGCACGGCTTATTCTTCGTCGTCTTAAAACGTTTGGTCCAATTCAAACAAACACAAATAAATAACGGAATGTGCGCCGACGGAGATGTCTGTTGAATTTTATGCAAGTCCCAACGCAAATAAACAACGTCTGCTTCGGAAAGTTGGCAGTTATCTGACATGTACGACTGTGAGCAGAGTATTTTTCTGTGTGCCTGTCTAGTTGCTTGTTAAGACCAGTTATTCACTAGTTAAGACTCACTAGTTTACTCGTAAACTTGTTTTGCATGATGTAAAATCGCTGAGTACATAGAATGCCTATTATTATGAGTGGTTGCTGCGTCTCTTCATGACTTATAATATTTGTTGTTTGACATCTTCCGTTCAAATATTTATGCTTGACAGCTACAATACCGTATGTTCGCTAAAACCCACAGCCTGCTATGCCTTTACTTACTGCTGATTTAGTCTTAGTCAGGATTACAGTCATGTGTACTATTAAAATCTTGATATTTATAACCAGATTTTGTGCTGCAAACTTTAAATACCATGAGGATTGAGGATGCAAGGTATTAATGCCAGCTTAGAAAATGCCTATGCTGTGCAAACCAAGTACTTTCGACAACATACGTTTAACAAGTCACAAATACATATGTAACTTTTGCAAAGACATTTATATTTCTAGTAAAGCGCATGATAGCTGACAGGGCATTTTTTAACGTGCAGTTGCACACAAAATGTGCAGTTCTAAATGGATTTGTGCAGTTGTAAATGCACTTCTGTACAGTTAAAAACTAGCAAAAAGGTCGTTGTCCTCCGATTCGAAGTAATTTACCATGGAGGATGGGAAAGGAAAGAAGGAGTTATGCAGTTCTAAAAATTCCTTAAAAACAGTCCTGATGGCTGAAGTAAAAATTAAATTCCTTCTAAACGTCGACTGAGAAAAAACAGCATACCACTCCCAACCTGCCAACTGTACCATTAGACAATGATGACAGCCTTGCGGGAGTAAAAAGCCGAAACTTCTATAACTTAATGCTTCACTAACTAGCTGCAATGACATCCTGGTTGCCTTTAGTACACTCTCATCATTAATGATCCATGCTGATATTTGAACAAGAAGACACTCAGAAAGAGAAGAAATAAGTTCCTTTAACAAACGTAGTACTTACAATAAGGTAGTAAGATGACTAAGATCTTTTTATTGCTTACAACGGTCCATGAACTTAAGGCACAGACGTTTGACAGTACAATAAGCTTTTGTGCAGCGAATGAAGACGACTTTGAATGAGGCTCTCATCATTTGGAACATTCTCACGAAATCTTCGATGCAGCAGAATTTCAAAAGAGATAATTTTTTATAATCATAAAAGTTTTAGAATTAGCCTAATTTGCACCTTTCCAGAATATATTACAAATCAGAATTAGAATTTAAAAAATTCAATCAGAAATTTTCCAACTTAATCAGAATTTTTCAAACTTAATCAGAATTTTTCAAACTTAATCAGAATTTTTCAAACTTAATCAGAATTTTTCAAACTTAATCAGAATTTTTCAAACTTGATCAAAATTTTTAATATTCAATCAGAATTTTTCAAATGTCTCGACTAATCATTCACAAAAATTTATAGGCATTAGTAGGAAAAGGCAACGGAAAATTCAACACTCGGTCAATTTCTCTGCAGCACTCCCATACAGAAGTTACATTCCAAATAGAAGGACCACTCGTGCCAATAACAGACACTCAAGTTAACACATCCGAACATGGAGAATCAAAGAGAATACATTAAACGAATATAATTGAAAAATACATAATTATAACAATGATAATTATTACGTCTACTTTCTGGGGTTATTACTGAAACATTTTTTTTTTTATTAAACTCAAAAACTGTCCTTTTTTCCATGCTAGAGTTGGGAGCGCTTCTGAGTAGTCACCCTGTAGAATTTCTTGAGTCAAAATGAATGAATGAATGAATGATATAATGCATCTTACCTGCTCTGCAATGTCTGCACATCATTAGGTTTGAACTTCTTGACAATCATGAAGTCTTCTCTCGACTCCGTACCACCACCAACGGAGCAGCTTTTGTTTCTGTGTAACGTCCTGCGCACAGGCGACGGATTGCTATGACTGGTGCTGCCATCTATGCCGTCTTTCCCGTTTTCATTGAGTGGCCACGAGTTGCACCTGCGCTTCAAATGTGGTTGGTCAGAGTCCTTGTTCTCTGTTCGGTTTGCAATAGCGTTCTCTTGCTGCTGAAGTCTAGTTTCCTTTGTCGTTATGTCATCTAGAGTAATTTAAAACAATGCAGTGCAGCTAGACTCGTGTGTTTATAACCTATGCGTGTTTATAGTGCATTGCAATGAAGTCATCAATCAAACAATCAATCAATCAACAATAAATCAATCAATCAGTCGATCTTGGTTACGCATAATGGTTATGTCTAAAGCGTGCAACAGTTCAACACAAACAATTCTTACTCAAAGGGCAGCATTGCATTATCTATCAGGCTGAGTAATTTATGCTCTGAATACAATTATAGCCTTCCATCCTATCTATAATTATATTAGCCATTCTATCACATCTATAATATTAGCCTTCCATCCTATCTATAATATTATATTAGCCTTCCATCCTATCTATAATATATTAGCCTTCCATCCCATCTAAAATATATAACTAAATCCTCTAAAACAGCTGTGTTGTTCTAATACCCGCCTATTGCTAGAACTTAGTTTTAAGACAGTATTACTAAATTGTAAGCTCATTCAATAACTCAACCAATCCAGCACCTTGACACCATTGATAAAGTTAATAAAAGATTCAATCCAGCCGCTTTAGCTTTCCTACCTTTCAGTGCAGGCAAGTTGTCTGTTCCTGCATTTGCAGCTTCACTGTTTTGCCCCTTTCCATTTTCCAGGGCACGTTGTGCCGCCTTTTCCATTGCCAGTGCAATCCAGTACTGCTGGTACTTTGGCGGTCGCCCCCTCCTAGTTTTTCCATGAACCTGAAACATGTTCAAAGTACCACGATCAAATGACAGCGTCCGATGGTTACCAGGAACTCTGCTATGCTTCTCGCCGCAACATTTCAACTCACTGAACTAATGGCTATAGATGTCTCATCATTATAACACATCGGAGACAACAAATGAAACTATAACAGACGTCACTACTATTTTGTTGCTTTTAGCCAGTACTATGGCCAATTGTAGAAGACTGTACGCATGCCTGAACATCATCTATAGCATGTTGATTCTGTAGGGGAAATAAAGCCACCACCGAGAGGCACAATTATGTATTATAAGTCTAAGTTCATATGTATCTGAATAATAAGCCTAAGCACATCACGAGGCTAGTTCTAAACTGTCAAAAACTATAGAAAACGCGCATCAAACCTTGACCGTGTTCGCTGAAGCGTGAAAATGAACGGTTTTATGCAACATCCATATCGTATAAACTTACATACGAAGCCCAAGTCGAATGAACTCCGACGCAATTTTCAATCAAACGGCCCCATGCGTTTAAAATCGCTTCCCACTCCACAGGTGTTCAGGCTTGTCTTCATTTCTAACTGTAATCGTACAGTAATCCTAGACTTTAATTAGTTTACACCCGAATATTGTGGAGCTTGCTGTGGTATTTACTATTCACAGAAGTGCATCTTGCTCCCTAAAACGTGACGCAGTCTACTCCCTACTCACGCGATAAGAAATCAATCAGTTGGTGCATTAGGTGGGTTTTGATTTTTTTTGTCTCGCTGTTGTAATACATGATACTAATATAATACAGCAATTTGTATTGATGAAACGCTCTTTCAAAATCAGTGCTTTAGACTCTCCGCTCGCTTAATGTTGATCAGGGATGCCACTCTTAGCTTTTTCCACCTAGATCTAGGTTTTTCGGTCTTATCTAGGTTTTTGGTTTTTTTAAATCAGAATCTAGATTTTTTGCTAGGGTTGCCAGGCGTCCGGTAATGAACCGGACAGTCCGGTATTTGCACAATCTGTCCGGTTAGAAATTTCAGGCATTACCGGACATGGTGGTGTCCGGTAAATAATTGTTGCTAGCAACAAGTGTTGGAGTGTATAGTTTCTTGTGTCCATAAATAGACATCTGTTTGCGATTTTCCAATTATATTGCCATTTTTCTACCTCTTCAAATGCAGTCAACCTGAGATACGTGGTAGGCTATAGGTAGGACAATACACAGACAGATAAATGACTATGCCATTGCTTAATGTGGCCAGAGCCGTTTTAAGGCCTAGGCACGCGAGGCACGGGCCTAGGGCCCCGCGCTAAAGGGGGGCCCCGCGGTGACCCAAGAAAATAACACTACGTCAAGCATCAAATACATACATTTATTTTAAAATTTCACTTAGATGCAAGCTACAAAATAATGCTCTATATAATTTTTAAGACATTAAATTTGAATCTTCTTTTAAACCATATCAATGACGTCATTTACATAAATCGTCCGTAAGTAGCCCAGTATGCCCAGATAAAAGTTCTCCGTACATTTCGAAGACTTTTTTCTTTAAGTTTGGATTATAAATTTTATAATAGAAGGTAAACATCGTATCTTTTGTCAATATTATTATTGTCACTGACTACAATGTACACGTAGGTCTATTAATTTAGGCGAACTAGGCTATCAGACAACCTAAAGTGAATGCGTAGGATTTATATGAGCGGTGCTGCTAAGAGAAAGAAGGAGGCAATTGAAATGGAAAGTGCGGCCAAACATCAAAAAGTCTCCTTTTTTCCAAAGTCAGAAAGCACAGTCTTCATTGGTGTCCGAAATTGAGACGCAAGATTCTCTGACTTCGTCGTAGGCCTACTCGTTTACTAGGCCTAGGCTAATGATTAAACTGTCTGTCTGTAATGAGCATAGAATCAGATGTACTACAGTCATTGAATTTTAATAACATTATAAAAGACTTTGCCGAGAGCAAAACACGAAAGCGGCGTTTCTAATAAATTAATGTGTCAAGCGCGATCGAAAGCCGTCGCTTGTCGCTACACAGATACAGAGATATAGGCGAGTAAAGGCGAGAACGGTCAAAAATACGAAAAATGGTTTTATGGTGTATTATTATTTAAAAATATGTCTACTTTCAATATCTGCAATTAAAAATTTTGAATTCAAATGCTTAGTGTTGAAAAAATGACTTTTACCGCATGTGGTGTCAAAATTTGCGTTGAATCAATCGCTCCATGAGCTATTTTCAAAGTTAAAATTCGCTACGAACGACAGAGCTATTATACGCCATATGGACTATTTCTTGTAGTCGTTTCTACCACATAATAAATTTTCCCTTCAATATGGTACTGAATGGTCGATAAAAGCTGTTTCACCCGTTTAAATGAGCAGGTTTTGGTCAAAGTTTTAAGCATTCATTATTGCTTGCCTGACAACAAGGATGATTATTATTCAAGCCACGCCTCCGACCCAGTTTTCTTAGAGTCTAATTGGCTGACGAGACATAAAAATTATCGCGACACTGACCTTCGATCGTGCGCATGCGAGCTAGCAATTCTTGGTCTCTCAGCTTGTTGATGTTGCTCATTTTCTTTAGTTAGGCCTACTTTCGGAGAGAAACGTTATTTTTGCGTTTGTTTCGGAAAGAATTCGTATGAAAATTATTCAAACTAAGCTTAATTTACATTAGCCTAATGGAAAGTGAAATTCTGAAGCTGTTAAACTGTTCAAATAGTGATAGCCTAGGCAGGCCCTAATCGTAATCCTAGCCTTATCTCCAAGCTTCTAAAGTGCCATTCGAAAGCCAAGTGTGGAGCACCAGCTAATTCACGAGCGCTGCGTCAAGTCAAAAGGGTTGTCCGTAAGAGTAGTTCAAAGGTGGTCCGGGTCGAGTTACCATAGAAAATGAATTCATAAGACTGTCCGATGAACACGGGTCTTATTCAGCGAAGCGATAAAGATTCCGCCGACGATAGGAAACATGTGGTCTATTGTCTAAGTGAGTACATAATTAGAATTCTTTATAAGATTTGAAAGAGTCTCGTATTTAAGTCAGTTCTGTTTATCGGACCCAACGTATTCCATTCATGCCTGCTTGTCGAGTCAACAAATCGCGAACAATTAGGCCTATATCGTAGGTCCCTTCACTCTTCACTCTTAGCTGTTAAACTGTTCAAATAGTGATAGCCTAGGCAGGCCCTAATCGTAATCCTAGCCTTATCTCCAAGCTTCTAAAGTGCCAGTCGAAAGCCAAGTGTGGAGCACCAGCTTATTCACGAGCGCTGCGTCAAGTCAAAAGGGTTTTCCGTAAGAGTAGTCCAAAGGTGGTCCGGGTCGAGTTACCATAGAAAATGAATTCATAAGACTGTCCGATGAACACGGGTCTTATTCAGCGAAGCGATAAAGATTCCGCCGACGATAGGAAACATGTGGTCTATTGTCTAAGTGAGTACATAATTAAAACTCTTTATAAGATTTGAAAGAGTCTCGTATTTAAGTCAGTTCTGTTTATCGGACCCAACGTATTCCATTCACAGGCGCGGATTCAGGGGGGGGCGGAGCCGGCGTACGCCCCCCCTAAACCTGCAGAAATGTTCTAAAGCTAAACTGACATAAAACTAAAATAATTGCAATTTAGCCTACGATTTGGAGATCTTGCAAAGCAAGCAATTCGTGGTCTACATGTAAGTCTCATTCCATGCATCTAATGTTTAAAACATCGACGCACTCACTGCTGATGGTATACTTTATTACTATCATGATGAGCTGCCTTCTCCGAATTCTTTTCATCAAGAGTTAAAGCTTTGGCAGCAGATGTGGAGAAACGCTAACAGCACACCAAGCACCCTGTCGGACACCCTCGCTGACAGCCGCTCCCGTTGTATTATGTATCCAAATATTACCACAATAGTTCACATTTTGCTGCTCACTTCTGTCACGGCTTGCAGTGTTGAGCGAGCAAATTCTAGTCTGCGATTTGTGAAGTTGTGTTTCCAAAGTACAATGAACGAGGACTCATTTTATTGTTTGTCCACAAGGACATCAAGTTAGACATTGATGACAATCTCAATGTCTACGCCAGAAAGCATCCAAGGAGAATGACACTGTTAACCCACTGGCATGTGACACTTAATTATTTTTGGGGGGGTCAAGGGTTGCATGATCAAAACCGATAACTGATTTATAATCGTTTCACTGTTAACCTTCAGTGGACACCAGTGGTTTTATATGAGAAACTATATATTTGTTTAAAGTTCCACGACATTTAATTAAAAGGATCATTATAGTTTTGCATGATCTAATTTCATACATATCAGTGGCGGCGACAAGAGAGGGCTAGGGGGGCTAAGCCCCCCTAAACGTGTCTCATCCCCCCCAAAAAAGCTGAAAATGTCTAAAACGGCTTACACTTCGTAATAAGGAAACTAGACAATGACCAACGGCAACGAAATCAACCATAAAAATTATTATTATAGTGTAGATGCTTATGCCATTGGCGGCACCAGGGGAGTGGTCATGGGGTTAAGCCCCTAAATGTGACTCAGCCTCATCCCAAAGCAAAAAACAATGAATGTCCATGTATCGGCTTAAAAGTTATTATAATTATCTTATTTTCGGACCTCAACTGCGGCGGACGGTCATACATCGACTCACATGTGAGACATCAATTGCGACTGGGCTCGACTACCGGACATCGACTCTCACTCTGCCATTAAACACTAGTCTGCGACTCTGCAAAACGACTTCTTATTTGAGTTTTCGTGATTTTATCGTTCAGAAATAGCTGGCAAAAAAGAGCCTAAAAATGGCTCTAGTTGAGGTCAACAGAGCTAAAAATGCGTTTGTGGCTGGGGCTCCGCCCCAGACCCCGCTGGGGGAGCTTACGACGCTCCCCCAGACCCCCTAGTCGGTATGGGCTTCGTGCCTTCGGCACTCGCAGCTTCGCGCCTTCGGCGCTCCATAAAATTTTTGCTATAGGCCTAGTTGGCTTAAGCCCCTCAACCTGAGATCCTGGCGCCGCCACTCATACATATATTTACGGGTTTGGAATGGTAGTATTTACGCCCCCCCTAACCAGAAATCCTGGATCCGCCCCTGATTCATGCTTGCTTGTCGAGTCAACAAATCGCGAACAATTAGGCCTATATCGTAGGTCCCTTCACTCTTCGATATCAAAGCCTTATTTCTTTGACTAGCGGCTCATTAGCCTAATAAGCCTCCTACTCGAGTCAACAAATCGCGAACAAATGTATCATCAGTCACAATGTTTGCATAAATTTAATCAAATCAAGAATGGGGTATAGTAGGCTACCATATTCGAGCTTACCTTGAAGGACCTTGTTAATTATTTGTTTGTGTTAGGCTATTTAAGACTCATACATCGTCGGTCGGTCAAAATGAAACGTCGATCTGTCAGCCTGCGCGTTAGATGCGTTGTTTGCATTAGTTTCATTAATTCAATTCAGCAGTAGATTGTATTTCTATCACAGTTTTGAAAGTAGTAGTTCGATTTTCATGCCGTTTGATGTATTCGATACAGGATATAGCCATGCATTGACCAGCAAAATTGCAGAAGAATAAATTAATGGTTACTAAGGACTTACCCGACACAAATGTTCCGAAACTTTAAGCTCGATTTTCTCAATTGTATTGATTTAGCAAATTGCAGATTCAAATGAGTATAACTTCAGTTAGAAATAAGATATTTTCATTCTGTAAAAAGCATTTTGAAGAAAAATATCTGTAGAATATGAATAAATAAAAAGGTCCAAAACCGTCATGTGACGGAAAATCATCCCCCCCGTCACTAATTAGATGGTTCTGACAGTCAGGGAATTTAAGCCGCTCTGACAGTCAGGGAATTTAAGCCGTGAAACAGATATTTACTCAATATTAGTCTTACTTTCATTTGTAAATATAACAAATTATCAGCAGTTGTAAGTACTTAGCCTACTGGTATGTTAAACTTAACCTTATTTTGCACTTGTGGAAAAAATTGCTGTGTCAGCTGAGTTAGCAGTTTAGAACTATGTTAGGCCTAATAACTGTAGCAAAATGCCAGATATGCACTAGGAATGCATTAGAGCAATACTCTATAATTAGCTGAGTCTGAGAGATTGAGTCGGAAATCGTGTCCATTTTATAAATAGCGTTAGGATTTGTGCCTAGGGCCCCCAACTTCTTAAAACGGCCCTGAATGTGGCTGGATACACAAGTATAATTATATCTGGAGACAGGCCAGGCTAAACCAACCGTTCAGCTGTACACTTGATTACAAGATATCCGATATAGGTCTATCAACATGATGAATATCACTGCTCCAGATTTCTTCATAAGCTTACATGATGAACGAATGGTGTATACCTCAGATTAGTCATACCCTGCATTATTATGACCCTCAAAACATTTTATTTAGTAGGCTACTTAGTCCTCCTCGTAGCCTACAGTCCGCATATCGGGAAACGCATCAATTCCCTCCACTCATCTTGGCCCATCGCCAACTGCTCCGCTTCCTCCCATCTTCCCAAGACTTGTCCCAAAATCACAAATCTCAGCATTGTGGTGGCATCTCTCATCAGGCTATTAATCTTCCACGCACAATCAGCTTTTCGTGCATGACGATCGAGTTGACAGGGTTGCAGCATATCAAATGTCTAGCTGTTGCATTCTAGATAGGCCTTCAGACCTGCCATAATGGAAATGACAACTTATCTACATGTTGGTTGCAAAATTCCACGGCATAGAGTGCTATATATATATATATATATATATATATATATATATATATATATATATATATATATATATATATATATATATATATATAGTCCGGTAATTTACTCGAGGCTGCCTGGCAACCCTATTTTTTGCTCACAGCCGTTGTTCCGACTATTTTACATAACAACTTATTATTTACAGGTAGAAATGCACAAAAGACGTGAAAAAGTCGTAAATGTTTTGAATTTGGACCAAAAATTATAAATTTTGGAGCGAAAGACTAAAAAAGGTCATAAGAAATTTCTCGGGAAGAAAAAAGAGAACAAATTTTAATCATCGGATGACTAGAAAAAGAAGGTTGTCAAAAAAACTTAAAGCCGCAAAAATGGGTATGGTTATGGTTATGAAAAAATTAATGTATTTTTCAGAGAAATTGTCAATCTAGCCTTTTATAGCCTTTTTTGTACTAGATCTGACCTTTTTAAAACTTCAGAGTGGCGTCCTTGATGATGAGCAAGCACATCACTGCAACTGGGTTATGTCAAAGGTTAAAGACAAAATCAAAATCTGGGTCAAGACAAAATGTCTGACGACCGGATGTTGTTTTGCGTGCATGTCGATTTTTGTCGCTATCCTTGAACAGTTGCTTTTTGCTTTATTATTATTTAAAGGATCCATTTTGTTGTTATGCTCGCGAATTTGATTGGAAATCAATATTCGAATCGTGATATGCATAATGCGCGTTCATTCGCTCCACACTTTCAAAAGTCGTCGAATTCAATGGAGACTACGACATTCATTCAGGAACCGATGGAAAAGTTTTACGAAGTTGGAGAGGAAATTGGAACGTAGGTGAAAGCACCAATATAATTATAATAGTCTATGTTATTTGTTTTCACCACAGGAAAACATTAGAGAGACCTTGATTAGAATTATAAGCACCCAGAGTCGGAGACGTATTGGTGGTTGCAGGAATCGCCGATGAAACTCCAAAATGGCTGTGATTCGTACGTTCAGGGCACAAATTGAATTACTTAAATGGCTAGCTGAAGTTTTATCCAACAAACTCCGCCACTGTTTTTACTTTTGAATTACTTTAATGGCTGGCTGAGGTTTTATCCAACAAACTCCGCCACTGTTTTTACTTTGATGGCGTCAGTCGCAAGTCTGGACAAAGGAGGAGGGCGACACTAATCATCTTTGTAATGGCAGTGTCGTTAATCAGCAATAATGGCGTTTTTAATCGTGGCTCTCTTAGGAATGGTTCATCGAATGCTTCTAAACGTGAACTGAAGTTGTATTTTTGGTTGTGGCGCTTTCCTCTAAGTAGGTTGGTTTTGAGCGCCTCTGCGTAGTCATCATGGAAGGGCACTATATAAATGGTCTGTGTGAATGATTTACTGGAATTTGAAACTAGACTCTGTTTGGTTGACAGTGTTTCCTAAGAAGTGCATTAAATATGTAAATTGTTGTGTGCATGCATTTTGGGGATTTGTGAAAGTTGCAGATTTCACCAGTCGATCGATCAATCAATCAATAAATTTTTATTGACCACCACAATTTAGTAATACAAGCAAGCAGTTAATAAAAACTCTTATGCTGGTTGTCAATAGGTTAACCCAAAGGAACATATGGTTTCGTTAAACAATGTTTCCCGTTTACATCAGACTGTCTTAGTTGCAATTACACAGGCCTCCATTACACTGCTTCGCCCTCCCATCACTTGATCGCTGAATTCGCAAACCAGTCCATAGCTATTGCCATTCCACCTCTTTGGACCAATTTCCGCCAGCACTACTGTCTGCCTGGCTGATTCTCCGGACTTGACCTGCTGCCTATCGATTTTTTAGGCGCTTGTGATTAAGCTGGTTCTCGCGACTTCGCTTTTGTGGGCGCTATTGAAGTCTCGAGATTACAATTACGATTTAGCCATTAATATTGTGACCTGTTCTGTCCAATCTTAATAATAACATTAAAGATCAAAGCTTTGTTTCTGTGGTTTCTGCCAATTACCTCGCTCTGCACCATGGTTGATGGTTGAGCACTTCATGTGATGGGCTTGTAAAATGATATGCAGATTGGTAATATATTTAGTCACCAATGACACATAGCTTTGTACACCTTTTCGTTCAGACAGACTATAGGTCTTTGTGTCATATCATAATTGGACATAATTATACTGGTTGACTAGATTATTTGTGGTTATTG
This sequence comes from Lumbricus rubellus, assembly GCA_945859605.1. NCBI lineage: Eukaryota > Metazoa > Annelida > Clitellata > Crassiclitellata > Lumbricidae > Lumbricus > Lumbricus rubellus. The sequence continues at coordinate 14,482,988 of OX243824.1, read as the reverse complement.
AGAATTTTTCATTTGAGATTCCTGTCATAAGTTTCAACTTCTTGTCAGATTCTGACTGACGCACTGATCAACCTCGGCTTATCAGGCCAGGTAATGGTTGTTCACTTGCCGTAACGGCAATACCGCTCCACCCGCCAAATTACAGAGGCAGAGCTGATAATATAATTCATGTTTAACAACCAGATGTTTCATTTTTGTAATTCTTTTGTGTTGGATATGTACAGATACAATGGATATGTATTACAATGTTACAAGTTAATTTGAATGTAGCATTGAGTTCAAGCCTGATATATTACAGTTGAGAAAGCAAATTTTTTATATAAATATGATGCTTTTGCCGGTTGAAAGGTTTTGTATTTTTAAATAGGAAGCTCCTGCTGTTCGAAAAGTTTTATATTACCTGTGCAACATTTCTGAATAGAGTGATAATTATTGTTCTGGCAAGTTGGTTTCAATCTATCATAAGAGAAACATTGTAATTTAAGGGAAGCTTTAGCATTCTATTTTTATTTTTTAATTTACATTTTTAAATTTACATTTTTATTTTAGGTATATAAATTTTACGGATTTTGATCGTAATTGTACATTTTTGTAGCGCCACATCTTTGAGACTCAGAGGCTGCAATTAGTTTATACATTAGGCCTAAAAAAAATGTTGTGTTTCCGGTAACATAGCTAAAAAAAATTGGGTAGGTAGGTCGGAAAATATTTTTATTTTGTAAAATATTTTTATGCAGTGACTATCCGAAAAAGTATACCCCACTAGTCTTTTTTGCACGCTGAAACAAAGTACGTGTTCTAAGCAAGTATAAACTGCCTATTTCCCGACTGTCTGCACCTAAAACTGCTCTAGAAACAGTCCTATTAATTTCATTTTGTTGACGTCTCTTATGTTATGTCAATACAAATGTTAAAAAAATATTTTGTGAAAAAAAAGTAAAAATTTAATTTTTTGGGGGAAAAATTTTTTTTTTAATAAAATTTTTTTACAAAAATATTTGGGTCGGGGCCGTAAAAATGGGTCGGTCGGGTTACCGGAAACACAACAATTTTTTTTACGCCTTAGATGTGGTGCCAGCACTTATAAATTACGTTATAAATTATAATCTATGATTGTGCATACCTCTTTTGCGGCCATCATGTGCACTGTGCAGTTTTCAGTTTTGGGTGATTAGTCTGACATGTTAATATTAAGGCATTTTAATGTTTCCCAATAATTGTAGTTTTTATGCGGGCGATTGTGAGTGTTTCACAAGTGCTGCTGTGTAGTAAAGTATTTTAACAAGCATGTGATTACATTGAACCATGCATTTCGTTTTGACTTCTGAATATTGTACAACCAACCAATATTCTAGAGACATATTTACCCGCATGCTTTCCATCCACCACTCTGCTGTGCTTGTCCTTTGCATGTATGACCTACTTGTAAGTTGTAACACCCTTTATTTATATCCATGCTTCTGGATTTCATATAATCTAAGTAGGCATGGCCAGTTAACCTTTCATAAAACATTAAAGTGGGACGTGGTGGTGTAGCGGTAAGTTTGGCGCCTTGTGACCGAAGAGTCCCAGGTTCGAGTCTACCTCAAGCCGCTGCATATACATAGTGACCTTGCACAAAATTTTGCTCACCCATAATATTGTCTGTGAGGAAGGTAATGTGAAACCACCTCACTCATCTCATACCTAGAGATGTAAAGCCAATGAACCTGCCTTTGGGCAGAGAACTCATCATCAAAACATTACCGCCCTTTCATAGAACATTACAGATGCTGCAATGTGCAGATTGGGTGCATTAGGTTTTAGCTGCTTTTCCTGTTATCCTCTGTGGCTCTGTTTGGATGATATTAAGTACTGACAAGCAGGGCTTAAAGTGTGGCAGGACGGTCACGGAGGGTGTCCTGGCACTTATTTTCAAATCTTTATGCCGTCCTGCCACTTATTTAGCCAGCACACCTGAAAATGTAAGGGGCGTCCTGGCACTTCTTTTGGAAAGGTAAGGGGCGTCCAGGCACTTCTTTTTTTTACACTTTTAGCACTGCAGATGCCACAACGTGCAGATTGATTACATTAGGTTTGAGTTGCTTAAATTTTGTTTAAACCTGTGTGACTCTGTTTTGATGATATTAGGCCTAAAAAAATGTTGTGTTTCCGGTAACAGAGCTTAAAAAAATTGGGTAGGTAGGTCGGAAAATATTTTTATTTTGGTAAAATATTTTTATGCAGTGACTATCCGAAAAAGTATACCCCACTAGTCTTTTTTGCACGCTGAAACAAAGTACGTGTTCTAAGCAAGTATAAACTGCCTATTTCCCGACTGTCTGCACCTAAAACTGCTCTAGAAACAGTCCTATTAATTTCATTTTGTTGACGTCTCTTATGTTATGTCAATACTTTTTTTTTTTAAATTTTAAATTAAATTTTTTTTGAAAAAAAAAATTTGTTTGAAATTTTTTTTTTTAAAATAAAATTGTTTACAAAAATCTTTGAGTCGCGGCCGTAAAAATGGGTCGGTCGGGTTACCGGAAACACAACAATTTTTTTTACGCCTTACTAACAAGCATCTTCATGCCCGCATGTTGCTTTCTTCTATTTAAAACCAATCCAATTGTATGTTTTTGTTTTTGTCGATCTCAAAGTGGAAAGTTTGCAACCGTCCGAAAGTGCCGACACAAGGCGTCTGGCGTTGAATATGCAGCTAAATTCATTCGAAAGCGTCGCGCGAAATCCAGTCGCCGTGGCGCTCCTCTGCAGGATATCAAACGAGAAGTGGCGATCCTAAAAGCAGCCGAACACGAAAACATTGCCAAGTTGTATGAAGTCTATGAAGGCTGTCTGGACACAATACTTATACTCGAACTGTAAGTTTTTTATTTGCCTAATTCTGAATTGTAATCATAATTGCATAATTGTGGGCACGGTGGTGTAGGGGTATGTTCGGTGCCTTGAAGCCGGAAGGTTGCGTTTTTGAATTCACCTCAAGCCACCGAGTAGGGACCCTGAGCAAGTCCTCCACTCTCAATAGCTCATGTGTTTCAGTGTGAAACTCCGATTTGGTGTACTTACTGTAGTTGGGAGCACCTCTGAGTGGAAATATAGAAGGGGTGCTATAGCAGGTGCTCATACATGTTTATATAATAGGAACAAAATATAGACATATATACATTTATGAACTTCATAACATGAATGCTGTTCAAAAATGTATACTAGGCTTTCCTTCCTTAAGGGCACTATATATATGAATTCTTGATATGAATGAACGAATTCATGATGCATCTTCAGTAAATGTGTCAAATATTTTTTCATCTGACAGCTCAGAACCGTGATCAAGTGGAAATGCAAATGCATATCACTGTAGGTTTAGTCCTGAATCTCTGTCCCTGTTGTCATTGTCTTTTATGCGCTTGTCTCTTATTGTCGACCTGTCTCTGACCCACCACAGCCTGTCTAGCTCTTCGGCAAGGGGGGGGGGACTTTTTGGTTCCACAAGCTTGCACTTCTATCAGACAGCGCCTTTCATTATCTTTGGCATTGATGCCGAGGCTAAACTCACCTGCTTTTTATAAGTCGCTGAAATCTTTTTCTAGCTGTGGCTAGGCTGGTAGCGCCTTAGACAAGATCTCGTGAAGAGGCTTAATAAATTAGCTATACATTCTTGGAATGATTTAAAGAAATTTCTAGTGCACTTGAGACTAAGATAAACAAGTTGAGCAATGAGCATAGTAGCTACGAAGAGGTGTTCTTGATAGCTATTAATAGTCATTGTGCTGTGTGTGTGGGTTGTGGTTTTGTTCATAAAATGTGTGCATCAATCATGTACTGAAAGGGAAGGACTAGTATTAAACCACCCTAGTAGCCAAGATTATGAAAATGAAATTGCTAATGAGAAGTCCACGATTGTGTAAATAGCTTGAAGAGGTGTTTGTGATAGCTTTAATAGTCAATGTGGGTTGTGCTTTTGGTCATAAAATGTGTGCATCAATCATGCACTGAAAGGTAGAGGACTTAACCACTGTAGTAGCCAAGATTAAGAAAATGAAATTGCTATTAATAAATGAGAAGTCCACGATTGTGTAACTAGCTTGGGGTGACTGCTCATTTATAGGCCAAGAGTGCTGCTCCAATGTAATTTTCTATTTAAAGCATTTAACCCTTTGAACCCGGAGCTCCCGTAACGCTATGGGTAACAGGCCAGAAAACTGGCCAGCCGGGTTCAAAGGGTTAAGATTTTGAAAGTTAAGGTAAAAGATAAAAATATTCTTTAATAGACAAAGTTCTACCCACTTTTCGTGTGTACAGACATTGCCTAAAAACATGCATCATCTATCCATCCTATCAATAGTGAATGTTTTAAAATAGCATGCAAAGTATTGAATCCAATATAAATAATGTTCTTATAATTGCTACTATTTATACTTTGGTTTACATGTCGTGGCATTTAAATAAGATAAAGCATCCGTAAATGCTATGATCCTGTATTACCCGTAAATGCTATGATCCTGTATTACATGACATTACACTACATTAAAGTCTATGTACAATTTATTGTACATATATTGAACTATGAAATTAAACTTGACTAGTTTTGCAAGTCGGCATTTTTCTTTTTTTGTGTGTGAAAATTCTTCTCATTCTCTGCCCTCAGGCAGGTTCGTATGTCCAACGACGCCATCTTTCTCTGTTCTGTGCTTCTCTTTTCAGACCACTGTATCCATCCTCTGCCAACATCTAGTCCAGTAGCATTGTTCTTGGTCTACCTCGCATCCTTTTCCCCTCCGTTCTATCCTCAATGATGTCTCTTAGTAGTGTGTCGCTCCTTAATCCCTTTAGCGGCAACCCCGATTATAATCATCAATTTTGTATACAATTATTAGCCGGTCGGCCGCTAAAGGGGTTAAGACGTGTGAAAATTAGGATTTAAAATGACTGCATAATTATATGTACTGGTATTTAGTGCTGCTTGAGCAAAGACATGATTTTATACAGTTTTATGTGAGAGTCGCATCTTCTGTTATTAGGGTTTCAGGAGGAGAACTGTTCAATTATCTCGCAGAGAAGGATAAAGTAAGCGAAGACGAGGCCGTGGTTTTCCTCAAACAGATTCTGGAAGGCGTAAAGCACCTTCACTCTCTCAACATCATTCATCTCGATCTGAAGGTTTTACGCATGACTGCACATTTATGTCTAGCAATATATTATTTTGTATTACACATGTAGCTGTCTGTGATAGACATTATTTATGGCCATCCGTGTGGTTGTTTTTTAGTTTGTCACTGATGTCAGTTTTTATAGTTAGTGGCCAAGTGTTGGTTTTATATTTTAGTTATATAAGTATGCGTGGATGCGTGTATGTATGACATTGTATGTATGTATGTATGTATGTATGTATGTATGTGTGTATGTATGTATGTATGTGTATTGTGTATGTATGTACATATACCGGTACATGTATGTATGTATGACATTGTGTGTATGTACACCGTGATTCAAAAAAAACTAAGCCAAATTGTTTTGCATATATCTCTAATACCTGATGACGTATCAAGCTAAAATTTTCCAAATATTTAGAGAAGTGGACCAAGAATATGATTCCAAAATTTCATGAGATTAAGTGTAATGGATAAAAAGATATGAATATTTAAACTTCATATGCCGAAATTACAGTTTACAAGCAATTTTCTGTCACATTCAATAAAATGTTTCCTTATTATCTCTAATGCCTAATGATTAATCATTCTAAAATTTTCCAGATATGTAGAGAATTGAACTGACAATATGATCCAACAGAATGGTTTGATTTTTAATTAAACAACATGCTCAAACTGTCCTCCTCCTGCGTGCACGCAAACCTGGAGGCGCTGGCGCCATGCATTGGGCAACAGCATCGTCGATTATCCTTGTCCAGGCCATCCCACACTTCCAACAAGCGTTGCTTCAGATCGTTTATATCATGGATAGTTGTCTGCTAGACTCGGCCTTGCATCATGCATGCTCCATACTTTATAGTCGACATGATTCAAATCTTGGTTGTTCGGAGGCCATAATGTGGGAGAAACGAAGTCTGGCGTCTCTCTTGTCAGCATTTCGATGGTTTCCTTGACTCTGTGGGCTAGCGCTGTTCTGTTAAAAAAGAAAACAGCCTTCTGGGGCTATAGATTTCTGATAACAGGTGGAGGATGTTGTGACAGCAGAACATTGCGATAATATACTCCGTTAATTTTACTCCAGGATCCCTGCAGACCAAAATTGGGAACTATCAAGCATCGAAACCGCAACGAACACCATAACAGACATGCTGAAAACTGACATTTCTGGAGATGAAGTTTAAATATTCATACCTTTCTATTCGTTCAACTTTATGACATGATATTTTGGAATCCAATTCTTGGTTCAATTCTCTAAATATGTGGAAAATTTCAGTATGATTAATTATAAGGCATTAGAGATATAAGAAAAACAGTTTGGCTTACTTTTTATTGAATCTGACAGAAAATTGCTTGTAAACAGCAATTTCGGCATAGGAAGTTTAAATATTCATATCTTTTTATTCGTTCAACTTTATCTCATGAAATTTTGGAATCATATTCTTGGTCCAATTCTCTAATTATTTGGAAAATCTTAGCGTGATATGTTATCAGGCATTAGAGATATAAGAAAAACAATTTGGCTTAGTTTTTTTGAATCACGGTGTATATATGTATATTATGTATGTATGTATGTATGTAGTTTGTATGTATTATGTATTATGAGCTCCCTGTTATCCTTCGTCAAATACCTATTAGCCTTTCTACTTCTACTTCATTTCTTTCTCTTCTCAAAACTGTCTTATTCGACCGGGGTTGGACTGGGAGCGCTCCTGAGTAGTAACCTTGAAGGAGCGCTATATCAAATTCTCAGTAAATAAATAAATAAATAAATGTACTATGTGTGTGTATATGTATGTAATATATGTATATGTATGTATGCATGTATGTATGTGGCTGTTTGCTATAGTGAGAATTTATTGTGGGGTTTCTTTTCAGAGGTGCTAGTAGGTTAAATATTGTTGGCTTGGAGGGTTCAAGCAGTAGATTTCGTGTATGTACATGTATACATGTATGTTTATAGACATTCTTTGGCTCAACTTTTCTGGTATTACGTTTAAGATTTTTTTTTGTCTTATGTGATAGTTTTTTTATTTATGGTGCATACCTATGTCAGTTACTAAGATCTTAGAAATCAAATAATTTATTGCATTTGATATTCGTGAAAGTATTTGTTTACAGTTAGGATGCAGGAAATCTGTCCCAAAGTTTAATCTTTTACCCGTTTGCCCCGAGAATATCCGCTGAAAATGGGCTTAAAATGTAAAAATGAACCGGTAAAGGGTTATTATAAACAATATTATTCTAGGCATAATTAAAAATATGAAAATGTAGTACAATGCTGTAGTATAATATGTATTATTTGTTATAGGATTAGTTTAGCTTAAGTTTTAAGGGTCATGGCATTTAAAGTGAGTTTGAATGTTGTAGTTTTTTGTGTATTTATTTTTTAGACGTTTTGCATGCATGATTATTTTAAGTTTTAGACGTTCATTTTAAAATTTGCTTTTAGCCAGAGAACCTGGTTTTGGATGGCAACGATCGAAGGAAACTTAAAATCATCGATTTTGGTCTTTCGCGCAAATTAGAAGCGAACAGTGATTGTCGGGATATCTCGGGAACTCCAGAATTTGTTGGTGTGTTATTATTATTGTCAAACGTTTCAATTGCTGTATATGGCTAGTGAACTGCATTTCATTGCTTGTCTGTTTCAATGGAGATTTTAGTTGTGAAGTAGTCACTGTTTAGTAGCTGTTTTCCATGAAGTTGTTATATGAATTTGTAATGCTGATAATTATAGCACACATGATTAGCTTTTTAGATTTTCTTGTGAATTTGAGTTTTCAATAATTAAATTTCGCTTTATTTCAATCGGTTTTAGATTTTCTTATGAATTTGAATCTTCAATCATTTAGTTTCATTTATATCCATTTGAGATTTGCTTGTGAATTTGAGTTTTTCAATGATTTAATTATTGAATTGATTCTTTGGCAAAGTAGATATGGAGGCTGCTGATTATAATTTTGCCTGTCTATTGTTCATTGTTTAGCCCCGGAAGTCATTAACTACGATCCATTGTCATCTGGCACGGACATGTGGAGCATTGGGGTCATCACTTACATCATGTTAGTTTTTCTTCAGCATCTCACAATTATTTATATATTGCTAATGCCAGCTGATACTATTTGCAAATGTTCCATATAATTGTAACGTGCAGCGTGTTTCTAGTTATCTAGGTTTAAAATAATTTATTTTGTGACTTAAAAGTTAGGCATTGCTTTGTTAACTTTTGGTAGCTGGATTGAAAGGCAACCTGTGCAAAGTGTGCATACTTTTTGGAGCACTTGCAAAATTTATGTTTCATATATTATAGGGTAACGCTTGTGATTTTTATTATCACTCTTTTTATGATCCAATTCATTTATATTCTCTGGATTTATTGCAGTCATGATAAGGAAGTATTTTTCTGTACCTTTAAGCCTACGTACAGTAACGCCGATGAAGTCTTTGTCGTGAATGTGAATAGATAATAGACAGAGCATCAGAGCACATAATAACATTCAATGAGTCTCACAGAAAGGTCTACATAGACATGTCAAACACAGGGCGAAATGACTGTGCATTATTCATAAGCGATTATTTTTTATGATTTTGAGAACTACTTTATGTCTGTTTTTCTTCTCATGAAATTGCTTTTAGCTTTGTATTTAATAACACAACATATATCTGTTTAAATTATGTGCAGATGACTGACGCCTTAGCTCAGTGTCTCACCATTTTTTTAATTTTTATCGTGTAACAATCATGTAAACTTATTATTCTTGCAAAGCCAACACCAATAAAGCCAACACCAATGAATTCAGTTTGTCATATTTGGGCTTGTCATTGTAGTCCGGTAAAAGTGAAACTAAATTAGATTAATGCAATGAATGACCTTGTTTATGAGAACATAATTATTATTTACTCAAGATACTGGTCAACAAGCATTTCATCATTCATCATCTGTAGTCGCTGTGGTTTTTTCAATTTCGAATGAGTTTATTCTGAGAAAAGAAAAACAACAATGAACCAGCAGGATTGACAGCACAGAAAAGAATACACTGAGAAATTATTATTCATAGGACAACTTGAGTACTATGTGTAACTGAATCCTCAGAAAGGGTTGTCCAGAAATGGACAGGTCCCACTAACCTGGGTAACCCCGGAATGAATATTGAAACAGAAGACGGTGAGGCTAGAAAATCTGAACAGAAAATCCGATGTTATAGAAATACGAAGATCCAAACGGCAGCAAACATTTGATAGCTTTCAAGTTCACAAACCTTGTTCAGTTACAATAATGCTGGTATCTCCATAACAATGACATCGAGAGGAGGGGGTGAAAAAATAAATAGCATGAATAGATTAAATGTCAGAGCTCTGAGTTTTTACTTTTGATCACATTACATCGAATAACTGAATGAGAAATTATCCTTAGAAAGTAAACATTAACCCTTCCCCGTTAATTTTAAAATTTTAAGCCCTTTTTAGCAGATATTCTCGGGGCAAGCGGGTAAAAGATTAAAAAGCCGAAATTTGTATAATTTATGAAATAATTTCTTATAAAGTCTGTTAAAGAGACTGACGAATTTTGGGTTTTTCTCGCAGCATAACTGAGACCTTGCTCAGCAGAATAGTGTGCAATGTGCATGGCACACTGTTTGTAATACACTGCCTTAACTTATGAAACTCGGAATGTGGGACTGCGATGTAAGGTTTGAGATGACAGTTTAAGATGATGGATATGCGATGTAAAATAAGTTAAAAAAATTAACCCATTGGTATGCTGCAGTTTGCGGAATCTTAAGCATGTTAGTTCGCAAGCAGTGCTATGTTTGTTCGCCGGGTACATGGTGAATTGGTGATGTTACTCTGGAAGATGGTCATAAAACTTGAAATGTGTGTCACGTATGTCATAAATATGGCATTCGTTGTTTGAAAGAAACACTGTGTCACCAAAGATATAAATTCATCTATGTCACTTATTGTGACACTTTTTAAAACCTTGCACGAGCTCTGCCTGTAGTGCCGACCTAACTGGGTTTAAGAAGAATCTGTTATTGTCATCTGAAATCGGCTTGTAATTGAACTTTCCTTTTACCTAAAATCAGCCTGTAATTGATGAGGACTAGAGGATCTTGGTTGACATATTTGCGACAGTAGTGTAGATATACGTAACACTGTCGTCGCAGTGATCAATAGACGCTCTTTGTTGTAGGTTGAGTGGTTGTTCACCATTTCTTGGCGACGACAAACAGGAGACACTTGCGAACGCATCGCTGTGTCGATACGACTTTGACGAAGAGTCCTTCAGCAAAACGAGCGACCTTGCCAAGGATTTCATCCAGAAATTGCTTATCAGAGAGCCGCAGTATGTGTGTGACGTTGATGCTCTGTCATTTATATAAATCACTTAATTGTTTGATGAACTACGTCCAGGTACTAAGATAAATAGGAGATTATGACTGTGCATTTTGGTTATGTTGATTGATGACTTTATCTTGTACCATACTTCAACAGAGATATGACTAAGACACTACACATATTTGATGACGTTAGATTGTTTTAGATGGGTGGGAAGGGGGGTAGTCTGACATTTCTCTCAACAGATTAGGATGTTTAATATGGATACTTTCAATGAGACTTGACTCAAGTGCTCACTGAACCAAGTCGGTGTTTTTGTTTTTAAAGGGTGCTGTGTTAGATGTCTTGAAACATGCATAGAACTTTATTCTTGCATGTGTCGTATTGTCATAATATAATTGCCTGTTGCTTTTTGTTTTTGAGCTAGCAAGATAAAAGAGATTTGTCTAGAAATATCTGCTTTTAGCAATAATTATGGAGTATGAGGCAAGTAAGGCACGACCTCAGTGAAGGCAGCCCTCCCTCCCTACTTCCTCCTGTCTCCTCCCTTCCTTCCCCTTACGCCCCCCTACTCTACTCTCCCCTTTCCTTCCACCATCATTTCCTTCCACTCACATCCATTTACACTTCCTCCTCTCCTTCCCTCCATCATCTCCCATTCCTTCCATACTCTTTTCCCCTTCATTCCCATCCCTCCCCTTCTCCTTCCTCTACCCTTCCCTCCATTATGAAGCGGTGAACTTGTTCACATTTGTACAAAACTTTACTTAGTGCTTAGTGCTTAGTCCTTCCCGTGCAGGTCTGCACATCAGGCAATGCATCTCCACCACTTATTCCTGTCCATCGACAAATGGAAAGGGATGAACAGTGATGGACAGGGATGAGTGGAGGAGATGCGTAGGAGATGAAAATACAAAACTTTATTAAATTAATTATTTTTCTCTGAAGGAAATCTAGTTGCATGTTATTTTCTTTGTAGGAATCGTTTATCAGCGACAGAATGCCTGTGTCACCCATGGATTAAGGTAAAATTACAAATATGCTTTAAATACGGTTTTTGCTTGATGTCGAATGTGTTTATTTTGTTTTATTGGTTGCCATTACAGATCGTCAGGAACGTCTCTGGATATAGTTTGGAATACCTGAAGGATTATAAATAGCTTTGTTTTGAGTTTGAGTTTGAAATTGACATAAGTTTGATAATAATTATTTATTTTTAATGTCCTAGCTCGATGACGTAGCTGCATGTGATGTTGTTAAGTGCATTTGAGTAGATATCTTGTAGGTGTACTTTGTTGTATGTGCACTTGTTACAGCGCCCCTCCAATCTCTCTCTCTGCTCAGAGGCGCTTCCGAATGAAGCGCGGACACTGCATCGGAGTTTCACGTCGAAGCGCTGAGCAATTTTGAATGAAGGACTTGCCCAAGGTCCCTGCGTGGGGACTTGAGGTGGATTCGAACCTCAAACCTTCCGGCTCCAAAGCATTGACGCCACCACTACACCACTGCGCCCCACAAATGTACTATGTCAGTTTGTTTATATGATTTGCTACCGACAGATTGATTGATTGATTGATTGATTGATTGATTTTTGTTTTAGCCTCAGAATGAGAAGCACGTCTTATGTCGCAGAATATCTGTTCTCAACGTCGTTAATCTGAAGTCTTTTGTTGCAAGGAAACGATGGAAGGTTCGTTTTTTTGTCAAGTTCTTATTGTGAAAATAAATTGTTTACATTAATCTGATGGGCAGTCGCCTTATGTTATGATCATCCCAGCTTTTCTTCAGTTCACTTCAAGCGTTTCATTTCTGGCGTAAGAGACTGCTATTTACCATTTTGAATACTTTGCTGTTTACTACATGAAATCAGATTGAGTGGAAATTAGTGGATTGCGTTTAATTGAGCCAGATTAAAATTTTCGTAAGTAATTCGTGGTGTCATTTAGACTGTAGTTGCAAAACTTTGATGCCGGGTTGGTGATGCTTGTCATTCATAGAGAGAATGCTGTGTTCAGATATATTTGTTGAGTCATTATTGTCATTGGGCAATGCGTATCGTAATTATGGTGACATGTTTTTTTTTAACTTAGTTCCTGGTTTTGATGCGCTTCATGATTGCTTGCATAAATCTGATATGCTTAATTATGGCCAGCATATTTATCTTCCTGGTTATTGATGGTCCTTTGGTTATTTATGGTCCTCTGGTTATTTATGGTCCTCTTCTAGCGTACACGTGATTTCTTCCCAGCCATTTTATGTGTGAATTTCAAAAGACTGTTGACGTTAAGTTGAAGAATCTCACAGCTGGTAATGTGGATTGAATGTCCAAGGACAATGTTGGGGGTGGTCTTCTGTTGGGGGGGGGGTGTTGTTGATGGGACGTAACTGGGGGAATCCCTGTAGAATTATTATTATCGGAAAGCTGATACGACGTTTTTTTGCAAACTGATATTCCTACGTTTGACATGTTGTGTTCCAAGGCAGACGAATCTCTCTTTACTTTCTCCTCTGTGACCCCAGGCATGTCCTTCATGATCTTCTCCGCCAGAACGAGTAACTGGATACTTCCTTAGGCCTCGATCACATTATTAGATACCATGCTGTGATTCTTTGATTGGAAAGGGATTTATCATCAGAATGATGCTAATATTTTAGTTGTTTCATTCAACTTATGATTTAATTTGTGCCATTATTACCAATTATTACTTTGACGTGTTATAATGATGTTTTATGTTTCATCGTGCGTTTACAAGTAAAGTAATAAGGAAAATGCTTACTTATTTACTTTTAATTCAGTCCACTGGTTTGGTGCTTAGTTTCTACAGCTCAAAAGTGAGCTTTTGTGAACAGCATTCAAAACAAAAGGTTGCTATTAATCGTTTTGTATAAAAAAGTTATGATGTTATATTATTTACTCTCTGCTTTAGTGGGCCCAGTAGCGAATTGGATAACATGGTGGCATGGAGAGCAAGAGGTAACAAGTTTGCGCCCCATAGGGCGGATGTGCTTTGTGGGCTGCTATTAGCGATGTGTGTTGTAGGCTGTCTGTTCTGTTAGTAATTATGATTTGTGTCTTCTGTAATTTGCGATCGTGTGAATTGTTTAAATTGCATAATTGAACACTGTAACCTGTTGCAGTCTGTCAACCAGATTGTTTCAATATAGAAATATTATTATTATTATTATAAACACACATTTGTTCTCTTCAAAAACAAATTCCAAACAGAACAAATCAATTTCATTGAGATCAACCACCATCATCCATCCATGTCAATTAGGGGTTTAATATTATTATTATATTTTATTTTATTTTTTTATTGTATAATTAATGAATCATTTATTCCCGTTTCAAACAGTGCAACATCAATTGTGATGAACAGAGAACGCCTATTATTATTATTATTATTATTATTATTATTATTATTATTATTATTATTATTATTATTTGTGTTACTTACCATTATGTTGTTTCAATTGTCATACATCCCTTTAAAAAAATTGTTTTTGTTTATGTTTAGCAATCGTTCCATCCATGTCAATTATGGGCTTAATATTATTATTATTATTATTGTTTGTGTTACTCATCATTATGTTGTTTCAATAAAAAATATTTCTTTAAAATAATTGTTTTTGTTTATGTTTAGCAATCGTTCCATCTCGTCTGCCTCATGAACCATTTGATGCGACAGTCGGCTGTGCGAAAGGCCGCGTCTGTTGACTCGACAGATGGAACACTTTCAGAAGTACTCCTCTCGTGCAATCTTTTGTAGCTTTAACGTTAAATAGAAATGCTTCAAACCTACGACATTTTGTAATATTTTTCTTTCTGTACCATTGGTGCTGGTGAACTTAAAAATGCTGCCCTTTTGGGAAATTGAGCTACCTGGGAGTACCTGGGATGTGTCTTTTGAAGAACAGTGACATAGAATCAAGTCTAGTGTGTAGGACTGTAGGTGTGTTTGGGTGTGTGAGATATATACATATATATAATTATATATAAATACGGTATATAATTATATTATATATATATAGTTTTATATATATATATATATATATATATGATTATATATATATATATGATTATATATATAATATATATTGTATATATATGTATATTAGCCAGCCTTAATGGTGTCAGATTGTTTCTATTTCTTGGTAATTTGCTGCTGAAGATCCTGCATGTAAACTTTTCACAACTCGACTCTAAAATCTGAGTGATATTTTAGGGCAGCCTGCCTGATGCTTCAAACACCAAAGATGACAAAACAGATGATGATAACTTAGACGGCAAACCAGAAGACCAAGAGTCTGACGAAGAACTGCCTCCTTGTGGGCTGAAATGAATCGCCGCTTTAAGCTCTAGTCGTGGAAGGTGTATATCTGAATGTGTATTTAGTATATGTGTGTGATATTTGATATTGCGTGGGCCACTGCTGCCCGCGTGTTTTCGCTTCTATGACCATTTGTATCCGCTACACAGAGCTGTTCGGTACAGTCAAGTGATCAAAGAACTGTTTAATTTATATAATTTAGAAGTGCTTGATACCAATGAATTTGTGTGTGTAAGTGTGGTGTGTGTGTATGTGTGTGTGTTGTCCTGTGTGTGTGCGCGCGTTGGGATGCGAACTGGCCTTCAACTTATTTACATAATTTAACGTAATTTTCCAAAGTGAATCGTTGAATTTAATTATTTTAGGATATCGTCTACCACAATTGTTCTTGTTTCCATTGTTACATTTCGTAAGGAGTCTGCTCAACTGTTCGATTGCAAATGTGCATGTAAAATACGCACCTAGTCTAGGTTTGTTTAGCACATGTTCGTGTAATGTATTCTTGCACGTAGTTTTCTGGGCAGGTATTTCTGTACAAATGCATTATTTTAGTACAAGGGCTTTGTAGGTTTTTATATTGTGTACACTGTACAGCATTATGTGCAGCCAAGTTGGCATTGATTTTCGTTAAATGTTTGCTTACGACCTGTCTGGCATTGGAAGCCTATGAAGAGTGCCTTAAATTGTGAAGGACTTGTTTTACATACGGGTCTAAATGTGTACTAGTACGGACCAGTACTCTTAAATAAAGAACCTAAGTAATTTAAGTGTTAATTAAATTATGTATATATTTGTGTGATGTGTGTGGGCTATGTGTATTTTATGTAAAATTACATGTAATGCGTTTCTGCGTATAGCTTTATTTTAAGTCTGTATGGTAGTTGGGCTTTTATTGATTTTAGTCTTTTTGTGATTTTGTCGTCTTTTGATTAAGTTGTAAACTTTCCTTACAGCTCACTGTGATCTCTGCTAATCTTTTCTAGTTCAATAATTTGTTTGGATTGAGACTTTTGAACGTATGCTATAGATTTTTTTTTAAATGTGAACTTTTGTGAACAGCATTCAAAATGAAATGTTTAATCAATTAAGGTTTAAACGATAGAATGTTATAATTTACTCTCAGGTTTGTGTTACTCTTCATTATGTCATTTCAATTGTTTTTCGACTATTGTCTTGCTCTCGTTTAGGGAAATTTAAAATTTATATACCCTGGGTCAACAGCAAGACCATCAAATTTTAGATTCATTTTGTGATGTAGATGTCTAAAATGGCATGTCTATGCAAGATGTTATATTTCAGCCTTCCAAAAAATCTGCAGGTATTTTAAACAATCTTTTGCATGCTTGCAAGTTTCGGCCACATTAATCTTGTTAATTTTTTTCTGTGTTACACGCACATCATGCCAATTTAAAACCAGCTATCCGGTCTAAACTGAGGCACCAATGTGGGATGGCTTGTGTCCGCTACATAAGGCCCTACCAGGGCTTTTTTTAACGTGCAGTTGTACACAAAATGTGCAGTTCTAAATGCATTTATGCAGTTGTAGAAGCACTTTTGTACAGTTAAAACTAGCAAAAAAGGTCATTTTTCTCTGAGTGGAAGTAATGTACCATGGAGGATGGGAAGGAAGATAAAGGGTTGTGCAGTTCTAAAATTTCCTTAAAAACAGCCCTTTGCCCTACCTGCTCTGGTTTCTTGCCTGTCACTGAAAGAGGCAGATACTTGTAGACTAGATTTCGCAACTTGAACCTCAGCTGTTTCAGCTTGCCTACCATTCCAGCTTAACTTGTGGTTTCTCTGACGTATTGGACTTCAACGTTGCTTCTGCAGTAGGTTTTAAGACTGAGTACAATTTCATGTGAAAAACTATCAATTGTTGCTTTGTCAATTATGGAAGTAGTCATTTTTATTATTAGTAGTAGTAGTTGTATTATTGGTAACATTTTTTATTACAAAATTTTTTGGGTGTGTGAGGTGGTCAGACAGAAATGTGAATCAGAAGCACAGTTAGACATAGTTGCCAAAAACGAACTCATAGATACCTAAATGTTTGAAATCCACTAAGAAATGTTAAGGTTCGAGGTGTTAATTCTTGAGGGAAAAAAAGAGTTCAGACTTCGGACAAACATTGGTAGTTGGATCCATCCTCAATGGAAACAAAATGGAAGCTCATGACGGTTCAATAGTTTGATTTGGTGTAGCACTATTGATGAAGCCGTGAAGCAGTAACTGTTGCTCTGAGATGCTAAAGAGATATAGATTATCATTCATCAGTGGGTTCCAAATGTACTAAAGTGTGCTCATGAATTAGCTTATAGTCGCCTTGACTGCATGCTTGGTTAGGATCATCAGCTTGCCTGGTTTTGGGTGGCCAACCAGTGATTTCCCTTACCATTTTGGCGATTTGTTGTCGTTTATTTTCACACGTTCCTAGGTTCTTTGCGTTCAAATGTGCGTTTTAACATGTCTTCAAATGTGCGTTTTAACATGTCTTCAAACATTCAGACGATTATTTTAACATTGAATTTTTGGTCGTTGGCATTCCGTAACTGGTCACTTGGTTTGTTTTTTGATTGATTGATTGATTGATTGATTGACAGTGATGATCACGTTTCAGCTTTATTCGTCTGTCTCGTCTGTTAGTAATTATTCCAAGGAGATTTATTATTTGCTGTTAGCAATTTTACAGGTGGTTTTTGTGCTGGTAGTCATTGTTTGTCTGGTGAGGCTTTTGTCCTGTTTATGAATTTTATATATTTGTGACTACTCTATTTTCTTATGCGTATATTTAGTGTTCAGCTTCAATCAAGGAGTAAAGTATTTTGCTATAGGTTTTAAACATAATACGATATGAAATAATTTATGCTTTTTTGTTATGTTTTTGATTGCTTTTATCTGCTGATAGAGACATGTGAATATACTGATTATAAGTTTAAGACGTGTTGATAAGCAAAAGGTACATTAAGGCTTCGTGATTGAAAAAGTTAGCAACTTAACGGATTCTTGATTAGCAAAAGTTACCGGTACATCAAGACTTCTTGATTAACAAAAGTTACATTTACGGATGCAATTACCGATGTTATTCCTTGACTTCACTCCGAGAAGTATTCTGTGAATGCTAAAAATGGACCATGCTTAAGAATTTAAGTTACATTAATTTTGGTTTTGATTGTTCTGGCTGTTCAAAACCATGCAAAAACTTTAGTAGGAAGTAAATATTCAGGTTTTAATGTGAAGATGAAGACTTTGGCAATTATTGTGCTCCTGTGTTTGTCAGTGTTTTAACATTTTCTAATGGTTTATGTTCTAGATGCAATTTTAGCTTAGATCAGGAGAGTGTCCTTTGCTTGTTCTAACATCTGACCCATTTATTTGAGAACCACATACCTGTTCTTTAAGACAGAGTTGTACCACCTGGTTAAAAAAATTGAATGTTGTCATAACACCATCAAAGGTTAGATCAGAAAAACAGGTTATTAATTATTAGGGTGGACATTGTAAGTTCTCTTTCTTGGTCTAGGGCTGATATTTGATTCGTGGGTAAACAAATTTAAAATTAATAAATTATAATTTTCAGAATGTAATCATATAAACAAAAATAAAATCATTATTAGAAAGTGTCAATTTGATGTGAGCTGTGGGTATCTTTCAACAAGCATGGGTCTACAATATCTGTTTTAATAGTTGTCAATTTCAAAACTTCTCATACAACTTGGCATGCGACAAGTGACTTAACCTAAGACCTTCCTCAAAAATAAATAATATTTTGACAGACGTTTTTCCTCCTACATGCTTCCAACTTTAAATTGCAACCTGTTTGTACTGATTAATTCTACTGCTTACCTCATTGCTGTTCTAACTAGCCTATAAGCTTTTAGTTAGATTTCCTGTTTATATTATATCCTCTCCAGATCAATAGGTTGCGAGCAATGATGACAGTTAACATTAAACCTGTATTATTAATAATAATAATAATAGTAATAGCCTAATAATAATAATAATAGAATAATAATAATAATAATCTTCAATGTTTAATTTCAAACAAACACACCGCTTTATGATTACAATCAGAAATGAATGGATGATCACAAGTTATTACCGTACAGTAGTCGAATTTAAACTATCAGCAGCCAACAAGGCGCCCATCACATCCTACTGCTCAGTTCACCAATGCCATCTGCCGAATTGAAAGTTGAGTGACCTATAGAAAATATGTACTCAATGAGTAATGTCCCCTTTCATGGATGAATTGCCTACTGATCCTGCATTTGTTAAGGCTGTGCACACAATAACATAGAGTCATAGACGTACTACAATGCACACGTAGGCTATGTCGTGTTCTGTACGCTAGCGACGCTATGGGCAAGTCTGTTGTAGCTTGTAGCCTTTTGTAGATGCATCTGAGTTATGGTGTGTGGGATGTTCAATGACACTTCCTTGGTGAATTCCTTGTTGAAAACTGCATGGGTGAACTGAGTCACGCACGCACGCACTCAAACTGAGACACACCGAGGCTGAGACACACAGAGAGACTGAACACACACGCGCACACACGAAGACTGGAACACATCAGTGACTGAAACACGCGCGCGTGCATGTAGGTCCTCCTAATTAATCATCTGTATGCTGATCAAGCCTCCCTGCCAGCATATCCATGAGATCAGATGGTAGAAATTTTGTTGCATATAATTTATACGTGCATACATAAAGTAGGCATGAAGCGATGGGTAACTTTTAATAGTTGTCCTAGAATCGAAAGACTTTGATCTCTGCTCTGGTGGCCGTGCTTTCAGTAACAACCAGATTACCGTTGACGGTGATTCCAACAGCGTACGGGTCCTTAACTCCGTCCTCCTTCGTCAGAAGATGCCTGACGAACCTTCCCTGCTTCGAGAAGAGGCAGACGCGGTCGTTGCTGCGGTCGGCCACGACGATGCTCCCGTCCGCGTCCGTACAGACGCCCCTCGGGAACTTCAGCTGACCGTCAGCGCTTCCCGGTGACCCCCCGATCTTTCGGACGAACTGACCGCTGCTATCGAAGACCTTGACGCAGTGGTTGTCCGAATCGGAGACGATGATCTCGTTGTGTTGTCCGGTGGCAACGTACAACGGATTGTCGAAGTCCGTGTCTCGCGGACCCTTCGACCCGAAGCGACGGATGCATGTGAGATCGCCCTTGTAGATGTTCACGGAGTTGTCCCCCGTGTCCGTGATGATGTAGTTGCCGTTCGGACTGACAGCCAGTCCGCACGGGCTGAAGAACTTTCCGAGGCCCCACTTGGTGATCGACGCACCGGACATGGCGAATACCTGCATGCGTTTTTGGGGTGCGTCCGATATGATGATGTTGCCTCGGTGGGTGACTGCGACGCCCTGCGGTTCGACCTGCCCGCTGCCGATGAGGCGAACGGACCGACCCGTCGCGTCGAAGACCTGCAGGCGCTTATTGCCCCACTCTGCGACGATCAATTCTCCCTGCAGGGTGCAGGCGACCGCGAGGGGGTCCCGCAGCTGACCGGGGTTCGACCCGTGCTGGTGGATGCGCAGCAGGAGCTTCGGCTTCGATCGGCCGTCGTTTGATCCCTGACCGAGAGCCGGGGTCTGCCGACTCTGTGGGCCCTGCCCCGGACCAGGCGCCTGAGCTGCAGCTGCGGTCCTCGCCAGCTGCTCGGGCGACACCTGGGCGTCCTGGTATCGCCCGAAGTCGACCTCGTGGCGCCCGGGTAGAAAGGCGAGTACGGACATGATCTGGCCGCCGTCCGGGTGGACCTGGATCGACGAACCGGTGTCCATGATCGTCCGCATCCTCTGCAGTATCTCCTCCTGCGTTCCCATCGCTCGGACCGACCGACTGCTGTTGAGAGCGGCCGCGAACTCTCCCATGCTCTTCATACGCGAGATGTTATACTTGACTCGCTCGCGCTCCTTCTCGAGAGCGTCGAGCTTCTCCTGACGCAGCTTCTTCAGCTCCTGCAGCATCTGGACTTCCTGTCTCTTCGCAGACTCCATCAGCTGCCTCGAACGGTCTTTGACGGCAGCCTCGACCGTCTGGCAAGACTCGAGGAAGGCCTTGCGCAGAGGGTCCAGTTCCGAAGCCCACTTCTGTAGCTCCTTGCTCTTCACCTGGAACATAGATTTTAAAAAAATTGAATTGAATTTTAAAAACCCCCAGGAAAAGGCGTTTTATTTGGCGGAAAAACCCGTGTATATTAAACTGCATTTTAAATTAAAAACCTTGTTTGTGCAATTTTATCTTAAGCTTATATATATATATATATATATATATATATATATATATATATATATATATTACGTCAGCAAATAACACAACTTCATCAGTAGGCCGAAATTAATTAGCCTATAGGCTAGGACTATAGCTGACATTAGGCCTAGGCCTAGTCTACTGTGAAAAACGTATAGAATCTCAGACAAGATTAAAATTAAGGAAAATTATAAGACAGTATAGGCCCTAAATAAATAAAGTTAGGTCAACATAAGAAATAAAAAACGGAATAAAAAATATACAAAAAACAAAAACGAAAAAACTCGTTTTTAAAAGAAAAACGTAAAAACAAGAAAATGTTTTAAACAACTATATTACCTGGACCATGTCCGTCAGATTCTTGATCTCATCCTGCTGCTGTTGTACGACCACAGGAATCTCCGATGCATCGTGATCGCTGTGCTCGTTCATGATGCACAGCGTGCAGATGACGGTGTCGCATGTTCTACACAAGTACTTGCCGAGCTCACCCGGGTGTATCTTGCACTCGAGGTCGGCTGACACGCCAGGGATGGGAGCGGCGCGGTTGACGACCTTGTGGTCCTGGAAGAGCGCGTTCTTGGCGTGCTGGCGAAGGCATCGGTCGCAGTAACTCTTGGCGCAGTTGAAGCAGTAGACTGCAGCCTAAGTACGGTCAGAGGGAAGAAAACAATAGACCAATTACAAAACAAATTGAGTGAAAATTGAAAACATGCTGTAAAATAATAATGTGATGCTGTATATTGTATGGGCCTATGTTTATATAATTATATATAGCCTAATTATATATGTATAATTAAATAAAACATTCTATAGGCCTATAGGGTAATAGGGTATACACATATTGCACAGTAATTGTTGTTATTGTGATTGCAGTTTGTCCTATTTTAATTAGCTGTTTTATTGACAATAATAGGCTACATCAAAGCAACTTGTCGAAAGAGGCCAGCAACACCGCTATAATTGGGGCATTGTACTTAAGCCTGATATATTATTGCTATTTTAGGCCTTCTAGATATATATTTCTGTACACATGCAGTAGGCCTCTATATGTGACTCGTGACCTACAATTATTATAAGGTCCTAATCAGGTATGTAGTTGCAAAATTAGAGGTGATCGAGTAGCCTATATAGTATGCTACAGTTGCCTAGGCCTGTCTGCAGCCCATTTTCCCCCTATCATATACACACAAATATTGAAATATTCTGACAAAAGTAGGCCTAACACTCTGTACAGTGTACACCCGCGTATACACTCCGCTACAGCCCTGGTCCCAATAATAGAACCTGCCACCACCGGCAATTCTCACCCTGCGTAGGCCTATAGAATAAGCCTATATAGGCCTACCGGTATGAAAATTGTAGAAAAATATAGGGGAGGGTCAGCCTATGACCCACCCTGAGTAGGATGTAAGCTTACATCTATAATACACTAACCGGCGCCGATTTCTTCTGAGCGTGGCATGCGCTGCATTCAGTCGCTGAAGCTCGTTGTCTGACGTTCATCGTTCGAAAGAGATTCTCGATCTTCTGCACCTTGAAGTCGTTCCTCAGTCCCGGCACTCCTGTCGGCGGTAGGGTCGTCAGGTCCCTGCACGTGGGACACGGAAGTTTACCCGCGATGGCGCTCCTCTGCTGAAGGTAGGTCTTCAGGTATCCGGCGAGGCAGTCTGAGCAGAACGTGTGGCCGCACTTGAGCATCTTCGGAGCTCGATATGGTTCGAAGCAGATCATGCACTGCAGCAGGTCCTCCAACTGCCAGAGGATTGGCTCGGCAGGAGGTCCGGCCATGACCGCCGTGCAATCAGATCTACTGCTGAAACAGATCAATTATGAAGTCAGATCTGTTGTATAGAATCGTATCAATTGTAAAAAAAATCATATCAGAAGCAGATCAATTGTAAAATCAGAAAGGCCTATACTGTAGAATCAGATCTATTGTAGAATCAGAGTGTAAAATCAGATCAAGTGTAAGATCAGATCAATTGCAAAATCAGTTCTATTGTAGAATCATATTGATCAGATAAACTGTTGAAATGCATGATTGTAAAATTGGGTCAACCAGCCTACAGAACAGACTAAGAGAACATGAAACTGGGCCTAACAAAGAATTAGATAGAAATTTGTGTAATCAGATAGATGTATTTTGTACAGTCAGGTCGATTATTACAGAATCAGATCGATATATTTATACAATCAGATCAACTTTCAACTGAATAATCGCGTAGGTCTAACTGACAAGAACAACTTATACGTATAGGCCTACCTCGATTCAGACCAACTAAGCCTATATAGAACCAACCAACTCAAACTCAACTTAACTAGGATCAAACCGATATGCAGTCAAATGATATCGCGTCTGTTAAAACGACAACTATGACAAAATAGGTCTAAATATAAGTGAAGCTCCAATTTAGTTAGGTCTATTTAATCGATTGGAAGTCACAGCTCTGCAACCCATAAACTTTCAATATGACAGCAGGCCTGTAGGCTTCGACCTACTGCACTGACTGTACAGTGCATTACCAAGGTTCTTGCATGCATGGTATAAGCCTGGCATGAATTGCCCCGTGGGTTAAACCAGACTTCTTCGGTTACTTGTCAGTTGAAAAGTATGACAATGGAATGGTAATTCTGAGTCACGCATGGTTGATCATCGTGTTCCACTCGGCTACAGATCTGATATAGAAGTGTACACGTAGACCTATACTTCATTATGTGTGTACCCTACGTTTCCTACATTATCTTTGTGTACGTGTGTGTGTGTGTGTGTGTGTGTGTGTGTGTGTGTGTGTGTGTGTGTGTGTGTGTGTGTGTGTGTACGCATGAGTGTGTGCTATATGTGTAACACGTTTGTCTGTTTGTATGTCTGTCTGTCTTTCGCCATAAAAATACCTACTGGTGTTTAGACAGTCTGACTGAGACTGGTGACACATGCATGCACGCACGCATGCACGCACGTAGCCTACGCATGCAGGTAGACGATCTCTTCCCAGACTCACATACAACGAACCATTATATTAATATTTTCTAATAAAAATTATGTAAGTTCTGTAGAGATTTTGCACTGTATGGGTGTCTGTATGTGTGTCTGCCCTGCTCTGTATCTTCAGCACATCTACATCTTCAGCACATCTACATCTTCAGCACATCTACATCTTCAGCACATCTACATCTTCAGCACATCTACATCTTCAGCACATCTACATCTTCAGCACATCTACATCTTCAGCTCATCTACATCTTCAGCTCATCTACTTGCTCAGCATACCTAGCCTATAGCCTACTTCTACATCTTCAGCGCATCTAGCCTACGCCGCCTATAGCCTACGTCTACATCTTCAGCGCATCTAGCCTACGCCGCCTACAGCCCACATCTACATCTTCAGCCCATCTACATCTTCAGCACATCTACATCTTCAGCACATCTACATCTTCAGCACATCTACATCTTCAGCACACATACAGGGTATATAAGTCCGCTCGTACGCTTGCTCGGGGCAGACGAATGGCCTGGTGAAGAACGCCGTAAAACGCGTAGTAGCTGGCTGATGATCTGGCTTGACGAGCGGTAAAACGCTTGTTGAGTGATACTGTTGTAGAGGGGGTAAAACCCTGAAGCTGTGCCTCGAGCTTGAACATCGGCCTCTTCAGGTATCCCTCTACATGACTGGGGTTCGGTGCCTGACTACCGTAACCTAGCTGACGGACGAAGCTGCTACGACGCGCGGACTCTTGCGCTGCAGAAGTTGCCGCTATTGACATTCCGATCTGTTGTTGCTGTCTGACATTTCACTTTCTGCTGCAACTGACTTCCCGAATCTGGGCGCTATAACAATTACTGTTCTCTGTTCGTGGCGCTACATAAATCGTACTGTGAAATCTGTGATTCTGCAATAAACCGTGATTCTGCAATAAACCGTGATTCTTCAATAAAACGTGTTCAAGCCTAGTCGGCTAATCTTTAGTCTACCGCTAAAGTTCTACTCCGCGGACTGCAAGGGTACCTGACGACCGGGGTTGGTATTGGTCATCCTGGGTCTTTCGCCCAGCCCCCGTTCTCTACAAACTGGTCCCCGGAAGTGGGGTGTGACTGGAAAATTTGTGGGACTGCTTCAAACTGGTTTTGAAAAGCGAGATCTTCGGAAAGAACAGCAGCAATGTGGAACTCAGTGTTTGGTGGAACGGACGGAAATGCCGCTGGCTTCCCAACGACTTCGTCACCCGCCGCTGGACGAGGAAGGGACGTTTTGGTCGACTACGAAGTCGAGTCCAGCCGTTTCCTCGAGAAAATCGACTTCGACGATGCGCCGAAGAAGGATCGCAAAGCTATGCTGATTGCGGAAAGAGACGTTAGCGGGTTGGAGTCGAAAGTCATGGAGAATGTCAGTCGCATGGTCGGTGAAAAGAGGAATCCTGTGAAGCCCGGAAAATTCGATGGAACCGGATCCCTCGAATCGTTCTTGGCACAGTTCGACGTGTGCGAGACACAACCGATGGACTGCAGCCGATAAAGTCGACTTCCTCCGTTGTTCCTTGGAGAAGGCAGCAACGCAGCTGTTATGGGATTTCGGGGCCCGGACGGACGTCACGTACGAACAACTCGTCGAGAGACTGCGTCAACGCTACGGGTCGGAGGGTCAGGCTGAGACCTTCCGAGCGCAACTCTATTATCGCCGACAGAGAGCCGATGAGACTCTTGGCGATCTGCTTCACGACATCCGGAGACTCGTCGTCCTTGCTTACCCGGTGCCGTCCAGCGAAACGACCGAAATCCTTGCGAAGGACGCCTTCCTCGAAGCGATCCGCGACCGGGAATTGTCTCTAAAGGTGAGAGAACGTGAACCTAAGACCATCGACGAGGCGTATCGAACGGCTCTACGCCTCGCCGCGTATCAGCAAACGGCGGACTTGGACGATCGTCGGAGACCAGCCAATCGAGTGCGAGGGTCTCAGGAAGTCGACGCCGGTGGACAGCTCCAGTCTCAATTGGACAGCTTCTTCGCGGCGCAGCGTAAGTGGCAACAGGACATGGAAGGAAGAATCTGCCGACAGCTGGACGAGATTCGAGGCTCGTATCGCACGAGTTTCAACGCCGAACCGGCTGTTCCACGGACGGTTCCATCTACCGTTCCTACTCCTCCTTCTCCTTCGCAAGGGAACGCACCAGGTAGTCCCGGGCGCGGGATAACCTGCTTCAACTGTGGACGGGTCGGTCACGTGGCTCGCCGGTGCCGCCAGCGCCAGCAGTTCTTCAACCGCCGTGACGACGCAGCCACCTCGGACCCACCGACGTCGGAGCAGAATGGGACGACCGTCACCAACCACACGACGAGAGACAGAGCAACGGGCGTAACGAACAACGCGATCTACATCCGTGGAACGATCAACGGACAGCAAAGAACATGCCTAGTGGACACTGGGTCGGAGGTAAGCCTGGTTCCCTCTGCTGATGTTGATGGTTTGCCGCTCCAGCCTAGCAATCGCATTCTTTTGGCTGCTAATGGAACGCAGATTAGAGTCTTGGGTCAGATTGATGTTCCGATTAAGATTTCCAGAGGGTTCTCTATTGATACGGGTTTTCTTGTCTCTGACCAGATAGGCGAACCAATGCTTGGGATGGACTGGTTGAGGCAGCATCGTTGTCGCTTGGGTTTTGGTCAGGGCGCACTCTTCATTGGTCGGCGCCGCATTCCTCTGGTTAAGGGTAATGGCTCGCTTTGGTGTCGCCGGGTTATGGTCGCAGAGGAGACAACAGTTCTTCCTCGATCCCAGAGCGATGTTTCTTGTAAGACGCAATATCGGGATTTGACAACCTCTGCCCAGGCGTGGATGACCGAGTCTAAGGAAATTCAACCTGGTTTGCATGTGGCAAGAGTTGTGCTGGACGATAATACTGATACGGCGTGCATTAGAGTTGTAAACTTGAATGAATATCCTGCTATGTTGACTGTCGATCAAATGTTGGGTGACTTACATCCTGTGGAGGTCGAGGTAAGGAAGGAAAAGGAAGAACAGACGGATCCTTCCGGTGAAACACACTTAGTGGGAAGGTTGATGGAGGAGATTTCTGAAGATGTTCCGGTAGAAACAAAGGAGAGACTGAAGGAGTTGTTGGTCAAGTACGAAGGGATTTTCTCGACCACGGACCATGACCTGGGGAGGACCACGATCTCTCAGCACAGGATTGACACCGGAGGCTCTCGCCCTGTGAGACAACCCTTGAGGAGGCAGCCGCTTCCGTATCAGGCCGCCATTGATGCAGAACTGGATCAGATGTTGTCGACTGGTGTTGTGGAACCTGCTCTTGGTGAATGTCCTGCGAATGTGGTGCTCGCCAAGGAGATAGATAGATCTTTACGGTCTCGTAATGGTTACGGCAAATCCATTAGGCCTAATCTGATAGGGAAGGATTCCTATCCTTTTCCTAGAACCGATGCCTTCGTTGATGCCCTTTCTCATGCTGGGTGTCTTAGAACTCTTGACTTACGATATGGATGTTCCCAGAGAACGATTGGTCTCGCTCATGTGAATAGGAACGGTCTGTCTACCTGTAGGATGATTTTGAATCGTGGACTTGTGCTCTTTGACCCCGGAGGATATCGATCTGATTTTGTTCGACTGATTCGAGAGAGACCCGCTGGTCTATTTTACGTGGCTGAACTGTCCGAAAGATTCGAGAAGGCTCATAGCCTTAAGAGGAACGCTGAGAGGCGCAAACACAGCTACGACTTGCGAGTACGGCCGGCAAGATTCGAAGAAGGCGATTGGGTTTACTACTTCAGTCCACGGAAGTTTGTGGGTCGTAGCCCAAAATTCCAGCGTAATTTCACGGGTCCCTACATGATACAGAAGGCATGCGGTCCGGTCAACTATCTCCTCCAAAGGTCGCCGAAGGCTAAGCCCTTCGTGTCCCATGTCGACAAACTTCGCCACTGCTATGGGCGGACAAAGGGACAGTGGAGTGAGCCAGCTACCAGGATGACCGATGAACCAGCTATCGAGGTGTCGGACAATGCCACAGCTCCTCCAAGCCGTCGGCCACGTCCCCGTGGGAAGGAGACGCCTACAACGGAAACATCTTCGGAACGCCAACCCGATGAAGCTAACGGCGGCACGACAGCTTTTGCCGTCGATCGACCACGAGACAGGACGCTGGATAAGAAGGCGCAAGGAAGAGATGTCTACGAGGGAGACCCGGACGGAACTACGACCGGTTCAAGCCGACCTCGTCGCAATCCTCGCCGACCAGTCCGTTTCCAGTGAGGATCTCGAGGCGGACGGCGCAAGTCTTCGTCGTCGGTGCGCACAAGAATTCTTGTCGGCGCACGAGTCTACGTCCGCAGGCGTCCCCCTTCCTCTTCCACGTGCGCGCAAGTCAGCGCGCAAGGTTCTTCGTCTGCGCGCAAGTTCTTCGTCTGCGCGCAAGTCCTTCTACGTGCGCGCAAGTCTGCGCGCAAGCTTCCTCCTCGTCGGCGCAGTTTCTTCTACGTGCGCGCAAGTCAGCGCGCAAGTTTCTCGTCTGCGCGCGAGTCAGCGCGCATGCTTCGTCGTCTGCGTCCGCAGGCGTTCTTCTTCGTCTGCGCGCAAGTTCTTCGTCTGCGCGCAAGTCCTTCTACGTGCGCGCAAGGTTCTTCTACGTGCGCGCAAGTCTGCGCGCAAGGTCCTTCTTCGTGCGCGCAAGGTTCTTCTACGTGCGCGCAAGTCTGCGCGCAAGGTTCTTCTACGTGCGCGCAAGTCTGCGCGCAAGGTTCTTCTACGTGCGCGCAAGTCAGCGCGCAAGGTTCTTCTACGTGCGCGCAAGTCAGCGCGCAAGGTTCTTCTACGAGCGCGCGAGTCGGCGCGCAAGGTCCTTCTACGTGCGCGCAAGTCAGCGCGCAAGTTCCTCGTCTGCGCTCGAATCCACGCGCACAACTGCGGAACGGAATTCACGGAACTCTGCCGGAACAATTCTGTTGGAGAAACTTTCAAAGGTGAATATGGACGGCGTTCGAAACTTTGTCGTGCATAATGACCTAACGACTTATTGTGTGAAGGACTTTCCATGTGAAACGCTTTATTATGTGAATTTATGTGTGAAACTTGTGAGCGATGTGCTTACTTTAACATGTCGATGCTTATGGACGATTAGTTTTACAAGTGACTTTCTGTGTGCGATGGCACTTTATTTTCGGATTTGATTTCTTATTGAACGACGGTCGGTCGTGCGATTGTCCTGCTATAAACAGTGCTTTAATGAATCAGATTGTAGCATATAATTTGAACATTCGTATTGAACTGAACAATATTGAACTTTGACCGCGCATTATTGACATTGCAGTAGACCGATGCTTAGTCAAATTTTGGGGACAGTGCCTTGCTCCTTTCTCCCCAAAGTGGAATTGGGGACTGTTTTTGGGGGAGCCGTGTAGAGATTTTGCACTGTGTGGGTGTCTGTATGTGTGTCTGCCCTGCTCTGTATCTTCAGCACATCTACATCTTCAGCACATCTACATCTTCAGCACATCTACATCTTCAGCACATCTACATCTTCAGCACATCTACATCTTCAGCACATCTACATCTTCAGCACATCTACATCTTCAGCTCATCTACATCTTGAGCTCATCTACTTGCTCAGCATACCTAGCCTATAGCCTACTTCTACATCTTCAGCGCATCTAGCCTACGCCGCCTATAGCCTACGTCTACATCTTCAGCGCATCTAGCCTACGCCGCCTACAGCCCACATCTACATCTTCAGCCCATCTACATCTTCAGCACATCTACATCTTCAGCACATCTACATCTTCAGCACATCTACATCTTCAGCACACATACAGGGTATATAAGTCCGCTCGTACGCTTGCTCGGGGCAGACGAATGGCCTGGTGAAGAACGCCGTAAAACGCGTAGTAGCTGGCTGATGATCTGGCTTGACGAGCGGTAAAACGCTTGTTGAGTGATACTGTTGTAGAGGGGGTAAAACCCTGAAGCTGTGCCTCGAGCTTGAACATCGGCCTCTTCAGGTATCCCTCTACATGACTGGGGTTCGGTGCCTGACTACCGTAACCTAGCTGACGGACGAAGCTGCTACGACGCGCGGACTCTTGCGCTGCAGAAGTTGCCGCTATTGACATTCCGATCTGTTGTTGCTGTCTGACATTTCACTTTCTGCTGCAACTGACTTCCCGAATCTGGGCGCTATAACAATTACTGTTCTCTGTTCGTGGCGCTACATAAATCGTACTGTGAAATCTGTGATTCTGCAATAAACCGTGATTCTGCAATAAACCGTGATTCTTCAATAAAACGTGTTCAAGCCTAGTCGGCTAATCTTTAGTCTACCGCTAAAGTTCTACTCCGCGGACTGCAAGGGTACCTGACGACCGGGGTTGGTATTGGTCATCCTGGGTCTTTCGCCCAGCCCCCGTTCTCTACAGTTCTATTCAGTGTAAAAACCTACCGGCCAGTTTTAACTTTAAATAGTCACTTCGGTGGCGACTGGCGACCCGGATCATCTTCGGACCACTCTTACGGACAACCCTTTCGACTTGACGCAGCGCTCGTGAATAAGCTGGTGCTCCGCGCTTGGCTTTCGAGCAGCGCTCTAGAAGTTTGGAGATTACGATTACGGCTGGGTGAGAATTGCCGGGGGCTGGGGCCGGGTTTCAACCCCCCAGTCTTTCTTAGAGCCCATGTTAAAGTATGTTTTTCATACCCCAATTCCAAGTTTATCATAGGCCACCCCCAATTATTTTTCCACAATTCTCACACTGGATTACGGTGCATTATGAGGCAATAAAATATTATTATCTGTCAGATCATCGTGGCCTTTAAATAGGGTAGGGTTAATATGTGTGTTATCTATATTAGCCTAATAAAAAAAAACTGTAGAGTAGGCCTACACGTTTAGAATTGCAATATGCCTATGGCTACCACACGGCTAATTTTTATTTGATTAATATTTTAATTAATTAGGGCCTACTATTTAGGCCTAACCCGTTTACCGTGTAATAAAAATTTTCTTAGTAAAAATTGGACGAGTTAACTCGGGGATCACGGTAAAGTAGGCTTAAACCAATTCTTCCGTTTGCATGGTAGCGACGCCAATTGAGTTTCAAACCTCTGAGATTCTAAGCCGAGATCGGCACCATTCGGTAGCCTATGCGATCCACGGCGTAGGCCTATTACGTATAGGCCTATGCGCAGGGTGAGAATTGCCGGGGGGTTGGGGTTCAACCCCCAGTCTTTCTTAGAGCCCCATGTTAAAGTATGTTTTTACACCCCAATTCCAAGTGGATAATGGTCCAACCCCCCCCCCCCAGTTATTTTTCCACAATTCTCATACTGCCTATACTAGACCTGAGAGTCACTTCACTTTGGAATTATGACTTGACTCGGAGAACTACATGACTTGAAAGTGACTTGACTCCACCTTCGTGACTTGACTTGACTCCCAACTTTCGTGACTTGGAGTCACGACTTCTGTCTAGTTTCATTTAATAAGTGCATTGGCAGCTGGGAACTGCATGCCTATATAGACCTAACATTATTTTTTGAAGCTGTGACCTTATTTTCTGATGTATTTTCAGTTTCACCCCGCCCTATATTAGTAACTGTCCCATACCAAGTAGTGCGGACCTGGTGACCCTGTATTACACAAACCACACACATCAAGTTGAATCAAATCAAATGAAAAAATGTCCACCAGTTTGTAAAACGATATCAAATTGCTGACCTACATTCGGTCATACCAAAAATAAGTGAGTCAATCTATAACACTGAAGGCGCTGGGCTCTAGCTAGAAACTGTATAGCCTAGAGTTGCACAAAACACATTGTCCAGCATTCCAGCTCCAACAATGGAGCCAAATACAGTAACGTAAGCTAAATGCTGCACACATTGTTCATGTTTCTTAATTCTTATAATACAACAGTGTTTTTTGTGATTTTGTCTGCTAAATTATTCTGTCATAAAATTCAACACAATGTCATATCGGTTCCATAATCCATATTTACTCTCATTGATATCACTGCAAATGTCAGAATTGAACATAAAAATTATAGCATCAATAATAATCAATATCACATGTTGTCGCATAGTTTATACACTTCAGATTCAATTTAAAAATACCGTCTATCAGATTGAACAGTCTAAAAAATGTGGGGATGGGTCTGATTGGATCATTGGGGCAACACCCTCCCAAACTCCCCAAAAAGTTACATGAAGCCTTGATGAAGGAGATTGGGCCTACAGTGTGGGTTTCTAAAACAAGTTAACAGCACTCACTTGCAGTAGATCCTTTCGTCGTTTAAGGGTTCATACGATACTGAGCCGGTACTAGTACTTGGTCCGGCATCATCTTTTGCGACATGCAAGTATCCGTAGTATTTCCATACCTCACTACGAGGACGGCTGCTGCAGCTGCCTTTACGACTAGGGTTGCCAGGCGTCCGGTAATGAACCGGACAGTCCGGTATTTGCACAATCTGTCCGGTTAGAAATTTCAGGCATTACCGGACATGGTGGTGTCCGGTAAATAATTATTGATAGCAACAAGTGTTGGAGTGTATAGTTTCTTGGGTCCGTAAATAGACATCTGTTTGCGATTTCCAATTATATTGCCATTTTTCTACCTCTTCAAATGCAGTCAACCTGAGATACGTGGTAGGTAGGACAATACACACACAGATAAATGACTATGCCATTGCTTAATGTAGCTGGATACACAAGTACAATTATATCTGGAGACAGGCCAGGCTAAACCAGCCGTTCAGCTGTACACTTGATTACAAGATATCCGATATAGGTCTATCAACATGATGAATGTCACTGCTTCAGATTTCTTCATAAGCTTACATGGTGTACGTATGGTGTATACCTCAGATTAGTCATACCCTGCATTATTATGACCCTCAAAACATTTTATTTAGTAGGCTACTTAGTCCTCCCGTGCAGGTCTGCATATCGGGCAACGCATCAATTCCCTCCACTCATCTCTGCCCATCGCCAACTGCTCCGCCTCCTCCCACCTTCCCTTGACTTATCCCAACACCACAAGCCTCAGCATTGTAGTGGCATCTCTCATCAGACTATTAATCTTCCATGCACAATCAGCTTTCATGCATGACAACAGGGTTGCAGCATATCAAATGTCTAGCTGTTGCATTCTAGATAGGCCAACAGACCTCCCATAATGGAAATCACAACTTATCTACATGTTCGTTGCCAAATTCCACGGCATAGAGTGCTATATTATATATATAATATATAATATTATAATATATATATAGTCCGGTAATTTACTCAAGGCAGCCTGGCAACCCTATTTACGACCAACGCCAGTAATAACACGAAGTTCAGCTAATGCGGCCCGTTCACTTCTACTAAGCGCAGACGAACTAACGTTCTTATTCTTAAGGTCCGAGGACCCTGACGCTGGCTTACGCTGCGGTACTATTTTCTGCATAATTACAGTTAATAGACCCAAAACAGATAAACTCGTTCTCGATTCAATGTACTACAAACTTTCAAACGCGTCTATATCACAGTCCATCACTTTAAGAAACTATGAAACATTGGAAATGGAAATTACCCGAATTTCCGCTAGTTTCTTGTTTATACTTTATAGGCATCGGCCATCAGGCGTCTTATAAATCAAATAAGTAAGTAGGCCTCAGAATAATTTTGAGTGATCGAGTCGACTATGCAGGAATATTATGGCGGCGGTTTGGAGAGAAAAAATTGGCGGCGACTTGGATTAAATAAGACTTGACTTGACTTGACCTATATCAAGTCGACTTAGTCGACTTAACGGCGGCGACTCTCAGGTCTAGCCTATACGTAGGCTACTCGAGCGCCGATTAAGCGCATTGACTTTCTCCAACCAATGTAAGATGGCTAGGACCACCACCGCCTATTACAAGGCTACGCGGACATCATTGGAGTCCTACTCGGTGGCCGGAGCGCCGTGACCTCGGTTCTCGTAACCACATATTTTGCTTGGACGCTAGGTGACCTCCTAAAAACTAGGAATAAGTTATCGTCGTTATTTCAAGAATTTCTCTGATTAAAAGATTGGACTTTAGCTTAACTTGGCATCAAAGAATATGTGGGGCGCGGTGGTGTAGTGGTGGCGTCGTTGCCTTGAAGCCGGAAGGTTCGAGGTTCGAATCCACCTCGCCGCGTAAGGACCTTGGGAAAGTCCTTCACTCACAATTGCTCAGCGCTTCGGCGTGAAACTCTGATGCAGTGTCCCCTCTGCCAGGCTCTGCATTCGGGAGCGCCTCTGAGTAGAGTGAGCTTGAAGGGGCGCTATAACAAGTGCACATACAAAGCATTATAGGACTTGTTACTTTTGAACATTTTGTGGTCATCCATTTCACTCTTAACGATAGATGTCGCCCCACTTAAAATTTTGTTTCTAATGCTAAAGATCATGTTTAGAATTTCTAAATACATTTTTATCTTACAATTATTCATCGATCTGTCTTCATATATGTATTTAATCGAATGCTTTTATTTTATTTTGTAAACAAGATGGGAAATTTTCCCGGACTCCCGATTATCGTCCAAAAATTTGTACAAGGTGTTCATACAAGAAGATTCCGGTCCTGAGTAGAAACGGTCCTTAGCGTGTAACGAGGTGTGTCAGTACTGTTGTATTATTATATATGGGTTGACCGTTGTGTGTCTCCGATTTTATTTTGAAACATTTAATGCGACACTAGGGTAACTTATATTAATTCAGTGTATAAACCTTAACGGTTAATAACGCTAACCCGAATCCTGACTACCCGGCCTCCAACACTTGTCACTGTTTTGTGTGAGATTTAGAAGACTTTCATTACGTGAATGCTCACTACCCTTCATGACAGTCACAGTTCTGTCGTTAGTTTTCCCACATAATTATGTGTAGTAGATCTACCTGCGTACGTAGAATCAGGATGAAAATTGCTGGGAGATTAAGGGGTTCAACCCCTAGTCTTTCTTAGGACCCCATAGTAGAGTTTCAACCCCTACTCCACGTGGAATACAGTATGATCTCTCATTTATTTTTCTACAAATTATTCTCATACTTCATAAAATACATCAGCACTGCGCTAGTATGAGAATTGTCGAAAAATAACGGGGTTGGGGTCAGACGTTGATCTATGTGGACTTGGGATGTGCAATGTTAACTTTACTGTGGCATGCTGAGAAAGACTAGGGGAGTTGCACTTGAACCACACAACCCCCGACAATTCTCACCCTGCACAGCATGATTATATATATTTTTAAAATTTTAATTGGCATTGCTTATCTGTCATTTGTAGGTGGTTATAATAATAGT
The DNA here is from genome assembly GCA_945859605.1 of Lumbricus rubellus. Taxonomy (NCBI): domain Eukaryota; kingdom Metazoa; phylum Annelida; class Clitellata; order Crassiclitellata; family Lumbricidae; genus Lumbricus; species Lumbricus rubellus. The sequence goes on along the minus strand of OX243824.1, from coordinate 14,447,594 downwards.
GATGGCTCTCACTGCACAACTTACCACAGGTGAAACTGTTGATCTGTGGAGTTACGGCATTCCTAACGATGCTACATCGGACATCAGGGAGATGACATTTGAGGAGTCGCAACGAGACCTACGACACTACATGCATGCGGCTCATGCTATGATCTTTGCCAGAGATGACACGGTGCTTTGGGACAAGTACAACGTTACTGCAAACATCATGGTATGATCAGTTACTGCATTTACTGTATTGTTTGTTTGTATGTGCACTTGTTATAGTGCCCCTTCAAGCTCTCTTTAATCAGAGGTGCTCCCGATGCAGAGCGGACACTGCATCAGAGTTTCACGCTGAAGCGCTGAGCAATTGTGAGTGAAGGACTGGCCCTAGGTCCTTACGCGGCGAGGTGGATTCGAACCTCGAACCTTCCGACTCCAAGGCAATGACTACACCACCGCACCCCACAATTGTAGTGTATTCGTTAACTGTTACTAGGGAAATATCTTTTTTGCAGTATGTATGAGGTGGCGTGGGAGAGCCGCATCGGATAATAAACTCTCACGGAGATCTGTGAAGCCGAGATCGTTTCCGAAGTCCCCGAAGGATATTTGGCTGCTGTTAGCGTCATTGCATTGCCGGCTGTCTGTTCTGTTGCTAAATTTTAAAATTTCTTTGGAACCCTGGCATTGAAGCCAATAACACTTTGAAAAAACAAAAATCGTTTAATTGTAAAACAGTTAGGTCTGTTTTTCAGCTTATACAAATAAAACTGTTTTTTTCCTTGATATTTAAAGTTATTATATATCAATGTATGGATAGGTCTGTTTTCTCAGCTTTTGCAAATAAAACTCTGTTTTAAAGTAAATTAAAGTTGTGGTACTTTTGATCTCATGTTGTTAGTCTGTTTTTCTGCTGTACTTGTTTTTTCGATGTCAGTATTGTTAGTGGGGTTCAATAAAATTTATGGTTATAGAAAAACTTTACATGTGAGTTATGAGTGAACTGTGAAAGGTAACCATGTACCTTAGCAGCTGTTCCGTCCCTCTGATTCTATGGCAACCAGACCTGGACCTGTTTTTTCTTACGGACAACCCTTTTGACTCAATGCAGCGCTCGTGAATTATCTGGTGCCCTGAGCTTGGCTTTCGAGTGACACTTGGGGATTATGATTATGATGTGGATCAGGGCTGTTTTTAAGGAATTTTTAGAACTGCACAAACCCTTTCTTTCCTTTTTCATCCTTTGTGGTAAATTACTTCCAATTGGTGGAAGACAATGACTTTTTTGCTAGTTTTAACTGTACAGAATTGCTTTTACAACTGCACAGATCCATTTAGAACTGCACATTTTGTGTACAAGTGCACGTTAAAAAAGCCCTGATGTGGATGCTAATTTTATTGCGCTTGTTTTGTAGATGCAGATGCGTTTTGATGGTACTCTTGGTTTTGCTGGTGGACTTCTCGACAAAGGCTCGGAGAGTGCAGTGGAAGGTTTAGGCCGCGAGTTAGAGGAAGAAATCAACCTCGATCTAAAGAAGTATCCGTTTTCCCAGGAGGAATACATCAGCACTCATGTTAACGATAAGAAGAAACTTGTCATGCACTTCTATGCAAAGGAAGTTAAAAAGACCGAGTTCCTTGATATTGAAAGAAATGCCCTGGGAGCCAAAGAATGGGGAGTTGAGGTGTGGATTTTTCATTCTTTCACACACGTTCAAATGTTAAGACTTAATATACCTAGCGATCTTACTGTAACCTTTTTTATTTGATCTAAAGAATTATGTCAATAAGTCTGAAAGACCTTTTGTGATGAATGTTATTCACTAAAGTTTAGAGATACCTTAAGTTTTTTGATTATAAATTATAATTTTCTCCAAGTCGGTGCTGTAAGCACATACTGGTGTACAAGTTACTAGCTGAAGACTGAAGAGTAATATGTTATACAAGTTTTAATTTTGGAAATTGCTTGGCACATTAAATTATGATCTTTAGCGAATTATCATATTAATTTATTCATTCATTCTGATAATTTATATAGCACCTCTTCAGAAACCTACACAGAGCATATAATATTTATACTGTACTGCAGTGATTATATTATTAAATTAGCAGCAAGTTGAGATTACGAGATTTTATGCAAGATGATAATAAAAGTTGTAATTTCTTTACATTTAGCCTGTGCATGTATTTCGATCTTTTAAAAATAAAATAATTTTTTGATATATGTTTTTCTAGAGTTTGGGGATACTTCGTGTTCCATTGTACATGGTAGACGACAATGCCAGAGGATTGCCATTGTTCTTGTCAAACCAGTTTGCAGGGAATGCTCGAGAACAGCTTCTCCTAGCAATTGCGAAGCGGAAGATTTTGACGAAAGAGCAGCTGAGCCATGTCATTGATTGCTACCGGAAGCGCGTTGGTCTTAGCAGTAAATGATTTTGCTTATGTAAATTTGAGAACAATAGGTCATGTTATTAGGATAATATTGTTTTCTTGTTACAAGAGCATTTCCGGTGTTTTAGGTTTGTCTTAAATGAACGAGTTTTTGACATGCTGAAGCTAATAGATGAATTCATTCCAGTGTCAATTTCATATAAGCTTTCAAAACAATTTATAACATAAAATTGAAGGCTTGTTATATTGATTATTTTAAATTTTTTTAATATTAATTTTGTTTTCTGCCTTTGTTTTCTTGTTGTTTTTGTAATGGTATTGTAACTATAAATTTATAAAGCGCTTTTCACAGTGCACGCCAATCAGAGGCGCTCCCAGTGCAATAGACTCAGAGAAAATAAGTAGTTTTAAGATGGCGAAAGATGTGATTCGGGTACCAGATAATAAAGAACTTGTTAACAGCGAAATTGTGCTGATTCAAAAGCACAGGACAAATGAAAGCAAAAGCTCGAATAAGTTATGTGTGTCCTTACAATAATTTAGCAAATGTGAAATGAATTTCATCTATTTGCAATGACTTGTAATTTTAATAATTTCAATATTATTTTGACAACGTTATAATTTGCGGTGCAGACACCATGCGGTGGTGTAGTGGTGGGTTCAGCTCCTTGGAGCCGGAGGGTTCCAGGTTCGAATCCTCTTCGGTCAAACTGTCAAAACTTTGTAAACTTAAGATTCGTGCGTTGCGTGTTTACACAATTCTTGTAGGGTCGATCTTTAGTGACCCGACCCACTGCCTAACACACACGCACGGAACTTATGGATTCCACTTATTCATTGACCCGTTGCTAGTCACTGAGGAACAGTGAAGTCTATATCTCTCGACAAAATCTTTACAAGTAGGCCTAAGAGATACTAAGTAGGCTAATATTAGTGAACAATCTTTCAGTGCAAAACATCCTTTTAAACAGTTGTAAAGTCGATGTCACCTCACTTTAATTTCATTTATTTTTCTTGCACGTGGTTCAATCCCTAAATTTACTTAACCACAGTCTTGGGAGCATTTCTACATTTTTTTGTAGATAAGGTAGCCATGTCAGTAGGTCCGTTTGCGTAGGCCAAGGCCAATAACCAATAGGCCCTAATGGTGTCGCAGGCTTATAATTTTATTGATAATTTTATGGCTGATTACAGATGCCATTACAATGGTGTTCCACGTTATCTAGATACAAGCACCGGGCGTCAGATTATTGGCCAGCGCTACGCCGAGTCTGAAGGATTGTTAGAAAGGAAGGTCCGCTGGTAGTCAGAGTCCGGCTCTCATAGAGGCAAAGCAGCGCTGTTATGGCAGCTGGTCGATAAGCTGATTTGTGGTAGGAATTCTTTAGGAGGTGCGACAATTTTTTTGGAAAGTTCGAAGCGTGATATAAAAAGGAGCCTAAGAAGGCAGGTCGTGGTAATGTTGAATTTCTACGTACGGCGTGATTGCGATCGGCATTAATATAAATCACGATCTCTGTTCTATTCCATTGTGCACAATTTTTGCATTAATTTATATACTGTTAGGCTACATAACATTTCTTCACAGAGTTCAGTCATGCAGCGCAGCGATAAGCGCTATATAAATCTAGCACTGTCAGACAAATAAATCAGGATTCTGAAGGAAACGTGTTTTCGTGGTCTAAAATTGACGTCACAAGATGGCGCATCTGGGATTGCAGTAGGAGTGTAGAATGAATACAGCGTTTCTTTTTCCAGTAGGTACGTTACGATTTATTTCTATAACATGTAGAGTTGTCGTACACTTTGCTTTATTCGAAGGTATTGATCCATACGGGGTGCATTGGTGAAACTAGGACACGGCGTTGCAATCCGTTCAGTGGTTTTCCAACGTATGCTAATAGCTGCACTCCGCTAACTTGAAAACAGTGCCTCTAATTAAGAGGCGACTCGGTAGGTTTGACCTCAAAATTAGTGTCTTGCTTGCCCGACTACATTGCTTGTCGATGGCAAATATAAACAGGCTAACGGTTTCGGAAATTTGAAAAATGCCAGTTACATTCGCTAGACGTCGAAAAGATAAGGAGGAGGACGACCACGATGAAGCGATGCTGATAGTTCGCCCCTTATGTTGCTCTATATTAGATATAGAAACTCGTTGAAAAACCGACTGTATGTAGGTCTGAATTCCATGCAAGGTAACGTGAAAATCATGACTGGTTTGCGTTTAGCTCCGGCATTGCCAAATTTTTACGCTCGACCGGAAATTGAATAGGAGTTTTAAAACGTAATTAATTAATAATCAGGGTTTTGAAAGACACGGGCGTATTGAATGATCCATATGATCTATAAATTGCTTTGACTTTGATTCTGAGAGCATGGACTTACAATATTCATACACTTTGGGATGTGGTTCAGCACCTAAATCATAATTTTGTGCTTCTACTTTGGAATAATAATAGCTGTTTTGGAAAGATGACATTAGAATTTCGCCAATGCAATCTCACCAGAACCTAACTTTATGTTAGCAATATTCAGACCTGTCTTTGACTTGCAATGCTGCATTTGGTTAATTTCAGATTGACTGATTTGACATTGATGTGTCTGTCGTCTGGTGAATATTCTAACATAAATTAATTCAACACATCTCAAAAAGGGCGCCAAAATGCTCAACTTAGTCTTTAGTAAGTATGATTATGTTCAGCGATTTTGCATCTTTGCATTTTGTTTGGTATTGAATTACTACCTTGTGATGGATACAATACTGTTGTAAGAGTAGACATATTTAATATTTGTTTATGTCATTTGCACTCTGTGTGGTCTGCTATTTTAGCATTTTGCAGTTGTGATTGGTTTTGAATTATTACCCTTTGATTCATACGATACTGACATTGTCAGATTAAGACATGTTGGCCACGGTGGTGCAGTGGGTACATTTGTTGCCTTGCAGCCGGAATGTTGCAGGTTCGAATCCACCTCAAGCTGTCGCATAGGGACCTAGGGCAAGTCCTTCACTTGCAAATGCTCAGCGCTTTAGCGTGAAATTCAGGTCTAATTCAGTGTTCGTGCTGTAGTCGGGAGCGGTTCTGAGTAGAAATCTTGAAGGGGCACTATTCACTCATTCATTCAGACATTTATATAGCGCTCCTTCAAGTAAAAAACCACTCAGAGATGCTCCCGACTCCAGCGCGCCCAAAAAGAACAGTTTAAAGTTTAGTAAGGAACGATCCTGGTAGAGTCTCAGGATGTATATAATTAGTGCACATACAAATGAACAAAAATGTCATTTGCACACTTTAATATGATATCAATTAATTATAGAATGTGTGCCATGTACCGGATAATTATGATAATTGCTTTTTTCATCTGTGTTTTCAGCTACGATGTTTCTGAACACTCTTACGCCGAAATTCTACGTGGCTTTGACAGGGACGTCTTCTCTTATCTCGGCTCTCATACTGGTATGCATTTCTGTCTTCTGCTGTCTGTTAATATTAACTGTTTTTAATTAAACTAAGCGCTCAGCTAATTACGTTGAACGTTGAGCAAATGCATAGAGCAGAGCATCAAGTAGGAAGTAAAACTGATGCCAGCTAACCATGGGAGGTAGACTGTTATCTTAGGCCTACGTGCTGCAACGTAAATTATGTTGATCACCAGATGTACGTGTATTTGTGGAACTGTATAAAATGACAAATTATGATAGCATTAATTACTGCCATGTAATTGAGTATGATTACAATAATTATATTTCTTTCGTCTGTTTTAATCTAATTGCATCAGTAATTATGATATGCTCATGATAATAATTATTTGTTCTGTAGATATTTGAATGGTGGTACTTCAAGAAGTATGGGACGTCGTTCATTGAACAGTTTACTGTCAACTACCTGTCACCCCTATTAGGTGGAGCCGAACCAAATCCCGCCGACAACGATGACCTGCCTGTCAGTGCCATCGAGCAACCTGTACCTGGTATAACGCCTTTTGTTGTCTCGTATATTGTTCTGCCACACAAGGTTTTCTGATTTGTTTGTATGTATTTATAGCGCCCCTTCAAGATCTCTCTACTCAGAGGCACTCCCGAATGCAGAGCGGACACTGCATCGGAGTTTCACCCCCGAAGCGCTGAGCAATTGTGAGTGAAGGACTTGCCCATTGAATGTCTTTATGCGGCGAGGTGGATTAGAACCTCGAACCTTCCGGTTCCAAGGCAACGGCACTGCCACTACACCACCGCGCATCCTGTACCTGGTAGTACCCCTTTTGTTGTCTCATATATTGTTCTGCCACACAAGGTTACCTGGTTGTATCTGCGGCTCAGACTTCCACAGTCAAAGCTATATAGCAAAAGTCTTTTCATTCGTCTGTAATAAGTTGACGAACAAATTTCGTAGTGAATGTCTTGGTCTTTCTTTACCTCTTTCCACAAGCGTTTGAGAACCTTTCTTTTCAATCGTGCTTTGGTGTTAGCTCTGAAGAGTTAATCTAGAAAATTTGGAAATGGTGCTATACAAATTTATGACCATGATTACGATTGTTCAAGCCTTCAGTTTAACCCTTTACTCGTTTGCCTCGAAAATATCCGCTGAAAACACGGGCTTAACAGGAAAAATGAACGAGTAAAGGGTTAATGCTGGAGGGTATAGGATTTCCCATACCATATACTACCATGTCGGCATTAAAGGGTTAATACCTTTACGAGACTGTGTTCAATAGGACGCATTGGTATAATTATAACCATATTCATATGTATACAGTTCCCTGATGCTAGCCATGCTTCCAGTTTCATTTCCTGTTTAACCCTTTAATGCCGGAGGGTATAGGATTTCCCATACCGTTTACTACCAACTCGGCATTAAAGGGTTATGACTAGTTACTGTTTTCACTTGGTCTGGGTCAGAGGCGCATCTGGGTTGGAATCATGAAGCGGCCCTGTAAATTTTTGTGATTGATTGAATAAATTTAGTCTCTGTACTTGGTAAGTGTTTTGTGCGATTGTTTTGCAAACATGTCATTCATTCATTTCCAGAATTTATATAGCGCCTCTTCAAGAAACCTACTCAGAGGCGCTCCCAGGCCAGCCACAGCTAAAGAAAATTGGTTTTGAGTTATGTTGCCGTTCTGTTTGTTTGACGAAGATTGCAAGGTCTGGCAGAATCCGCTGAGTCTGTTCCGTGGCGCGGAGTACCAGAGGTTCACGTGGGCGACAGGGACAGAACCTCTGACCTACTACGATATGAATCTCTCGGCACAAGATCACCAGACCCTCTTCACCTGTGAATACGATGCGGGAAAATTGGATTACGAAGGTAAGGTATCTAATCGTGACTGGAAATTCTTTGTGGATTATGGCTTATAATTTTGATTTTAAAGAAAAAAATTATTGGATTTTGGACCTAGTAGGATTGTGTGCTATTTGAAAACATTTTGACATTGATTGGATATAGAAATTATGTACGTTTGTTTATTATACCATGTCTGTACACCAAAATGCGGATAACAATTGGTATATTAAAGAATATTCTTATCTTATCTATAAATAGTCTTCTTGGAAGTGGCAGGAGATGGTGAAAAGTGCTATTATGATGCTAAACTATGTTTCTGCATGTATGGTGTTTTGCAGTATGTTATTTTATTGATTTTTATAGAAATTGAAATATTTTCAGTTTGTTTGAGTGTTAATGTTGTTTACAACTTTTATGTCATGTTGTAAAATGTTTGATGCTTTAGATAAGCCATATAAGCTGTGCCACCGGTTCAATAGTGCGAGTAATGAAATTTAATTGATTGTTTGATGAATTATTTGTCTGGTAGCAATGCACATCGCTTGGCGAGAAAGAAACAAAGAAGCACGCATCAAAACCGCAAAAGAAATATTAGAGAAGAATTCTGAGTAAGGCATTTCTTAGCTAATTAATTCGAGTTCGTATACCTATAATATATTTGTTTCTTCTGTCATCTTTGTTTTTGGTTACATCAAAATTGCATTTTTATTTGTTTTTTAAACATGCTTAAATTGTGAATGTGTTTTAACTTTTCAGTAAATAGCTAATTAGATTTGCGTTGAATATGCTTGGAGTCGTAGTTGGCATGGCTAAATTGTGGAATATCTTTATGTTCATTCTGTCACTTTGGTATTTGTATAGCAATTAGTGGAGTAATTGATGGTGTAGTGGTTACCATGCTGTACTGCTGTCGATAGGTTGGAGGTTCAAATCCCTCACCAGAGCGATTATTTGGTTGGAGTTGTGTATTCCATCTGTCGTATCAGCGGCTCAGACCCTCAATCTTATCCCTGTTTGTCAAATAGCCAGATCTATACATTTATTCATGTATACAATGTTTGTATATGTTTCGATTACCTCAGATTGGCCGTCTTGGGTGATTGTTTCAGGTGTGCATCGGCGATGATACTTTTGGCTGAAGAGGAATGTGAGACAATTCTCGAGGTAAAATAAAAGCTTCTCTATGTTTCCAGTGCAACTGATTTACCGTTATTGGTATCTTTTTCACAATTAAAAAAAGATTGCCTTGTCTATAGTTTTCTATCCATGCAATATTGCATGTTGCATACATGTGTCTAAAAATTATGAATGCACTGTAGTGATAATTCTCCTGCCCCATGGTTAACCGGTTTTAGGATATGTCACGAGGAAGTTGGGAGTGTATTTGTTAAGCTGTCAAAATGATGAAAGATGTGAGTTGAAATGTTACATTGTTGCAATTTTCCATGACCAGTTACTGTTCTTGAACATGTAAATGCCAATTTTAACCTTTTAGGCCTAACGGTTATCTTGACGACCTCATAAATATTTGTTGTTAGACTTGGTCTGTAGTTAGATGTCACATCTTGTCACCTTGTGCTGTCAGTTCGTTGAACTCTAGCGATCGTCAAGGCCAGCCAGTTAGATGTATTGGTGTGTAAACTTGTGTTTGTGGTTTCTTTCACGTTAAATCTTTGCTTTGCTCCTGTTACGAAACAGATAGGTCAGTGCTTTTAAAAGGTTGTTGCACTGACAGGTAGAAAAGCAACTGAAGGCAGCTTACAAAGCAGCTGAAGTCAACTACAAGCGATCGCAATCGTCGCAGCACCAGAATGCCGTTCACGAAGCCATCTACAGTACGCAGTCTTTCAGTTCTGTCATCTTATCAGCATTTGCCAGCCACAATATTAGTATTACGTTTTGCTTCTGTTTTTTTTGGGAGAATTATGCAAGTTTGTAGATAGCAAAATCTGTATATAACCTGACTTTTCGCCAAGGCCGTAGCTAGGGGGGTGTTTTGGGTGTTTGAACACTCTCCGAAATGAAATAATGCAAAAATGAAATAAAGTATTTGCTAGCACATGATGTAAGAACTACAGCGTGTAATGTAAAATCGCAGAAAGTAGTTTTTTGGACCGCCGTGAACGTATTATGAGCCAAAAAAGGTAAGAAAAGCAGACGATGACTTAAAAAGGGTCGTCAGAAAAATTTAACCCTCAAAAAGTCGGGGAAAACACCCCAAAATAAAATCCTGGCTACGGCCTTGCTTGTCGCAAGGTAAATAACGCTTGCAATAGAAACGATGCAATTAATTTACTCGCTGAATAGACAGAGGCGAGCGCAGGAGGTGCGTTGTTTGATGTGCAGACCTGCACAGGAAAAATTAAGTACTAAGTTCATGAGGCGTGGCAAATATTTCAATTTGCATTTAATTGAAGCAGTTCTGTTTTTGATCATTTACTTGAACTTTACTGTACTTATTGCTGTTGTTTTTTCAGGGCGTGACATCAACGTCTTAGTTTACATAAAACGTAGACTGGCAATGTGCGCGCGGAAGTTGGGGCGCATCCGAGAAGCCGTCAAGATGATGAGAGATGTGAGTTGAATTATGAACCAGGAGTAATCTTCTCCCTTCTATTCATACATCACTCTCTGACACATTCTATAAGCACTTAAAAACTGTTCTGTTTGGCCATGCTGGAGTCGGTAGTGCCTCTGAGTAGTTTCCTTGAAGAGGCGCTATATAAATACTTGAATGAATGAATGAATATATATCATGGTTATCTATCTGTTTTATGTCTGTTGTTTTTGCCACCGTTCTCATGTAAGTGTCATTATAATCGAGCATTTATGAAATTGAGCAGTGACCCCCATGTATAGGGAGCAGATATGTTGTCAGTTCCAATTGTAAAGATAAAATTTGTATTTATTTCTTCTGTCAGCTCATCAAAGATTATCCGACAGTCAACCTATTTAACATACACGAAAACTTAATCGAGGCACTGCTGGAGCTGCAGGCTTATGCTGATGTCCAAGCTCTTCTGGCTAAGTATGATGGTATGTAGGTTTTACACTGTTCAATCAATTGTTAGAGCTCTACATATTGCTCTTACAGAATCACTATTATTCTGTAACCTCTACAAGATGAGACTTATATTATGCTTAACCACTATCAGTTTTATTGTGGCTTATAGCTACATGTATTTATAGAATGTTAAGAGTCTTTTTCACATCCAATTTGAGATCCTCCTGAATTTTAAATAAAATACGTTTTATTTGCAATACATTTGGTGTTTTAGACATAAGTTTGCCAAGATCAGCCACCATCTGCTACACTGCTGCACTGTTAAAAGCACGCCAGGTTGCTGAAAAGTAAGTTCAAACTCTATTTTTTTAAAACTTTTTGCTCAGCCACGTTGGTAGCATGTTAGCATTCAAATCCGACTGTTATCACCAGCTGGATGTGGTGCCATGGCCTTGGCTAACTGTTTACACATGAATGTCATTAAAGCTATTAAAAGTTAACTAGGGTGTTCTAACATAAGCCCGTACAGATATGGCCAAAGTTGTGAGTTATTTTCTCTCCGTGAAACTGTCTCTGCTTCAATATTGGCTGTCAAACAGACAAGACTGATCTCTTTTAGTGAAATATCCCATTTATTTGCCAAATTCTATTAATTAAAGTAACTTGCCTTTGCTGTTTATTTTGTCTAAGTCACTCCACTTGTGTTGTATAGTAAGATTGCTTCTACTCTGCTTGTTGAAGTAGGCAAGGACAGGATGCATATTTTGACCAGAAATATATGTGGAAATGAATTGTCATGCGATTGATTTATGTTTTTTCCTTTTTAAAAATAGATTTTCTCCAGATGTTGCATCCAAGCGAGGTCTAACTACGGCCGAAATGAATGCAGTTGAGGCCATTCATCAAGCGGTCGAATTCAATCCTCATGTTCCCAAGGTATATACTCAGTCCGACAATCATTCTGCTGTAACTAATTCATTCAAGTTCTTGCCGTGGGTAAGTGTTCAAGCATGGTGTTGGACTCTTGAGAAAACCCGTTATGCACAATTGTTCAGAACCATAGATTGTTATTGTTGTACCATTAGATATTGTCTATTAGCTTCAGAAATAATAGTAATAATATTTTCTAATAGTATAAAGCACTATTGTGTTACTATCTCTTGCTGACTGAGGTATTGAATAAATTAGTCATTGTCGAAACCTAACGAATCATGGAAACTTTTGGTTTATGATTCGGTCCATATGCTCGCTTACAACGGGTCAGGAAAACATTCTGATTTGCCTTATTTCATAGAGGGTAAATTGAACTGCTGTGGCATATGTGAAAAAGCTAATGAATATGTTGTGTGCACCCCTGATTGGTGTCCACATACATCTGAAAATTCATGAACGTTTATATTCAGATGTCAAACACTCTCCTGGATGCTGGCATCTTTTGACAACCCTTGGTACTTGTGAATAAGCTGGTGCCCTGCACATAGCTTTTGAGCAACACTTCCGAAATTTAGAGATTACAATTAAGCATGATTGTTTTTGTTTTCCTTTGCAGTACCTGCTCGAAATAAAGGCGCTCATATTTCCGCCGGAGCACATCCAGAAGCGCGGTGATAGCGAAGCGATTGCCTACGCTTTCTTTCACCTGCAGCACTGGAAGCGCGTTGAAGGCGCTCTCAACCTTTTACACTACACGTGGGAAGGAAGTAAGGCGTTGACATCACATGCAGTCTCATAGTTATATAGTGTAGGGTGATAAGGAGATAATGTGAGATCGCTAAGTGACACGTTTGCTGATAACTCGTGATTGTATTGTATTAAAACATGTATAAAGTGCCGCCTCTACTAGGGTGAACCATTCAGAGGTGCTCCCAGTGCGCAAGGCCATGAGAGAAGAAATAAGTTTTGAGGAAAGAAAATGAGGAGGAGGGATTACCAATTATTAATGAAGGCCTAACATGCAGTTATATTTGGCCTGTCTAAATGTGTCTGTTTATCATAATGCACACTGTGTAGGCATGCATCAGACCTTGCTTTTTAAAGTTTTGTTAGGAGGTGCTATGTAAATGCTTTGACTGAGAATATGTGTTCTTCTGCAGTGTGACATGTTGACATATGAATAAGTGTTTTCTGCATAGGTTGTTCCAGTATAGAAGGTGCTGGTTTTCCCCCTAAATAATATTATGTGCTTAAAATGCCTTTGAATCCTGTTACATTATTGACAGAGGTCAATTAAGATCATTTAGTTGTACCCATAGCTGCCAAATGTTTGGTGTCAGGCACTGATTGTAATGATATTGATAAGCATTGATATGCTGATGCTGAAGAGATTTCTGTTTCTGAATATTTGCTCCCAATTTGTTGGTTGCGCAGCGTTTCGAATGATTCCATATCCTCTGGAGAAAGGTCACATGTTCTATGCCTATCCGTCATCTACCGAGTCCGCCGATCGAGAACTACTTCCAGGTCAGTGTAATACCTTTAAGTAACCTTAAACCTATTGACGACCTTGAAGGTTGCGAGGACATGGAAAGGCAAATACTAGTATTTGTTTTCATTTGATGAGGTTTTTGATTCATTTGTTTCTTTCCCCGGATGCTACCAGGTAGCTAATTGGTTAGAGCTTTGTCTTGTAACGTAAAGAGTACAGGTTCGAACTTCCCTTTTAAAAGACGGTTGCTTCATTCTCAAACATTCAGCGCAATCATTGGTACTTCAACTTTTGGTTGTTATGCTTTATTGATTTTATTTAATTTAGTTCTTACATTGCTATAGCGCCCCTTCAAGCTCGCTACTCGGAGGCGATCCCGACCACAGTGCGGACACTGCAATGGAATTTCATGCCGAAGTGCACGAGCAATTACAAGTGAGGGACTTGCTCAGTGTCCCTACGCGGTGGCTTGAGGTGGATTCAAACCTGGAGCCCTCCGGCTCCAAGCCATCGAACCCACCACTACACTACCGCACCCCACAAGTGATGTGTGATAATCGTAATAATTCTGCTTATTGTGTTTTCTGTGTCCAGCCTTTCATGAGCTGTCCGTTTATCCGAAAAAAGATCTGCCGTTCTTCATTCTCTTCACCGGCGGTCTGTGTTCCTTCACGGCGCTGCTTGCTGTCCTAGCACTTCAGTATCCAGAACCAATGGACAATTTCGCCAGATCAGTAAGCAGAGGAGAGGGGTGTGCTTCAGTAGCTCCATTGTAATTTGAAGACATCAGAACCTATAGTTGTGTCTAACCCCCACTTGGAATGGTCGAACAATCCTCCACTCTGGCTGATTTGTGTATAAGAGGAGACTCGGATTTCATTCGAGAACTGTGAATGCATATGCGCAAGGTCTTGCACTTTCTTCCTTTCAGTGAGAGAGAGAGAGAGACAGCGGCAAGAGAAAGGGAGATGATGGATGGACAAACGGACGGACGGATTGATGGATGGGTAGATAGACAGATTGATTGATTGATTGATTGGTAAACAGACGGAGATATAGATACACAGACAGAGATTGATTGATTGAGTGATTGATAAACAGATGGATAGAGACACAGATAGAGATAGATAGATAGATTGATTGATAAATAGATAGACAAATAGATGTATAAATAAAAAGCGGACGAATAGATGGATAAAAGCCAAAGAGGGAAAGATATTTGAAGTCAACAGTAGCGCTTTGCATTCTATTTTTCCAATGTTATTTTCTTTGCAGTTGGCCAGTTGGCTGTTTCTCCCGGTCGGCTACATAATCGACAAACTGGAGGCGTTCCTTCCGTCGTTCGTCTTGACTTGACTTTTCATCCTCCGTCAACAATGTCTCCCTCGTCCACAGCAGACTTCATTCGTGTCCTCGTTTCATGTGGTAAGATGTACGATGCCTCCTCCTGCTGCTGCTGCTGCTACTGCTGCCTCGGATGATGATGATAATGATCTCAGAAAACAGTCTCCGCATCTTTCGCTCGGTTAAAAAACAACGTGGACTGCTGTGCAGAGCGCTGCTGCTACCCCAATGACGCTCCACGAGTGTTGGTTCTTGCGCTGGCAGCTTGGCAGTTGTCTGGTGACTGGACGCGTGGCCACAATGTGAATTCATGTCATGCTGATCTGTTGGGTGACTACGTGCAGCTCCATCTGGTAAAGTTCTGGCGTATTGTTCACTTCATCTCGAGGCAAGACATCTTAACTCCGCGTGTAGATAACGCGTCGATACATGGCGACTGGACTTGATGCGGCTTGTAATATTCTACTTCATAGCATAGTCTATAAAGTCTAAGTTGTGTGTAAAATACTTTGCTTAGTGGTAGGTGGAAATGTATTGTTGACATGCAAAATCGTGCTCTGAACTGTGAAATTTATTCTGGTTTTTAATTGGAATTGTGGCGGTGACCCTTTTAGTTATAATGACTTTGCCTAGACTTTTAAGCTCCTCGTGGTGCCTCAGTTTTGCTTTTCAGTTTCGTTTGAAACCTGTCAGGACTGTTCTTACAGAGGCAGATGTATGTGTATTAGCAGATTGCTTATTATGTCATGTAATGACGTATTAAAACTGTAATTACATGATTATGTACATAGTCAGAAGGGACAGATATTAGTTTGTTGATCATCATGACTCTAATATTATTATTATTATTACTGAGGATCATGGAATTATTATGCTGTGCTGTATGTACGGATGCCTGGTTTCTGCTGCAGCCTGTACTTGGTGCTAGCTGTAGTTACAGTGTGTCTGTGGTATTACAGCGTACACTGTCAAACTGTGAGTACATTACGCAAGTAATGATTTACGATTGCGTGTATGTATTGTACATTTATTGCAGTGCTTTGTGAGTGCATGTTATGTTATTGTAGATTATTGCGTTGCATTTATGCAGGTGATTGGTGAGGCATGTGCTGTCATGAAGCTGCTTTGTCATGACTGTACAAAGATAACGACAAACTGTACTGGTACGTTATGTTAATGTACGTATTGGTGCAAGGTTTTGGAGTAGCGTTGTAATATGGAATTTGGAAGGGCACCTTTTCGTGTCGTATACATGTAATGCTGTCTTCAAAATAATTGTCAATGTTTGTTAGTTTTTGCTGTTGCATTTTTGTGGCGTAGTTGTGCTGTGCAATTGTGTGGAAATGTTTTTTTTGTTGCCTTGCTGTATGCCCAGAGTGGGTTCTTTTATTTACTTTTTTGTAAAGAATCATTGTTTGTAAGAAACGATGGTGGATGTGACAAAGTGTATCAGTATGAATTCATTTAGTTCAGCGGTTCCCAAACTTTTTTTACTCTAGGGCCACTTTTTAAGTTGGAGCACACGAGGGCCACTTTTTCTTAGATGAAGGACATTGGGGGACAACAAGGTTAAAAGTTAATCAACTAAAAGCATATAAAATTGTTATAATTTATTCAAAATAGAATATTTGATGTTATTTATAGACGTCAAAATAAAATGATGCCTAATGGAAAATAATTTTGTGTTATATCCTTCCAAATTGTCAATTTTTTATATATATTTTTGTTAATTATTTGAGAGACGAGGGCCACTTTTTTGGCCTCGCGGGTCATGGGTTGGGAACCGCTGATTTAGTTGCAATCATTTTCGATTGAAATGGTCAGAGAGGCTGTGACGTATCGTGGCTTGCTTTGAGACTTCGATTGTTCTTTTCTAGTCAGCGTTTTTTAAATTTCATTGTCAGATGGTCTGGTGAGATTTGTGGCTGGAGATGTGGATTCTGTTATGTTGCAAAAAGCAAAATGTTGTCATTGGCATGTAACTTTAATTTTTTTTAAATATTTATTTTGGTGGGAGTATGTTTTTCTGAAGGCTGTGCATGGGCGGAGTTTGGTTTCCGTTCTTGGAGGGGCTAACCTCGAGTCTGGGCTTTATTGGAGGGGCTAAACCCGAAAAGGATACCATTTTCATGGTGAAAAGTTGGATCTGGGCCTTCTTGGAGGGGCTTAGCCCCTCCTAGCCCCTGATAAACTCCGCCCATGAGGCTGTGACAGCTTCGTTACCTGTGGGTTAGTGTTGTGGTTATAAAAATTCTGGAATGGATGTATGTTGTTCAATGCAGTGATAGCCACCATTATATTTCTTTCTCAAAGAGGTTTACATTTTATTTTTTACATTTCTGGAATGAAAGCATGTTGCAGTGATAGCCACCATTATATTTCTTTCTCAAAGAGGTTTACATTTTATTTTTTACATTTCTGGATTGTATGCATGTTGCAGTGATAGACACCATTATATTTCTTGAATGTGACCCAAGGTTTCTGCTTTAGAGTTTTCTATCTCATGAGACTTTGTGAAAATGGTGTTTTAATTTAGTTTCGATCAGTTTTAAATTAACGTGCCTAAGCTGCTGTGTGAGAACTCCAGTTAACCTGAAATTGTAACGATCATGAAAGCCCCATTAAATAAATAGTCATGTTGTGTTTGAAAGTGCTGTGGGAAGTTTGAAAATTCAGAGTGAATCAAGGTATATTTAAAACATGTGGCAGTTACGGAGTAAGCAAATCGAGCTGTTGCAAGGAAAAACGAGCCCGCAACCTTGGGTGGGACTTAAAGAAGGTGTTCATTGCCTTTTCGTTGGGTGAGTGGTGTTCCAGCAATGGATAAATTCTGAGGTCCTAGACATGGATCAGGCGCATTGCAGGACTGCTATTTTCTTCAAAACTTATGCCAGTAGCATCATCATCATCCTTGTCGCATGGTGGACTTGGTGATCTAGTGACCAGTGTTATAGACCGTGAAGCAAAGTGTGTGTGTGTGGGGGGGGGGGTTCAAATTCTCAAAACCATTGAGGCCTGAGTGCTGTTGAGGACAGTGAGGGAGAGCATGGTCCTCTACCCTCGTATGCCAAGGCTAAGAAAAAGGTGGTGCTGTTTAAGTGTCCAGTTACATTGCTGAATGAAGGTGCTTTTTTGCTCATTTATTACAACTGAATTGAAGAAGTGTACCATTATTGCAGCTTGCTGCATTATCACAGTCGTGCATTTTATTTTTTCGTCGCTTTCTCTGGTCCGGATTCAGAGGTCGATTTTTATGTTCTCTATTTGAAATGAACATAATTTTAAATAACCATGACCTGGTTATCTAAATCGTGAGTCTGTCATCGTGTGTCTGAAACTTTGTTGAAAATGAGTCTCATGGTTATTTTAAACTGCTTGTAATCTGATTGGTTGTTCGCTCAAGAGCAAGTTTCAAAGCAAATACATTTTCTGATTTTGTTGGAGCAGAGAACTTCATTTGATTTTTTAAAAAGATTTTAATTTAATGTGATTGTACGAGTGACTATTGTTATGTATAATTCTGAAGTTAGAACAATCAATTGCTGGCGATACACATAATTATATTCTCGGAATCTAATTGTAATTAACACTAAAAATTTCATTTTTAAAGGAATCAGTCGTTAGTTCCAAGGAATCTTGTACTACACTAGGGAGTGACTTTTGAATTATGTTGAATCATGCGTTTATAATTAGAAAAGGTACTTTTTAGTCTTCCGATTAAGAATCATGACATAGAGTCCGCATCATGTTGAGATGTCATATTTCTAAATAAAAGTTTATCTATGATGCACAGGCCCGAATTAAGGTTGGTGCTAAGGGTGCTGCAGCACCCAGGCCATGGGTTTTCAGCGGTTCACAGTTATAAATTTGTGCATGGTTGGCTGGTAGTTTGTCAAAGAGGTGGGGCACTGGAGGGTAATTGCAGCGCAGGGCCTGCACTAGCTTTAACCCTTTACCCGTGCATTTTCCCCGTTAAGCCCATGTTTTCAGCGGATATTCTTGGGGTAAAGGGTTAATGCCCTTGGAGAAGCATGTACCTAACTGGTCTTTATGTCAAGAGATAAGCCTGAACAATCTACTAGAATGAGATTCTGATGAAGCTGTAGAATGCAAGTCAGGCCATCATTTGTAAACTTGGGCTAGTACAATCAGTCAGTTACTCTGCACAAGCAGGCTGTGCTCCAAGAAAGTAATTCAGCTTTAGAATATTTGTGACGACTCTGAAGTAAAATTAAACGAGGTATCTGTGTTGATAACTGTTGAACATCATTGTGGCTGATTGATTAGAGTGCTTGCCCAGCAACATCGAGTGTTCCCATGGAACGGTTAACATTTAAGGGACATTGAGCACGCCTTCACTTATGGGGGTGGTGCGGGAAGCTCTGTGCCATCATTGATAGATATTTGGTCTCTAAATACTGGCGGTTAATAAATATGCATAATAATAATGTGTTGAAGCATAATCCCATGATAGAGTACATCTTACAATCGAGATTCTGCCATGCTCTGCTTGCTAATAATGGTGTTGTAGTTAAAGTAGCTGGTCGCAGGGGTTATTCTAAGAAATTTTTAGAACTGCACAAAACGACCTTTTTAGTCGTCCGGACCAAATGTTTGATCGTCGAAAATATTACCATTTTGAAATTTTCCCTGCCCCCAAAAAACTGATGACCCTTTTTTAGTCCTTCATTCACTATAACACTATGAGTTACTGCACAAAATCTTATTTTCAACTGCACAAAATTCTTTTCCAACTACACACTTTGTGTCCAGCTGCACCTTAAAATAACCCCTGGCTGGTCGTGTTACTCCAATAAAATGAAGGTGAAAGTGAAACCACAGACCACATAATGGTACAAATACATCTGACACAGGTTGGCCCAACAGTCATGTCTCCTGAGAACATTTTTGGAAAAATCATTAGTTCGACAAGCCTTCCAGTTTGTAAATTTGAATTTAAAAGGCAGATTCTTAACGTGTATGCAGTTCTTTTCAGTGATACATAAGGCTTCCGCAATTCAAACTCATCAATGTAATGATCACCTTGTGTACAAGTCTTGTGATTGCTGTAAGCGAAATATATATATTATATATCTGTAAACTTGTGTGTTTTCGCTAAAATGGTTATCGTGTAAATGAAAAATGCTTTAGATGTTGTTTTTGTCTCAAAAGGTGGCCGCCGCAGAATCTAGTCACAGGAGGAGACGCTTGAGCTAGATAAATTGCATGCGACGAGCGTAATGTACAGACTACTGGTTGTAAATTTCCTTTTGTGGTTTATTCACTTTTTATTATATCAAGAATGGTGCAAATAAAACATTGGCATAACGTGCTCATGTTACTTTGCGAATGTATCCAATTGGTTTGGTATTTTAATTAATCTTTTACCCCTTTGCCCCAAGAATATCCGCTGAAAACGGGCTTAAAATTTTAAAAAGAACTGGTAAAGGGTTAATTAAGCAGTAGTAAAACTCGGATATTGAACAGTAAAATATAGATATTAACCAATTTACTTCTCAGAACCGAATGTGCTGAGCAATTCATTCACTATAATATGGACTTGTATAACACCTCTTCAAGAAACCTAATCAGTAGTGCTTCCAAAACAGCCGTAGCTAAGGAAAAAAGACTTTAGTGATGTGATGTGCATGTTTGGAGGAAGGTCATTCCAGTAATTATTTCCGAATGGTGGGTGTTACGTGATGCAGAAAACTACGGGTACAAAACGTGTGCCATGTAATAGAAATGATTTTAAATTGACAATAAAACTAAATGTATACAATGTAATAGAAAAAATTAAAATGACAATAAACTACGCTAAATGTACACAATGTAATATCATTAATTAAAATGGCATTCATATAATTCAAGTCAATGTCAATGAGGGAAACACTACATAAGTTTCTTTATCACCGAACCATAATTTTGTTCTGCGAACATAATTATTTGATCAACACTTGTCAGCATTAGGTAACTCCTCCATGAGTGAAAGGGCTCATAACTTTACCATACCAGTAAAAGACAAACATTTTTATATCCCGATTGCTTTATAAGAAATCTTACACTAAGTGTACTACTGTACATGTTGCATTAAGCATGCCTAAATCCTGTAATTTTTCTTCGATAATTTGCGTCTGTCAGCTTATTAAGATTAAACAAGCAAGTATTGAGTATCGATCGAACTGGCCAACACTTGGAATCAACAATAATACTGAATTATAAAATTAGCACCAATTTTTTAAATGTTTTTTGTTCTTTAACCCTTTGCATGCCAGATTTTTATCAAGAGGCTAAAACACTGCTGTGCACCTTGGATTTAATGCACCGACTTTGTAAATAATTAATTCATGGACAATTCTAGAGACTAGAAAGGATTTCTCCGATGAGATTTGTTTAATTTTGTAACCACCCAAGGTAAAAATGATCCCTTGGGCTCTAAATGCTATTTTGTTCTGAAATCAATGGTCATCTTTAACCAGTCACTTGCATTAAAAACTGGTCTCAAAATGCAACAGCATATTAAAAGCATTGTTTAATTGCTTCCATGTAGTACTTTCAATTCATTGGCACATTCCACCTATTGAAACATTGCCGTCTGCTTCAATGTGGACATTAAAAAAAGTAAAATTTAGACAGGTAACTTCCTGAGTTTGAACATACGCAGCCCAACTTTTTATCGCTGGCTGTCATTTGGCCATCTGTCGATGCTGTTGTTAAAGACATTTTGAGACTTTTAAGACATAATACATTCTATTCTATTAACAGCTTTATAAAGCACCTCTAATAGTACAATCTAAATAGAGGCACTCCCAGTGCAAAGAATTCCTCGAAAAGACGTTAACCGTATGACAACGGGTGGCAGTAGTAGTGTCCCCAGATAAGATCTGAGCACGAGTTATAGCAGCAAGGTCATTTTTACAGCAAAGAACAACAGAGGTATAGGCACGGTTTTGTACTGGGGCAGTCGAATACGAATGCAAATATTTGTTACATCTCTAGCACATAGCACTTAGTTAAAAATTTATTTAGGAATTCAACCATATTTTCTGACAAAAGATGAACTGCCCAGCTGAGTAACAACAACAACAACAATAACAGATTTGATTTTCTGGCGTGCTAATGTCATTTGCAAATCATTCACGTTCTCCAGTCCGTAGTAAATTGCGAGGCGTCTAAATCGAAGTGAGCGTTGATTTCGTTGCTCCAGAGCTGCGGATCACCGTCAGAGTCAACCGAAGACGAGTCTGATTGAGGTGGAATGATTTGAACACAATGCAACAGCTGTACATCATCCGCTTCCTCCGATACGTAAAATTCCTCAAACGATTCTCCGCCGCCAAGTTCAACTACCGACTCAATTTCACCTCTACGTTCCCAGACATGATGATCTCCGTTCGGTATCAGTCCACTGGCCTGACCATTAACCTCTCCTTCTGAATCGGTAGAAACAGAAATGAATTTGTTCTTAAGTAGGCTGACAATACTACTGTCGTCGACACCCTTCATCAACAACATAGCCTCACGAAGGTCCCTTCCCTCCGGACTCTCGCTGAAACTCTTCAGTACATCTCTGTTGTGATGTACACATCGTCCTGTCCGCTTTTCGTACCCGTGTATTCGCAAAACTAACAACTCAACCTCCTGCATGAGCAGGTACTCGTGTTGGCGATAGTTTATGTGCTTAGCAACGTTATTTGTCTGCGTGTAATCGAACCTGGCAATCGTCACTTTGTCATTCTCGTTGATTCGGTCTGAACGCAGATACTTGAGAAACAGCTGGACCATGGGATCAAGGGGATCGGGGGACACCGATTGCGGATGCGGGGAACTATTGGCGATGCCGTCAGAATTTATAAGAAGGATCTTGCTGGTTCCGTCGCATACGCTCTGCATGTATTTGAAAGCGTCTTGTGAGATGAGGTGTTCGTCATCATGCATTGTTCGCACAGAACAATTGCAGTGACGATTGAGGAAATGTAGGAAGTGGTGGACGATGTCGTAGTGATGCTGATGATCTCTCTGGTAGAGTAGGAAGACGTCTTGTTTCTTCAAAGAATGTATGTTGACGTCTGCGAAAAGAAAATGGCAAAGTTAACAAGAAATAAACATGATCATCATTTTAAATGTATTAATTTGGATAATAATAAAAATAATGGCAAAAAGAACAGTAATAACGGGAATAGCTTTGGAAGAGTCCCAAATTTCCATAATAACACCTCTACACCTCATGAACGTAATTGCTCATTCTTGGGAGCTCATCCCAACTTAAATTATTGAACTTAAATACTGCAAAAGCTATTACAACTACTTCAACTACTACAACAAGAGAAAAATACTACTATAACAAAACTACTACTATACAATAACAACTGCGAATAATACCACTGATACATAGGCAGCTTATAATAAAATAAGCACCTTTGAACAACATTCTAACAAGATAGTAAAGACCAGGATCATGCAGGATGACGATGATTTTACGACGATGACGAAAGTGTAACAATCCCTTAACCTGCAGATTTTCAGTCAGAATACAAAATGCTAAAATGGTAGAATAAAAAGCGTGAAACCTATGTGTTTTGGGCGAAGGAACATCCAGACGAAGAGCGCAATTAATCCGGATGCTAGGAAACATCCGATAGCAATTCCGGTGATTTTTGTCGGCAGGAGTGGATCGTCAGTCGTAATGTAACAATTGCTTTCGTTCACTGCCACAACAAAAGCAATAATAATAATAATCTTTGTTTAATTTAAAACTGACACAGAGAAGAAAGAATTTAAAAAAATTCATAGCATGAACGGACAATTACAAGTTATTACAGAAGTCGAATTTAGCTGTTTGGCAATCATGCAAGGCGCCGATCAACGTCCTGCCACTGATTTTACCAACGCCATCTGCCGAATGGAATGCCCAGGGAGGGTAGTGGGATATAATCTCGCATCCATAATCTCATTGTGCCAGAGTGTTTACCATCACCCTATACCCCTCCCAATAAACACAGCAAGGTCTAACGATACAGAACAAATATCCTAAAGTGCAATGTAGACATGCTGTTATGCACCTACATACTTATACACTTGCACAATGTATACAAGCATCAATATATTATTTGTTCAACTCAGACGATTATAATACACGAGTATGATGAAAAAAAGGTAAATTTGTTCGATCTAGGATTTGTCGGGTCATTATTGCTATTATTAGTTAATAATCATCATTATCATCATCAATATTTCTGATATCTATGATGCCTCAGGAGTCAGGACAAACTTAAGAAAAAATAATGTGCATTATCAGTATTTCTCTCAGAATATTTCATTATTATCATTATGCAGAAAAGGGGAGGGGATAAGAAAGGAGGAGAGAGGAGGGTGATTTTTAGCGGCCTGCACTGGTTCCCTAGCTTAAGCTTTAAAGTCAGACAAACATCAAGTAATAATAATAATATTATTATTATTTTATTTTAATAATAATAATAAAAGATTGCCTTTGAAAATAATAAAAATAAAAATAGTAATAATAATAATAATAATAAAATAATTAAATTAAATAAATATTTATAATGCATGTTCATTGTTCAAGGGAGTAAAATTACGAAGATAATTATAAAGATGACCATGAAGATGATTAACGATTACGAAGACGATTATGAAGATGATGATGAAGATTGTTATGATAATGATTATTATGATACTGATATTAATACTAGTTTGAATAATTCTACTAATTTTAATAATAATAATAATAATAATAATAATAATAATAATAATAGTAATACTATTTTCATTTTTCAATGTTTGCTACCTTTATCGATGGCCACGAGACTTGATTTGATGTCAACACAACCGGATTCAAGACACCTATCAGGAGGACAGTCCGTCGGCCAACTTAGTACTCCACATCGACAACGACAAAGTTTCGGATCTTGCCAATTGGTGTCTTCTGGGCTGACCTGGTCGTAAATTTCAATAACATTTATCATTGTCCATTTACTCTGTGACGCATTACAGTATTTGCGCTGTATCTAGTTATAACCTGTACTTTATGGATATTCGTATAACAGTAATAATAATAATAAAAATAATAATAATAATAATGATGATAATAATAATAATAATAATAATAATTATAATAATTATAATAATAATAATAATTTTAAAATAAAAAAAAATAATAATAATATGAATTGTTGCTCAAAAGCTCTCTTCAGTCTTTGACAGCATTTGGCAGAAGCAGCAGCAGCAGAAGAAAAGCTAGTCTAGAACGAAACCAGAGTCGGAATTGTTAGCAACCTCAACTTTCTTAGCCTCAGGATACGAAGGCAGGTGGCCAGTCCTCTCCTCTGCCATCTGACCTTCCTACAGTCAGTGTACAGTACTTATTAGAGCTGAGTATCAGCGTGCTAGGATGCACAGATGGAACCGAAACCTCTAAATTTTCTAAAACTAATCTGTGCCCTAGTTGGACTTGAGCAGTTGAGCTCTAACCTCTGCAGTATGTTAAAGATTGTAACCAATTTCAGAGGAAGATTGCTTTGCTTGCAAAAGATTAGGCCTAGAGCAATATGTTATATAGCATAATATAAAAACACATCAAAGCAAAATAAAAGACACCAAGGATGCCAGTTTAGAATTAGAAAAGCTAAAGAACTCGTTGAGTTTAAAAGCTGGTTCCCTACCACAACAGTATAGTTTCCAGATGTTAAATTGCCAAAGAGAACGGTACCTTGCCTCTGACCATTTACCTGGTGAAAAATATTAAACCAAATAAAATATATGCCAAAAATATATTCATTAATGTAAACAATTAGAAGAATTTTTGAAAACACCGAGGACAACACTTCTATTCTGTTACACAATTGAATTGTTTATTCATATGTTCTCTGAAACTTTCCTGATGAAATACTTACAATGATTCACAAATCAACCATTTATTGACTGACTGATTGATCGGTCGATTAGTTGATAGCCTAACAAGAATTTTTTCTGTGCAATTCTAAAGAATTTTTCAAATTTTCAGATCAAACTGAATTTTACACACGATTTTACAAGTTGTTGTCCAGCCAATTTACAAAACAAAACTAAGAGCTTGTTAACATAATATTATTTTGCATAGCACTACACAATAATTATTAATCCACCTCCATGTGTAAACGGTTTCAAAAGCAGTTGTTATCATCCTATGTTTGCAAGTCAAACGCCAATCATTCATCACATTAATACATAAACAATAAACGTTAATGATTAATATACTGACTGTGACAACATGGACAAATATATAACAATTATCTTTCGTTCATATCAAGTATCTGAAGTCTGTCGTTCATATCAAGAGCGGTAGACTTTGGATGTGGGAGAGAGATCTATGCTCAATTGAATAGAAAGTCCACAACAAAAGAACCAACGTTGTTTACTTTCTTCTTCCCAGCTGTGAGAACGAACAGATCAGTCACGCGATTCTAACATGTCCAATGCCATCACGCAAATGCTAGACCTCTCAGCAGAGGCTTCTTTAACCCTTTCCGGTCTAATAAAATTTTTGTACCTTCCCACAGTAGTCCTAATATTTTTTAAGAAAACACGCATAACTATACACATGATACATGCATAGTACTATAATTATACATACATAAATGCATACATAAATAATTATGTACATCCATACATGCATATATAACAATGCATACATACATACATATATATATATATACATACATACATACAACATACATACATATACATGTATACATACATAACGATAATGGCAAGGAAATATCCATTGTGGGGGCAATGGCAGGGGTAATGGAAAGGGATAATGGAAGGGGATGATGTTGGTGGGGAGCACTACATTCATTTTGGTCATTACTACTACTTTCATTATCAGAACTTTCCTCTAAAAATGCTAACACATACCACTTCGCTAGCTTTATAACGTTTTCTACTAGCAGCCATTTTTTCACGAAGATGTTTACTTTCGGTTTCATGCTATAAAAAGACCATTGAATTCTCAAAAGAAATAGATTTTTAGACTATTTACCTCAGAACAGTCCAATGGCCAACTGTGTAGGACATTATGTCCCATACGGTGTGACTTTGGACCAGGATATGACAGCTACAGTCGATGTCCCCTGGTGTGGGCCAGTGGACCGGAATGGGAAAATTGAAATGTCCCATGGGGTGGGACTGTGGACCGGAAAGGGTTAAAGTTTAACCTGTAATATTATCATCACTGGCTCACATTCCTCGTCACCATTTCCGCAGATATTATATGAGCCCCATATTGGTATTAATAATAACAATAATAATAATAATCATAATGACAATTTATATGGCGCCGTAAGGCCCGTAACGCGGCCATACCGCTACAAGGGCGCCTCACAATCGGGCAACTGCGGGATAAGCTTTACCATTGAAGCATGTGGCAACAGTGGCATGTACAAGTTGCACTTGTCTGGCGATGTCTCACTAGTAATTCTCAGTCCTTCTTATCTGATCTATCTGATCTCTGACTTAGCCTCCCGTCGAGATTGGCGCTCTTCATGGGCGGAGTTTATAAGGGGCTGGGGGGGGGGGCTAAGCCCCTCCTCATAAAGGCCCAGATTCAACTTTTTCACCATGAAAATGGTATCCTTTTTCGGGGCTAGCCCCCCCCCCCCCAAGAACGGAAACCAAACTCCGCCCATGGTGCTCTTCGGCTAAGGGGGAGCTCTTAGTCCCTCAGGCCCGCCCGCTCATCGGTCAGACAGTGTTGAGCCTTCTTGGTTGTTGGCCCTCCATTTAGAATGGGCTCCCACTTGCACTCTTCTTACCACCTCAGAATAGTTTGCCTGCTTTCTACCACTAGCTCAAGACCTTTCTATTTAATAGCCGTGGCTGGGAGCACCTCTGAGTAGACTTCTTGAATGGGCGCTATATAAATATTCGGAATGAATGAATGAGTGTGTATGCCCAAAATGTTTCTATTCACACAAAATATTCAAACCCATCCCTCTGAAACATCTAAACCAAAGAGACTGACCACATGCAACGTTTTCCAGAATAGCGTTTTCTCCAGCGAGACACTGTAGACACTGAAGTCGTACGCGTCTGGGCCAAGTTCAAAAGTAACGGTAATAGAACTTGAACAGGAATTACTGAACACAACAAAGTCTGTAATCCAGTAAGCCGGACTGTTTCTCAGCTCTGAAAGACAAACATTCACGAAATCAAAGAAACTAGATCCCACAATTCATTCATTCATTCATTCATTCATTTATTCATTTATTCATTCATTTTTCATTCATTCATTCATTTTTTCATTCATTTATTCATTCATTTTTCATTCATTTATTTACTCATTCATTCATTCATTCATTTATTCATTTATTTATTCATTCATTCATTTTTCATTTATTTTTTCATTCATTCATTCATTTTTCATTCATTCATTCATTCATTCATTCATTCATTCATTAGTTCAGTCTCTTATTGAGCACTGTTTAACGACACTGTATGTGTCATATCAAGGATGTGTAGTGAAGCCCTCCTTCTTTCTCAAGGCTTGGGACTGGCACTGCCAGAGTACGAGCAATGGCATGGTTATAATCCATTCATTCATATCAAAGATTTATATAGCACCCCTTCAAGGGTAAGGCCCCATATCAATTCTGAAGCAATTCCACTCAACCCCCCACCCACCTCCAGCTACAGAGAACAGGTTGTCCACCTCAAGCTGCCGTTTAGGGACCTTGAGCAAGTCCTTCACTCGCAATTGCTCGTGCACCTCCGATGAAGTGTCCGCGCTGTAGCCGGGAGCGATTCTGTGTATGGAGCTTGAAGGGGCGCTATAGCAAATGCGATAAATAATAAAACTAAATAAATAAATACAGGTGGTAGTAATGACCTTAATCTTTTTACCCGTTTGCCCAGAGAATATCCGCTGAAAACGGGCTTAAAATTTACAAATGAACTAGTAAAGGGTTAAAGCACTACAAGTGCTTCCAAGGGATTGCCTTGCTGGTCTGTTCCCTGTACTTTGGTCATCACTGATAAGGGACTTGCCTTCATTTAGCCTGCAATAACTCAATTAGCCGACCGACTTACCTTGAGTATGCAAACAAATACTTACCTATTTACTCCCTCATTTACTTGCTTACTTTCTAACCCACTAACCTAAGTACTTATTTATTTACTCTTCTTGTGAGAAATTTTAACCATAAAAATATGATTCCTACATGTATGTGTACAAAATGACATTTAACGTCATGAGACTGATGCATAAATTCTTACGTTTTCATTTTTTCTTGATTATTATCTTTATTTTTGTATGTTTTTGTTTTTTCTTTGTTTCTTTTATGTGTGCTATAAGTTGTTATTATTACTACTACTACTACTATTATTATTATTATTATTATTATTATTATTATTATTATTATTATTATTATTATTATTATTATTATTATTATTATTATTATTATTATTATTATTATTATTATTATTATTATTATTATTATTATCATTATTTTTTATTTTTATTTTTTTTTTGCCCCGAGGTATACAGGATCCCTTAGGGACTTATCTATCGCCTAATATAAAATCACAGTCTGGAACGGCCCTATTCATATTCCGTATCCTGATCGGCGAAAGTGCCCCTAAAAGCAACTGCGTTGTATCGTTGTATCATCAGCGAGATACGCTGGAACAAAAATGTTGTTTCTCGTGGTTCCCCCGATATGGTGCTTAGCTTTTTCCCCAGGTCCGAAAGGAATATCAATCCTTCATTGTTAATCGGACCCAGGGTTTCGAAAGCCAAAGGGACAAAAAAATGTGTGGACGACAATTCGTTGTATTTCTCGATTTTGCGAACCGACGCCTTCTCTGCCACGGCGCCGGCCGTTTGACTTGTATCCGGTAGGTAGGAAACGGCCATGGTGTCTGTTACGGTCGCATCCCAGATGAGACAGCGCCCGGCGCGCCATGGGATCAGGGTTAGACCATCGGGTCTCCTGCCGTCTGTTCTAACGAGGCCTGCCGGCTCCTTTGTGGATGGATAACCGGCACGTATCAAGCCCCGAAAGATCAGATCGTTCATGGAGGCATGTCTAGGCAAGCGACCCGGACCCAGCCCACAGGAAAGCCCGTGGTGGCCATCAGCCGACACAGGGGCTCCACATGGGCACCCATGCGGTTCGCAAAGCGGGACCCCCAGCCGCAGACCCGCCGCAACCCTCACCTCATTATTATTATTATTATTATTATTATTATTATTATTATTATTATTATTATTATTATTATTATTATTATTATTATTATTATTATTACTGTTACTATTATTACTACTATTATTACTACTATTATTACTACTATTATTACTATTATACTTTTACACACACTGACAAGACGGAAAAAATTGTACCTTTCTGTCTCTTCTTTACAACGATTGTCCGACGTGGTACAGTGTACCGGCTTCCATGCACCAAGGATGATTCCACGTAGCTATGCACCCTCACGTTGTAGTTGTTCGGCTCAAGTGGCAAATAAAACTCAAACTAACAAAAAATAAACAATAAAGTACCATGAATATTTATAATATTGGCAAGCATACAGAAGCACCAATTCCTTCTTCTTTACGTTCTCTGCCAAGCGGCAGGTCCAAACGTCCAATGTCTCCACGTTTCCCGCTGTTGTGCCATGTCCTTCAGTTCTCTGTATCCCTCTTCCATCATCCCGTCCAGCAGTTTTTGTCTAGGTCTTCCTCTGCACCTCTTTCCCTCCAATCTTCCTTCAATTATTTCTTTCTGCAGTGAGTCACCTCTTAGCAAATGTCCCACCCAATTCTTTTGTCTTATCTTTATTGTGTCCAGCAGAGATCTTTTCTCTTCTACCATCGTTAGTACTTCTTCATTTGAAACGTGCTTTGTCCAACTCGTTTCAAATGAAGAAGTACTAACGATGGTAGAAGAGAAAAGATCTTTGCTGGACACCAATTTCATTGATACCAATATCAAAATCCTTTTTTCCTTATTAGCAATCATCAGCTGATGCCTAGAACAATAAATATAATTATTATTGGGATTGTGACTTGTTTCCTACAACCAAATTTTCTTGGACGCTGTAGAAATCTCGAGATGACAACAGTTACTTTTAATGTTTGAAAATTTTAAATTTTAGGACTATGTGTAATAATAATAATTTTATTAATAATCATTCATTCTGACCACTATGCAATAAGATTAAAGTATGTAGTAAGAACAGATGATAACTAGGGCCCTACTTTAACCCTTTGCCAACCAGAGTGTACCGGGTAGTAAATGAAATGATAAATCCTGTACCCCGGTTGGTAAATGGTTTTAATAGCAGTTCAACTCAATGGTACAACAGGGTTCCTATAAGTCGCCCGTCTGTCTTACTTCTATTTTTTTGCCTCCCACCAGGAGTGGACGGCTGATTTTTCTGATTCTATTAATTAATTCATTATGGAGATTTATATAGCGCCATTTAGTCTGTACACAGTCTCCCTTATTACCGGTAAGTGGCAATTAATTCACCAAAAGTGACAATTGTGAACGATGAGCCAACATTATATGCATGATCTATGTAACATTGTAAGTGCTGTGTAACCAAATGTCTATGCTACGTCAAGTTGTGGTTTAGCAAGGTCCTTACTCTTAAATAATGTGGCACCAATTCCAATTGGCAGTGAAGGTCTGGGATCAATTCACTGAAAAAAGAAGTCAAGGGTGCTACAGACTATGGTCGCTAGAGGTAACCATGTAAATAACTTCATTCATTCATTTATTTTGAGAATTTATACAGCCCCTGCTCAAGAGATCTACTCAGAAGCGCTCTCAGCCCAGCCACAGCTAAAAAGTAAGATGATTTGAGCGACTTATAAAAAGCAGACGAGTTTAGCCTAGGCATCAATCGCAAGGCTAATGGGAGGCCATTCGAGATGGTGGGACACAATAGAAAAGGCTCAGCACTGTTTGATAGAAGTTCAAGCTATCAGAACAAAAAATTCTTCTTGCTGAAGTCAGAGAAAGGTCGACAAAGATGTGTGTGTGTGTGTGTGTGTGTGTATGTGTGTGTGTGTGAGTACGTGTGTGTGTGTGTGTGTGGGTGGCTGTTGCATAAACTTAGGACCGTGTTTGAGACCTACACACTACCAACTAGGTAAACACCACATACCGGAAGTCCTCAGTCAACCATTGTATGTTTAAATCCTTGAATAAACTCCTACTATCGTACTTTTATCAACCAATGCACGCCTACAAATATTTACCACAGGATCATCTTTGGCATCCACCCAAGGATTACTGAGCAAATAGCATTTATTGGAGAGACCATCCAGAGTTTGAAGGTGCACCAGAAAACCAGTCAGAGACTCCGAGCGATCTGCAACATCATTATACTGTCTTGCACGAATTCTATAAACATGCGTATAAACATGAGCATGACAAGCAATGAGATTACTATCTTTGGCTGAATAGGATAAGGGCTACTAAAGCTTGCATTACTTTTCAATATCATGACTACATGTTATAACATTGTGTATATCCTAAATGCATCACAGACAGAAGCAAAGATGAACTAACACATATGTACACACACACACATGCACACATACACACACTCACACAAACACACACACGCACGCATGCAGGCAAACACACACACACGCTGGCCCACACACCGAAACCAATTGAGAATTAGAGAAAGGGAAAGTAAGGAAGCTCAAAAGTCAAGACTAGTTTCAGCCAATGTGGAGGGAGACAATTTCATGAAATGACGAACCTGCAGCACAACAATCATGGGGTTCCCAACATTGAAAGGCAACTCAAGTTTCCCTAATGAGGTAGTTGGAATTACCAACTGGTTATATGATTCACAGATGACATAACACAGAGGTTTAAAACTCCTCTAATGGTGGGCCTGTGGCAATATTCCCTGCAAGTGGTGTACCGAATGGGGTATAGTCTGGAAGGAGGGGGGGTTTCGGTGAGTCTGTCTCCAGAAATGTTTTGGCAAAAACTAAATCTTAAATGGTGCATTTTTATCATACAGACATGCAAATAAGTCTTTTAATATCTTCATTTTGGTCTTCATTATGAGTCAGAAACATTTCAGTAGTCTTAATTCAGTCCAGGGTCCACAGACCAGATAACAGATAACATTATCAGCTGGCCAGAAATGGCTTCGACCAGTTTTTTTACGCCCTTTCTGAAAGGCACTCACCTCAGGTGAGTATTTACCTCCGTATTATCATTCAGTAAGCATTTAGTAGCATGTACACACCTCCAAAGTCCAACAAGAACAAAACTTAAACAACGAAAATCTATTTCCTAATGACCCCCGACAGTACGTTATCACACATATCTATTCAACGGATAACCTCTTCACCCCATTAAATAAATGACCATGGCACAGTCTGTCCTATTTAGCCGAGGTTGGGTTGGGAGGGTTTCTAAGTATATACATAGACTTGAATGGGCGCTACATAATGGTAGGTAGGTAGAGCTTCATGATCACTGCACAAAATCCAAGCATCAATCTCCTACTTGTTTGAATACTAAAAATAGTTGCACGTTTTGATAACCTGGAGTCAACTTGCCTGGTAAATTCCAGCGCATGGTGGCCAGAGAACCCAAGTACTCGTCAGACCACTCCTCATCCTTTTCCACGAACACATGTAGATTGTTGACAGGAGGTGAGAAGAGGGACAGTCTCTGTACCTTCTCATCGCACCCTGGAAACACGACAACCATCATACATTGAATCAGTTTAAGGTAATTCCTAGAACCTGGAATGGTCTCCCTGTTGTGCTCCGACAGGTGCCTAGAGGTCACACCACCATGTTCCGTTTGAATCTAAAAACTGGGAGCACTTCTGAGTAGATTACCTTGAAGGTGCGCTATATGAAAACTAATAACAATAATTATTGTATAAACGAGGTACATATAGTACACCAAGTCAGTCAATGACAGCTAGGCTTCAGCTCATCAGTGCCAAAAACATTGTATAAAATATAAGTAAACAAGACATATGTATGTATGCAAGTGCACTTGATATTAGCACCCCTTCAAGATATCTACTCAGAAGCGATCCCGACTCTAGCACGGACACTGAATTGGTGTTTTATGCATGCCAAAGCATATGAGCAATTGCGAGTGAAGAACTTGCTCAAGGTTCCTACGAGACGGTATGGTAATGTAATTGCAGGCAACTGCTAGGTATAATCAAAAAAGCTAATGTAAAGTTAGATGAAGTATGTTAAGGTAAAGAAAAGGTAAGATGAATTTTTTATGGTCAGGTTAAGCAAAGGAAGGGGCACTGTGGTGTAGTGGTGGCGTCATTGCCTTGAAGCCGGAAGGTTCGAGGTTCAAATCCACCCTCAAGCCACCGCGTAGGGATCTTGGGCAAGTCCTTCACTCGCAATTGCTCAGCGCTTCGGCATAAAACTCCAATGCAGTGTCCGCTCTGCATTCGGGAGCGCCTCTGAGTAGCTAGAGAGAGCTTGAAGGGGCGCTATAACAAGTGCACATACAAACAAAAATTAAAACATATACTGCAATGCAGGGCATGTCAAGATAAGCTAAGACCTAGTAAGATGGTCATCAGTCACATGCCTCAACTGCCATAGACAGATAGTCATTCAGAGCAGGACTGGAAGATCATTGGCCCATGGAATTAAAGTAGCCCAAGAAATACAATCATCCCGTATTGTCTCAACGAGCCCATTGTCGAGGTTCATGCACACCTAGCAAATGGTTAAGATAATGTAAGATAAAGTACAGTACTGCAGTAAATTCTTAATTACAAGTCTCAATTGCTAATAGACAAATAGCCCTTCATTGCGCCCCCTTGTGAAACCATCAGTCCATGCAGTCAGATCCCTGAGTGGTTCTTCTGAAAAAGGTCTCATCCTGTTTGCTCATGTATCCCATCCTTCTGAACAACCTTCAAACCCACTCCAAATACCCTCTTCACTTATCAGGTTTTCGACTAACTCCAACCAGCTGCGTAGGCGTCTATTTTGCTCAAGGGGTGGATTACCTGGACAGAAAAACTTCAAGGTATATAATTATACAACAGCGAAGGCCAAAAGGCATATAAAGCAAAAGATATTACCAGTAGAGTCTTTAGACTCTAGACTCTAATATCTTTGGCATAAGACTCTCAAGAGAGACGGGGCTTGAGCTGCATGCCCCATTGTAGTATTTTCAAAAGTCCACTCAACTCAGCAGTAGGACGTGATGGACGACCTGCATTGGGCCAAGGTATCAGGACATAATTTCTTACTGACATATACACCGCTCTGGAGAGAGGTTTAGGTAGGTCTAAGGTAAACACGCCTGCATTAAGAGCCCACAGATGAGGAATTGCTGCCCACTGCCCTCCAATAAGAGGCCCACTCAGCCTTCCATTCGGCAGATGGCGTTGGCAAAATGATTAGTAGGACGTGATGAACGCCCTGCATGGCTGCCAACAGTTAAACTCGACTGTGATCATTTACTGATTGCAATCATATTGCATTGCGCCAGTTTGAAAAATAGACGACTTCAGATTATTGTTATCTACGCATGGTCTAAAGTCCCGGAAGCAACATATTTCAAGCATTTAGTTTATTATTGAACACACGTCAGGGTCAAGTTTGTTCGACTTCCTGTTTCTAGTCACTAAACCAAGAATACTTTTATTACTGTATTAAATATGCAAAGACAAGCTAAGCAAACAGAATTGCTTGTAAACAACCAGTTTTAGAAGTTAAGGTATGTATATAATTGTATATGTATAGCTGAGCTGTTGATTGCATGGGATCTTCAAGTAAAAACCGTTTTAATGATTTATTATCAACTTGACGATTCTAAAACTTGAGAGACAGTAATGTAAAATAAAGTGTCCACTTCTGGTTAAATCTCAAGTCAAACACAGGAAAGGTGCTCAGTAACCACTCTTCAAATGACACTTCACAATTTAAACCATAGGCAGGCAGGCAGGCAGGCAGGCAGACAAGCAGGCAGACAAGCAGGCAGGCATGCTGACAGACAAGCAGGCAGGCAGGTTGACAGACAAACAGGCAGGCAAGCAGGAAGGAAAGCAGTCATTTTGTCATATTTTCGTAACTTTGACTTACTTGTTAAGTTCACGTCACATGGTATGTGAAAAGATCTTGACTACAAAAGAAAGACAATCTCAGTAGTATTAAATAATCGCATAGATACGCACGCATGCATGCATGCACACAAAGGCTGACCAGTGATAATCTTTGTCAACTCGTGACAATAAGTCATTTATATTCTTGCTTTACTCGCACGACAGTAAGTAAATGGCATACCATACAACCTGGTATTTTTCGATGATTTACAAATGTGCATGTGTACATGTGTGTGTGTGTGTATGTGTCTATGAGAGAGAGAGACAGACAGACAGACAGACAGAGACAGACAGAGAGACAGACAGACAGAGACACAGACAGACAGACACAGAGAGAGAGAGAGAGAGAGAGAGAGAGAGAGAGAGAGAGAGAGAGAGAGAGAGAGAGAGAGAGAGAGAGAGAGAGAGAGAGAGAGAGAGTGAGTGTGCATGTGTGTGTGTGTGTTGTGTTCGTGTGTGCATTGGGCATTCTGTTGATACAATGGTTTCGAAAGCTATGCATACATTGACATCGTGATCTGTGTGAATTTCACATGGACGTGATGTGCATTTCAGCTTCTGCATTGTGCTGAGGAAGACCAAATGATATGCCACCTGCTCCTTGTGTCTTGCGAGCTACACAGATCTGCACCATCAATTTGCATTCCGTGTGACCTTTCATTTGTTAAAAATGCTTGCAATAATAAATAATAACAACGAAGATGATGATGATGATAACGACAGTAAAATAGCATTCAGCGCGATCAAATTTGGGTCTTAATCAGGGTTTAAAGTATGTGGGAACGCGTGGGAACAGCATTCCCACTGCTCTCCATATTCTTTGCTTGCTTTCCCACTGCTCATCATGATTGGAACACTGGAAAGACATGCATTCCAATAAAACTATTCTTTGGCATTCTGACTGCTCACCCAAATCACTTTAATCACAGGTCTTGATCATAATTCACATCTTCAAACCAATTCAATGTTCACAGGCCAGCACAAACTTTACAATACTGAATACTAATTCAAATTTATGTATTCACTAGTCAGTAAGAAAATAGCTTCATAGGCCTAAAATAATAGTGGATCCATAAGCAAGAATTTACTGCAGGTACATGAAGGTGAATAGGCCTACATGAATCCATTCACCAGTCCGTCCGTCCGTCCACCCACCCACCCACTATAGTTTTTTTTACAATACAATATCAAGTCTTCAAGTGTCCACTCAGACAACTCTGCTACTTCCCCATACTATAGTAATGCCAGTCCTGGGTAGTGTCATTAAACAGTAACTACCCAATAATATATATATATATATATATATATATATAATATATATATAAATATTTTATGCATAATTACATATATATATATATATATATATATATACGGTTTCATTGGGCTCAAACGTGCAAGCAGATGAGTCTGGCCAGGTAAAGAGCAGCCTGTTAGAAGACACTACAAACCACTTCTAGCCTAATTATGCACACATCTTAAATTTTTATTTTATTACACACATGTCCACTTGTTCAGGCTCACTGAAGACCATGCTTACATAGATCTGAGTTTATTGTGGAACATCATAAAAAAATATGTTCAAACCCGCAAATACAACAATTGCTGAAAATTTTTATAATAAAAAATGCAGAAAATACATTTGAAGTTCTTCACAAGTGACCACGTCCACGTACTCTGCAATAACACCGAGTGGAACCCCCCGAAATACTTTCCTGGCTACGCCCTTGGTGTAGACTGAAGAGTAATCGTTGCCATAGAAATCTAAGATTAGAATTTAGATACAGAGTCCTGAGATGTCCATATTAAAGCAACATCCTTTATGAAATGAAACGTACCTGTACAGTAACATTGCACCAAGGTGAATTCTTGCTTGGTATAGCACAAACAACAACTGCAAACAACAGTAGCTGGCAGATGACTGTTCTGTTTATGAAGGCTGCAAATGACGACTTCATGTTGAAATTACACCCCAATTGAATCGATCTTTAATGAAAGGTTCCACAATGGAATGTGAATTTCTTTCTTGACATTAACATCATCTGAAATAAGAACAGGATAAGAAAAAAGATGTCAAATAGCATATTAACAAAGTAAATGTAAATATCATAATATCATAAATATCATAAAATATCATGTTAATAAAGTAAATCTTAATTTAATTTACCCACAAACAAAGTTAACAAAGGTATCAAAGTTAACTATAGTTCGTGAGTAAAGTTATCGATGAACAAAGTTTAACTGTGAGTCAAGCAACCCACAAGCAGTTATTCATGAGCAGCTCTACCTACAAGCAAAGTATATCCTTTCCTCTAACAGAAACTCGATACTAACACCAAGATCATCCATATGGGTGTTCATACAATTGCTTTCGTATTTCAATATTTTGGGTATAGCCAGGGGCGGATCCAGGGGGGGGGGGGGCAATCCGGCCATGGCCACCCATTAAAAAATTGCATGGAACGTGGCCCCCCATTCGCTTTCAAATTAGCAATAGGGATGGGGTGCCATGGCATAATGGACCCCCCATTTTAAAATTGCACGGGACGTGGCCCCCCCCCCCCCATTCCGTTTTCGGCCGAACGACTAAAAAAGGTCATCAACTTTTTTGGCGACCAATGACGAGAAATTTTTCCCTATCTGTCCCAAGACCAAAGATTTTGGCCCAATCCTTCGAACAGTTCTAGATCCGCCACTGGGTACAGCTACCTGTCATTTCTAGCTTACAAGCCACACAGCAATCTTATTTAATAGCGAATCCACATTTCCTTTTCTTTTCGACATGGTTATGTTGACTGATATTTTCAAAGTATATCCAATTTGCAATATATATCGGAATAGGATGTAAAAATGCTTTGACAATAACAATCGTATATATTGCAGACAATTTAGTTTCTTTGCTTTCGTTATTTAATCGATCAAAGAAGTAATCCCTCAAGGTCCGAGAACAAGACCAGGTCAAAGAGAAACTTGAGTTGACATCCAACAGCAACAGCAAACAGAAAGAACACTGAAAAGAAAGTGTGCCATGCCTTGGATCAACACTTGTAGGGTCGTAAGCAACACACACAGTCGTGCTCGAGTTAGCTATACATAGATGTAGGCATGCACAGGTCGGTCAGGACAGACTGGTGGAGAGAGTCGGAGAAGAGAGCATGGGACAACATACGGGCATTGACCCATGTTGTCCTTCATACCTCTCTAAAAAATATTCTCTTCATTCAGATAAGGTGGTCTAGCTGAGCACTTCAAGATGTTAATGGTATGGGGCAGACCTGCTGACCGGACCGGTTGATGCTGGGTAACATGACGCGAGGCAGACTCGGACAGAGAGTGGCGCCGGACTCCTACGGGCACTGTGCCTAGAAATATTGATTGATTGATTGAGATGTTGATGGTACAGCACAGTTAAGTATGCTGGATAAATATAATTACCAACCAGTTAAGAGACATAGGGGGCTTGCTTAACTCTTCAAAACAACACCATCTGCGATCCAGTATAAACTATTTAGTCACTCATTCATTCAAGTATTTACACAACACCTCTTCAAGGAAACTACTCAGAGGTGCTCCAGACTTCAGTTCTTAATTGCTCATAGAATGCATGATCAGAGAGTGATCTATAGAAAACAGTCGGAGCTCAAGAGGGAGGCCATTCCATTCCACTGGGCCATCAAACAGTGAAGGTACGAGAGGACTGAAGGCCAACTGAGGCCCAAACACAACCCAATGAGCACAGCAATTCAACAAAACGGTACCAGCTGAACCCTCCAACCACCAATTGTGTTTGTGTGGTTCCACATACACACTCAGCCATCACACAGAATAAGGCTTTCTTGATTGTGGGTCCCTCAGTTTGGGATAGTCTCCCCTTTGGTCTGTGTTCCCTTCCGTGGGTCTTGTCCAACTCCTTTTATAAACTAC
The DNA here is from genome assembly GCA_945859605.1 of Lumbricus rubellus. Taxonomy (NCBI): domain Eukaryota; kingdom Metazoa; phylum Annelida; class Clitellata; order Crassiclitellata; family Lumbricidae; genus Lumbricus; species Lumbricus rubellus. Next base: position 14,408,101 of record OX243824.1, on the reverse strand, counting down.
TTCCCTCTTTGGCTTTGCATGGGTTGGGAGCGCCTCTGAATAGTTATCTTGAAGCGCACTAGCCTATATATGCACACAGTCACTGTGATTTTAGGAATAGCATGTGTGTAGGAATTCTAAATGCATGAATGCGGAAATAGGCTAAACACAGTCTAACACACAAACTATTCCAAAGTACAGCAATTTGTGCATCATCTGCATTCTGCACAATCACATTACTCACACCATCATCGAAACTGGTGGTAAAACTCTCAGAATACAATCCAGTCCACAGCTTAAGTTCTACTTCATGAATATTCAAATAAGTACCTTGGAATTCTTTACCATATAACCAGTGGCGGTCGAATAAAATCTTTGAAACAAGGTTAGGCCTATGACTTAAAAGCTTATATAAGTAACCAACCGGTCGGCTTATATAATTTATAGCGCACCAGTGTCATTGTAGAAACCAATCTCTCGTGATTTTTATATGTGAACTCGCTTAGGGAGTTAGGCCTACTCGATAGATTCCTTGGCCGTGCAGCCAGCCACTGGTTTCCTGATGAATCAGAATTATGACAAGAAAGCGTCGTCCAGAAACAAACATTCGCAATCAATCAATCAATCAATCAATCAATCAATCAATCAATCAATCAATCAGAATTTATATAGCGCCCTTTCATGACTAAGCCATGACATGCCTAGGCCTATGTCATAAAATAAGCACCTGCGAATAATATTCGAACAAACAAAATACAAGTTTTCGGGCGCTTCAATAATTTTACGCACAGATTGCGACAACTGAAAGCCGAACTTACTTGTTTACTTTATCGGCTCCTCTCGAATCGCCAACAAAGTTAAAATGATCCTCTGTCATTTTATTTTTCTTCATTCGTACGAAGTCCATGTGATGTGAGATACGAAAACGATTAGACAATCGTGAAAACAAAATACACAATTAAGAGATCCTGTCAAGCAAATCCTAAAATCCTACGCTGCTTAACTTTCACTGGAGCCGAAAGATAAACAAACAAAGCAGGAATTATCATATCTAAACACTTAAAAACCCACACGAGCGAATTTAATAAACCGCCAACATTACTGCAGACGACTACCGTGAAGCGTTTCTATTTATAGTGGTTGATAGCTTTCGTGAACTTCGTTCGACCTCACCTGCCAGGTAAGCTAGCGCCAGCGTTGCCACTCTCCAAAATAAAAACGAAGTTCGAGCGTCAAAAAACCCAAGAAAACCCAAGTTGCCCAAATCGACCGAAAATGTTATAAATTTTCCATCAAAAAATTCTGGCGACCTTTTTTTTAGTCGTCTGGATCAAAATTTTGATATTTTCCCGTCCAAAAAAACTGATGACTTTTTTTTTAGTCGTCAGCCAAAATCTCTGAAAAATATCGGCCGTTTCATTAATTTTTTTTTACAGAAAGCCCAAGTTTTTTCCGAAAAACCCCATTTCCCAAGTTCGGATCGAAAAAAACCAAGATTTTTTGAAAAAAACAAGATTTTTTGCCGAAAAAAACCCAAGAAAAAGCCCAAGTTCCTTCACAAAAAACCCCATTTCCCAAGTTCGGATCGAAAAACCCAAGATCTTGTGGAAAAAACCCAAGGAGTGGCAACGCTGGCTAGCGCTCTCTAATGAGCGAGAGAAAGCGCAACAGGTGCCGCAATGCAGCGAACCTGGTGACAGCTAGGATATTAATTTTATTGCCATTTTCTTTAATGAGGAAGGACGCCTAGCCTACATGTAGGCCAATAGCTCATTCTGAGAAAATAAATAGGCCTATGACAAGACGAATGAATTACTGCACCAGGGATTTCAAGTAGGATTTATAGGCCTAGCTATATTGATAATTGATTCCTACAAGTTTATGGAAAAACTACTCATGACCATTTTGTAATAATTAAAAATGGACTTCAAAGGACTCGCATTATTGTGCTGATACAGTCCATTCATTCACTAAGAAATTTATATAGCGCCCTCTGAAGAAAACTAGCCTACTCTCCGAGGCGTTTCTGACTCCAACATGTCCAATAAGGATCTTTTAAGTTTAGTGAGGAACGTTTCAGGCAGAGTTCCAGAGAGTAGACGTAACTCCAAAGGAAGACTGTGTGTGTGTGTGTGTGTGTGTGTGTGTGTGTGTGTGTGTGTGTGTGTGTGTGTGCATGTGGACATCTTATTTCTTTAGCACTATTCAGACGTCATATTCGATGTGTGGCTTTCTGCTACCCTGACTGCTACTGAATGCAGTGAGAATTGTGGAAAAACAACTGGCCGGAGGAGGGTTGGACTATGATCCACTTGGAATTGTGGTGTGAAAAACAGACCTTTCTATGAGGCTCTATGAAAGATGGGGGTTGGAGTCTGGAGATCCCCAAACTTCTCACCCTGATTAAATGTATGCAATGTTTGTTTCGTAAATTGTTTACTTTTACGGACCTCAAGAGAGTTACACCTTGACTGCAACATTTGCTCCTTATATAATAGCTCCAAATTCAGTGATAGCCTACTAATGAAAGCATTTAGACACAAATTAGGTGCATGGTTGACTTTGAACCTAGTAGGCTAATAATTATTATGCTCACAATGCTTAAATCACCAACAATTTATGTCAAATGTGTATATGCTTCACTGTTCTGTTAATAATAAAAAATCATTCACACTCGCATTAATAATGATTAATTGACATAATGTACATACATCACCGTCATCATCATCATCATCATCATCATCATCATCATCATCATCATCATCGTCGTCGTCGTCAGTTCCTGAAGCCAGCCATTTTCTGTCAATGGGTATAAATCAATAATCTTCAGTAGGCTAGGGTGGAAGAATAAAGTCCAGTGTTCGTACCAGAATGACACCAAGTCATATATGCCAGCCAAGAAATCGACGATTAGGGCCATTCTGGACTGGTTTTTAAACAAGTAGTTATAAATAAAGTCCCTGAGGGATCCTAAATACCTAGGGGCATAAAAAAATAATAATGATAGTAATAATTATTATATGCATGAAATGCTTGACAACTCAAAGCTGATCAATAATCCCAGCTGGACATAAAAGCAGAAGATTAATCACGCTACAGGACTTCACCACTTTATTACAATTATCATTATAATCATCAACACCGACTTCAAAAACAAACAAGAAAAGAAAAATGCATCGAAGAAACAAACATTTCCGACTGCTATGATCTACCGAAAGTTTCAAAATGATCTATCTTCTACGCAATAAAATAAACAGCGAGTCGGAAAAATTGGCAGAAAAGAGACAGACAGCTCCTGGATGACAAGTAGGGTGGTCCCAAAATCACGTGATCTCCATGATTTAGGGACTACCCTAATGACAAGGGATAACCAGAGATATGACAACTGGCATCTAAGAGATAACGAGATAGCCACTGACTTGTTTGTCCAAGACGACCATTGATTGGTTGGCCGGAAATGTGATTAACCCTTTACTGACCATAGTGTAGTAAATGGTATGGGAAATCCTGTACCCTCTGTCATTAATGGGTTAATCACTGTGGAGGGACCTTGAACATGGCCTTCACTCACAGTTGCTCAGTGCTATTGATGTTTTGTTGCATGGTTGTGTGTGCTTCACAACTACTTTGGAAGGAGGGCAATATCAAGAATACGGTTGTGTTAAATAGCAGGGCTTTTTTAGCATGTAGTTTCGACAAAATGTGCAGTTCATAATTGATCTGTGCAGTTTTAGAAACACTTCTGTGCAGACAGAAATAGCAAAAGAGGTAATTGTTATCCGATTGGGAGTACCGTACTTTAGTATTACGCTGTGTGTCCAGCAGAGCTTTTTTATCGTGCAGTTCTTGACAAAATGTGCAGTTCATAATGGATATAATTTTATGCAGTTTTAGAAACACTTCTGTGCAGACAGAAATAGTAAAAAATTCATTGCCATCCAATTTTGAGTAATTTACCATGCAGGATAGGGAGGGAAAGAAGAGGTTGTACAGTTCAAAAATTTCTTTAAAAACAGCCTTGTTATATATTATTGTATCAAACTGACCAGTGTATCTTGCAACTGGCAAATCAGCCTTTATCCAGGTTATAGAAAGATTTCCTCAATCGCAAACGATCAAAACATTCATCCTCCGTTCCCTCACTCCCTGAGGATAGATAATGACCAAACACAACACAATTCTAACACACAAAGGCACTGAATAAAAAGCATTAAGAGACTTCGAAACAACGAAGGTTCTGAATTTGAAAACAAAGTATGAATAAATTGAAAAGATCATTCAACTGTAACATCGTACAAAAGCATCTTTGATTTGAACAAGATCTTAAAACGTGTTTTAAAACCAAGCCCATCAGACAAACACATTTAAAAATATCATAACATCTAAATTTCGTAGTCCTGTGACTACACTAGCTCTAGGCATTCAAGCCAGGATTGTCATCCATCCCTTGTGCCTGTAACTTCATTTAAACTATTCTTGCAACTATCTTGTTTGATCCACTAACCAAAATTTCAAGCACACAATGGCAATGATAATATTCATGATTTAATTATGTTGGTATTAATCAGACTTTTCTAACGCATCAATTAAGAAATTTCAACAAAGATGTTTTTGTCACAAAAAACACAAACTGCCCAATGTCTCATGTCAAAAAGTAAGAAATGAATCTGCAAACTATGAACTGTAAAAGTCACATATATGAAGCAGGTTCTAAATAAATGTAGCATGACGAAAAATTTACAGAAATGCCATACGACATGACTTCACGTACAATGTTCTCGTGCAAATTGGCAGACTCAACAAGAGCTACATATACAAACAAAACAGACGCTTATAGTCACATCACTCCCATGGGCATAATATGGGCCCCATGTGGGTTCTATACAAGTAATAAATATGGCAACATATATCCTGTGTGGGGTAACTGTAATTTTATGGGTGGAAAATGGGCAGCAGCTGAGAAGACACCAAGACTATGGTCATATAATTATCTGTCAGCTTCCATCACTTGGTTTTTCGCTGCAATCTCAAGGCTTTTACCGTTTCTTAACATCAAAATCTCATCATGCTTGTTGTCAGTGAAGGCAATTACGGGTCATTTTCTGTTTGCTTTCGCCCCTTGATACACTTGTTGCTGTTCACATGCGTTGGGGAGTATTGGGATTGACTATTGTAACGCCACCATTATACGCTCCTTTTTGAGGCACATAGGCCAGCTAAGGTACATGCCGAGTCACAGTAATAGTAGCATTTGTATTGACTGCATATGTACTGGTGGCGTTTCAAAATTAGATCATCTATCGCATTCTATACATAATTGGCTGCTCATTTCTCACCATGTGGAATTGAAGGTGTTCGTCTGGCCTTGGCTTCTCATGGAAGCAGAGCTGAGTTGAACACTTAGGTTTCGTTAGCTGTGGAAATCTTCGTTCTGCATCTTGAGGCGAACTTGCTGCTCCTTTGTGCACATGCAAAGATGCAAACTTGGGGCTTTCAAGCAGTAGGACAATCCGTATGGAATAACTTTCTCTCTCTCTCTCTCTCTCTCTCTCTCGTATCTGTGTGTTCTTATAACCAGACACCCTGCATACACCATTTACAAGCATTAGAACAGCGCTCTTTTTCACCTGGGTTGGACTGAGTAGACAGATAATCTGACTAATTCATCATGACTAGCATTAAATAGCCATAAATAAAATTTAATGACATAATTCAGGAATCAAAATGATGACAAATGAGTTCATAATTCAGTAAAATTTCCATGAAATTAACTTTAATTCAACAGTTTTCAAACTCCGATATCAGCTTCATAAAAGTTAATTTCTTAATTAAAAAAACCCCATAAAAATGCTCTTAGCAGAAATGTGCAAAGTTTGGCCTCTGGACAGGATCCTTTCCTCGACCAGAACTCAACTAATCTCTCGAACAATACAAGCAACATTTGTTCACATGTCAATAATAATAAGCCGTCTCACTCAACATCTGTACATATCACATGACAAATGCAGCCACGTGAGTAAATGTTAAGCCAGTGATTCGTAGGCTATAGCAAGCTGCAAGTTTGCGTGTCGAGAGAGCCTTCAATGATTGAGGGCTATTTCCAGCAGTTGCTTCGTGTGTTACTGTTTCAGGTTTTGTTGCATGGCTTCAAATCAACTTACTAGCAAGTTTAATAGGCAGGAATACCAAGCATATCAGATTACTAGCTGGAGTACCCAGTGTTGCCCAAGAAAAACGGTTTTTTGCCCTCAGCCCGCAGGGTGAGGTGTGGAGGCAGGGCGGTCCTGGTGAATCCATGCCATGGGGCGGAGTGGGGCTGGATGGGAGGTGGGGTGGTTTTGGCAGTCCTCTGTCTTGCTGGAAGGTTTGAAGTGAATAGGAGAAGCCAGAAATATTCGCCTCCACCCAACCCCACCCGAGATGCGAGGGAAAAGGACCATATTTCCTGGTCTATGCCGGTTATAAACAGTCTCTCACATATTGACCTCAAACCTTCCAGCTAGACATAGGGTCACCCAGAACCGCTCTGCTCCCACTACTGACCCTGAGCAGAGTGGGAACCATAAAACCGAAATTTCACGAGCAATGCAGGGTACCCCAGCTAGCATAATATATTTGTATAATCATATATTACCGTATGTATAAAACAAACAAACAATTTTCACTACAGTGACAAGGAACAATATTTTGATCTTTTTGCTGCTGCGAATGAATGATTTCTCTGAGCGTCTCGTATAAATTACAAAACAGCTCGGCAGTCTCTCTCTCATAAAACCACGCATTAACCTGAAACCTGCAACGCACTTTAATGATGCACTGCATTAATTTTCGAGTCACACTCCCATTGCTAAAGGGTTAAATGCATGTGGATTAGCTAGCCATCCCGTAGCTCAGCTAACATCCAAGATGTCGGAAAGTTACCAGTGCCTGAAAGTTACACGCTTTTGATTCACAGTACAGTAAAACACAAGTGCGTACATGAAGCCGACAGCATAATACATCAAAAACAAGAAAGTTTGCAGTGCGTTCCTGAAGTAGAAAAAAAGAAGAATTCAAAGTCTGATGATAAACAAAAACACATAATCTTATGAAGAAAGCTCCAGTTCCGTCATCAGAAATGCCGTTCATTACCCATCATTTCATGAATATGATTTGCAAGAATATTTACAGATTCATCGGCTATGACACAACTTAGCACCCAAATATCTCCACGACACCACTCAAATATGTATAATATTTCAATAAAAAACTAAAATATGTCAGCATTCAAATTATCTAGCTTTGACCATGTTCATGATTTTCTAGCTGAATCAGCTAGTTAGTAATTCGAAATTGTTCAATCAGCTTAGGTAGTCAAAGACTCAGGCCATATCAACAATTCACATTTAGGTTGCACATATAAAATAACTGAAGTCATGGCAATTTTATAGCAATGTCTATAAATAATTTAAACGAGTTATAAATTTTAATCTTGATATTGAGGCCACTGCTCAAACAGTAGTAACACTTGGCATATCTGAACTTTTTCAAGCACATTAGGTTTAACTCAAGTGAAAACTTCTGCTATATTTAACCAAAATGGAGTCTTGCCATTTACTGCATGAAACCACACATGACAAATAACTTTCCTTATTTCAGAGAGAAGTAAAAAAAACACTAAAAAATGACCAAACATTGACAGATTTTCTCACAAAGTGCTTGTTAAAGTATAAATTTATTTGAAAATGCGTGGCATACTCGGGAACTGGTATCGTGCTAAATGTAAGATCCTCTGTAGAATACCCATGAACCAGAGATCCAGATAAAACAAGCACACTGCTTTACAAATGCTACAAAAAGAAACCTGTGCCAAATGCAGCTATACATAATACATATGACAGCAAAAGTTTCTGGGCAACAACTTTTCATTGATTGCCATGTTTAATCGGCTGTGCAATAGGCAAGAAATGTGGCCTAGTCATTGTTGGCTGGGAAAAACCCAGCATAGTAAGTGTTGGCTGGGAAAACCCAACCTAGTCAATGTTGGCTGGGAAAACCCAGCATCAGCAGCAAGTAACCGACTGGACACATAATAATTCTGGCGGAATTGTAAGTCCGAAATGTCTGATAGCTTGAGACACAGGTGGTCGAAAACCTGGTGCTTACAGATGTGAGCTGTCATGATCCATGCTCAAGAGTTGGCAAGGGATCTGTGCTTCTGACTTGCCTCTCACTCCAGTAATGTTACCTGATAAAATGTCAGCACGCTTGAAGACATTCAGGTCTACACACACAAAGGCTCGAGTCAATTCGGACTGCAAATGCACCTCTTTTCATCTAGGCTCATGCACACTGCGTCAATGTTCAGACTGTTTTTTTTGTCGGTTCAGTATTATTTCTCAATTTAAAGCAAGTCTCACAATGCTTGTAGTCCTACACTGTGCTTCATCAACATTTAAGACAATTCCCATTTGAAATTCTCCCACAGAAAAATTTCAAATCCCTTTCCCAATTCCATTTTCATCTGCTCAACAATTGCTTCGTAAGCAAAAAATCCTTTCTTCTCTGCACTAAGGTTTCCCTTCAAACTTTTCAGAGTCTTTACCCCTTTCCTTTTTTTGGTCGAAATGCATGGTCACCGATATGCCTATCCATCGCCCCTATCAAAGTGAAGCCTTCCATCTTATTCATCTTGCCAGAGTCACAACATGTACGCAAATATCTTTCCTCTGCAGAGTTCAACGCATTAAATAAACATCACAGTTTGTGCCATAAATTAGCGTAACATGATAAATAATAAGAAGAAGAATAGAAATTTTTTGATAGATTTGCGCATCATCGAACCTTAACTAAGCTGGCAACTCCAAAGCGAGTATGAACAACGATACGGCACAAACACTTCGGCAATCATCATACAAGAAAAGGTCTTACGCAGCGTGCTACACACACAAATGATAGATAACTCTGCAGCATAAACATTGTGGTGCAACCACTTTAAACACTCAGAGACAACACAGGCGACATGTTGCCGCCAATTACGTTAACAACAAGGACACGATTCACCTTTTCCGAAATTTAACCTACGAGTTGCGTCTCATGATTACAGGCAACAATTCACACCAAAAGACACGTGCAATGCATCGCAGCAATTTTCATAGACCGTGCAGAAACGTTTCTGCTTGCTTGCAGAGTTAGGTATATGCATACTTGACAAAGGGTCGTACAATACGCAGCACGTTTATCGACAATGCAGAGAAGCAATCCATTGTCCTAATGGTCGGGACGTATCTCCCAACTCGGTGGCATGCTGTGCTCCGATCCGTTGGCTTCCTACGCAAGAGTCTTCTGAAAGAAAACATTTCAGCATTTATTAGCACAATTTAAATGTTCTAACATATTTTATTATGACTCAAATTCTGATAGAGCACATTCTGTGACATCGAAACCCAATCAGGGTACTCTTGGTCCCATTCGCATAAACTCCAACTATGCAGAATCGAGCCTTTTCTGTGCTGGGCACAGTGATCTGGAATTGGATAGCACAGCAGCTGCGTATGCTTACTGGAGCTCTTACTGAGTCATTTCTTATTCAACTTAAATTTCTTTAATATGAGGAGATATGATACTGTCAAAACGTGTTCCTTCCCTTCATATCATCTGGTTAGTAAAGAATTCATTCATTCATTCACTCATTCATTCATTCATTTTGAAAATTTATATAGCGCCTCTTCAAGAAACCTACTCAGAGGCGATCCCAGCCAAGCCACAGCTAAAAAAGTAGGATTTGAGCAACTTATAAAAAGCAGGTGAATAAAAAGAATACACTTACCATACTTACAAATATGGCAGAGACATGTCAATGCAATACCAAGGTCCAAGATACTAACTTCCTTGATCTTGATTACAGGCTCTCTCCACAGATCAACACACTCTAACACTATGCATCAGGCATCAATATAATTCTAAACTCACTTATGTCTTTTGGCCAGAAGATGTCACCAGCTCAGTCCGATACATGACGGTCGGTGTCAGTGTGCTGGATGCGTATCCATTGGCAACCGAATGCTGCGAAACTTGATTGTTCATGTCGACGACAACGGTTCCTCGCCTGTCGATGAGACTGGAAAGCACAAGCGTGGAACCAGGAAATAAGTCAGAATTATCATAACTATAAATGACTATCTGTAGGCTATAAAGCTATTTTGCTCCATATGATGATTATTTAATTACATATTATGACTATAATTATGATCGTACTTGCTTTGATTGTTCTTATTAGATGTTCCAACACTACGTTTGCAGACCTGTGGTTCAATAAAGTAAATAACTACTTACTAACTGACTTCCTTATTTATAAACATAAACCAAGCAGCCTCAAAACCGTCCGTTTTCAATTAGGGGCTGAGTTGGGAGCACTCCCGAGTAGTAGCCTTAAAGCGGCACTATATAAATCTTTGCAATGAATGAAACAATTCCATTTTCATGACGACAATGTTTTTCTACGCAGTGCTGAAGGATTCTAACAGCAACATTTCTGCTAATGCTAAACTTTAGAAAATGTGTTACCCATCTTAGCAGGCTAACATCAACTATATGAACATACACTGTAAAAAGAAAAATAAAGCAGCAAATACATCAGTTATCAAGTGCTTTCCACAGTTTGAACAGCTTGTTTGACCCGCTAAAAACCTTGTATGAAAGCGCTGTAACTCTGGAATCAATACAAGTGATAAAATAATTTATGGAAAGTCAAACAATGCACTGAACAATGACTTTGATATTCATTCCTAACCAGCTGAGTTGTGGCTTAGACGAAAAGGAATTGCAGTCCTGCTTTGGAATATGCATGACTTCTATTATTTAAATAAGTATTTGCCCAGTTTTTGTGCGCAAATACAGCGTCGTGATCTATTGACCAGGAATCAAAGTCCAATATAGTACAAAACAACTGAATTTGATATTGTTCTCCTTCGGCCTTCCAAAGCTCAGAATAATTGCATATGCACAACCATACAAACAGAACGTAGGTTGTGCTGAGCAATTGTGTGTGAAGACCTGATCAAGGTAATTAATTATTAATTTATTATTAGGTTCTTACATCGTTACGGCCTGAGTGGCAAAGGATCTAAACCTGCACACGCCAAGTGCTCTACCCATTTGGCTACTGTCTGACGCAGTAACTATCTAGCAACGGTCTTAGATAAAACCATGACTTCAGTCAAAAGTAGACTGTTGAACCCACATATAGCGCCTCTGAATAGCTAGTCTGAAAGAGGCGCTTTATAAATGCTCGTATACAATACAATAGTATAGGAAGAAACCGGTCATGAAATAATAATAATAATAATAATAATAGGAGACTGGATGGCAGTTTTTCCAATGGCCTCCTGTGGATTATGTCTCAGCGATGAGGCCGTCAGAGTGGCGAAAGGCCTTCGCCTTGGCCTGGATCTCTGCGAGCCACACCAGTGCGGCTTAGTGACTGACCAGGGAGGACATCATGGACTGGTCTGTCGACTTTCTGGAGGGCGTGCAAGTAGGCATTTCGCAATAAACGATATCATCTGGAGAGCCCTTCAGCGTGCAGATGTTCCGAGCTCCAAAGAACCAGCAGGTCTGTTCCGTACTGATGGCAAAAGACCGGATGGGGCAACGTTGATCCCGTGGTCAAGAGGGAAATACATGACATGGGATGCTACGAGTGTTCACACGTGTGCTAGCTCATATATTCATCTGACCTCCATAACATCTGGAGCAGCAGCTGAAATGGCATCCACCAAGAAGACAGCAAAATATGCAGGAATCCCCAGTACACACGAATTCATTCCGGTGGCACTTGAGACCTTGGGTCCCATCAATGCACAGGGCCTGGAGTTCTTATCAGAACTAGGGCGGCGGTTGATCATGGTGTCAGGAGACAGCACACCTCTTTCAGCGTCTTTCAGTTTGCACTCAACGCTTTAACGCTGTTTCTTTTCGCTCTACCTTTGCACAATCGACCGGTGACGATGACCGTTAACTCCAGAACAACACTGTTTTTAGTATTTATTGTTTTTAAAGCCTGAGGAATCATAAATACCTCGGGCGCTAAAAAAAAAAAAATAATAACAATAATAATAATAATAACAATAATAATAATAACAATAATAATAATAGTCATTTCATTTAAAACTGACACAATGCTGCACGATTAAAATTTACAGAATGAACGAATGATCACAAGTTATTACAGGAGTCAAATTTAACTGTTGGCAGCCTTGCAAGGCGTTTATCATCATGTCCTACTGCTCAGTTTACCAATGCCGTCTGCCAAATGGAAGGTTGAGTGGACCTATGGGAGAATAGCGAGAAGCAATTCCACAACAATGCTCTCTTTGTCCCAGAGTGTTTACGATTACCCTAAACCCCTCTCCCCAAAATGAGACAGTCTGTTGACCTTGGGGTCGCTGGACCGCAGATGACCTCACAGTAGTTGCTGCATAGCGATCCACGGCTGAACGGATTCTTCTGATCGGACTTCGAGTATGCATTTTTTATCTGCAAAAGAAAAACAGAAACACGCATAAGCAATACACATTTAAACATGCATGATCTACGAAACTGATGACTTTTCTTGTCGGCATGTCAGGCGCAACTAAAATATGCGAATAAAAGCATGTATGCATGCATGTATGTGTGTAATGTAAGTATGCAAGTATGCATGCATGTATGTAATGAGGAGGACTTAGACATCTTCCTTCACAGTAATGTAATGACGACAATTTCTATAGCATTGCCAGTATCAAGTTACTTCCAGTATTACAAAACTTGTTCAACGTTTACACAATCATGAAAATTCGATGAAATGAAAATTCGATGAAATGAAAATTCGATGAAATGAAAATTCGATGAAATGAAAATTCGATGAAATGAAAATTCGATGAAATGAAAATTCGATGAAATAAAAATTCGATGAAATGAAAATTCGATGAAATGAAAATTTGATGAAATGAAAATTCGATGAAATGAAAATCGATGAAATGAAATTCGATGAAATGTAAGTACGCACATCTTCGTTTGTAGTCAGATTACAAGCTGCGAGGAAAGTGTGAAATCCAGCGAGTCCAATAACAGACCAGAGAGAAAAGAAGGCTATCACCGCTTCCACGATAGTAATAGGTTGTCAAGGAAACCAGTCAGAATGATCAGCAGCTTCTCCTAGAATACAATGTATACGAGGTCCTGGCCACCTGAGCTCAACAAGAGTAGAGTAAAAAATTTAGCAGACAGAGAGGCAGACAGACAAACAGAGAGGCACTCAGACAAACAGAGTGGCAGACAAACAGAGAGGCAAACAAACAAATAGACAGGCAGGCAAACAAACAGAGAGGCAGACAGACAAACAGAGAGGCAGACAAACAAATAGACAGGCAGACAAACAGAGAGGCAGGCAGACAAAACAGAGAGGCAGACAGACAAACAGAGAGGCAGACAAAGAGGCAGACAGACAAACAGAGATGCAGACAGACAAACAGATAGGCAGCCAGACAAACAGAGAGGCAGGCAGGCCACAAATAAGATAAGAGGCCTTAAGGGCATTTAATAAAACATCAGCAACACTTTGATGGATTGAAATTGACTACAAATAAAGCCCAAAAACCAAAAACATTTAGCAAGGCTCTACTCTTAAACGCTGGTAATTTTTACAGCAAAAGAAAAGTAGTTTGACACCACTAAACAATTGACCGTTATTTTAACAGTCTCAAAGGATATCTTCCAGGAGACTTCTGTAGCGCACCCACGAAGCCACTCTCAAGAGAAACTAGACAAAGAAAAACATAACATCCATAATATACGAGAAATCAGATTGAACCAAGAAGCATCACAACATTATTATCATTATTATCATTGTTATTATTATTATTTTTTTATATTTTTAAATTTTTAGAAAATCGTTATTACTTCTATTTCTATTAATTCTATTAGTAATAAGAGTGATGCTAGTAGCAGTGGAAGCAGGCCCGCCGACAGAAATTCCTGGCCCCTGGGCAGGGAAGTCACGGGCCCTAAACTGCTTTAAGACTTTCTTTTATAGTAAATTTGAACATACAAAACAGACACTGCACAATAATTAGCAAAAGAGCGTTCTGAGACGGAAGTGAGCGTGTCTTTTGGAACAACATGATTATAGTATAAGGTAGTGGACAGTTGCTTGAAAGTTTAAGCTGAAACAGTTGTATAGGCCTACTTGTGTGTTAGTAATATAGGCTATTATTCAAAACGGCATAACTCCTAAGCTTTCTATAGACTCAGTCACATAAGTGATTATATGATGGGTCCGGCGCCCGTAATCAACATATGAAAAATACTATAACCTGTGTAGCCCGGGCCCCCTCCGGGCCCCTAAAAGTCGCCGGGCCCCTGGGTAGTTGCACCCCCCTGTCCCTCCCTCTCGGCGGGCCTGAGTGGAAGTAATAGTATACATATAGTATTAATAGCAGTAGCAATTTACTATTATTATTATTATTATTATTATTATTCATTAATTAGATTTGCAATGCATGCACGGCCACACCAAACTGTGAATTTGGACATGGATAGTCACTAGTTAGCCACCAGAGTAGATGCAGTTAGACATCCATGTGCTTGAATGTCAAAGAGAAAAGTTTTTAGCTGCTTTTACGTACAAATCAGCACACAGTACATATAATATCAAAACTAGGCCAATGAATGAATATGTGCAGGCCCAAGAAAGAAGAAGTGGAGAGAAACGGAGATGAGGAAGATACAGAAGTAGCGATGGTTTCTTCTTCCAATGTACGTTTGTTAACTCATATCAACTTTAAAGATCAAACAAGTGATCATGAGGTACAAAAAGAGCCGTACAAAAAGAGCAACAGCTTAAACAGGTTATATTGCTGTTGTAGGCTCTCTGTTTGTACTTAATGATCGCTTGTTTGATCGGCAAAGTTGATATGAGTTCAAGTATATAATAAATGTACATTCACTTTCAACCTTCAAGTATAATAAACGTACATTCACTTTCAACTTTTAAGTATAATAAACGCACATTCACTTTCAACTTTCAAGTATAATAAACGCACATTCACTTTCAACTTTTAAGTATAATAAACGTACATTCACTTTCAAGTAAAATAAACATGCTTTCAAGAGTACACTATTTAAACTATCTCCATCTTCACTTTTAATTAAAATGTCTTTAAATAGGAGGCCCCCTTACAGGGATTCATCAATCACCACACAGAAGAAGATACTCAATTTTTTTTCGTATGTTAACCCTTTACCGACCAAAGTGCAGTAAATTGTACATGGGAAATCCTATACTCACAGGTGGCAAAGGGTTAAGAAATTAACGGGACTCGCTTATCACAAGGGTTCCAAGTCTAACTTTTACCAACCAGTCAGCGGCAAAGGGTTAAGAAATCAACGGTGCTCACTTAGCACGAGTGTCGTAACTGAGAAGCCGCAGATGAAGATGCAGTGGAGAGAGATGGAGATGAGGAAGAGATAGAAGTAGCGATAGTTTCGCTTTCCGATGCAGTTTCCCACCCACGGACAGTGATGATCAAATCGCTCTGCAACAACAGAAAGAACAAAGAAACAGTCAAACAAAAGATCAAACAAAATATGATCAAAGAAACGTTCAAACATCTACAACGCAAACTTAGTACAAGGCATCGATTCGCACAGAAATAATCTGCTTAGGGGCCGTCCATAAATGACTTCATACAATGTAGGACGATTTTTTACCCCCTCCCCCCAAACATGTCAACACAGGATTCATGTGATATTATTATAGTCTATATATACAAACCGTAGTTTGTTCAGTTATATATGCTGCAGGCCTCATCGCCAATGCTATCAACAGCTTGTGTTAGCCACACTTAGGACTCAACAATGGGTAGCAATCGCTAAACTGCAGGTGGATTCAAATCATGTTTATAGTAAGTACAGTTCCAAAGCAGGTAAACTTAATATAGCTGCCAATTTCTTCACTCCTGTGATGCCTATAGTTTGGCTTCAAATGAGAAACACTTAAATTATGGAAGTCGTCACCTGGTCTGACACAACCAGATGAGACAACACCGGGAGGAATCAATGTGAAAAACCTGTGTGTCAACACAGTCGAAACCACACATTTAATGTGACTTGAAAATGTCTGCAAGCAGCAGATGCTAATGTAACCAGAAACATAAATATTATTGTCTAGTATTTATTAATTTCCCTCTGCCTACACGACGTACATGCTTTGCAGGCATTAGGAACAGAATAACTATCTACATAATCCAAACTACATTGTGGGGCACGGTGGTCGTTGGTGGTGTAGTGGAGGGTTCGGTGCCTTAGAGCCGGAGGGTTCCAGGTTCGAATCCACTTCAAACTGCTGAGTAGAGACCTTTATCAAGTCCTTCACTCGCAATTGCTTGTGCGCTTCAGCGTGAAACAAAGATGCAGAGTCCGCACTGTAGTCGGGAGCGCTTCTGAGCAGAAGGGTTAGCAAAAGCAAGTTCTAAAATCTAAATAAACAGACCAGTTAATAACGAAGAACGTGTCAATGGAGAAAGGATATGGAGATTCGAACCCATACTGTTCACATTACACGTCAAACACTCAAACCACTCAGACACCATGCCTTCTCCACTCCCCCCGTATAACACCAATACCATAAAACACAGGAAGGAGACATGGACGCAAAATAAAATTTAATTTACTTTCATATTAACACCACGTCACTACAACACAGAACATCAACGGACAGCTTTATGACAACGATTTTTGCTTGTAAATGAATATTGCACGCGCCAGTACCAACTGCCACCTTGTCTTCCTTCCCAATAAAAAAATATGAGAAATATAATTAGCATATATATATATATACAGTATATACACACATATATATTAGTATATATATATATAGGAACCAATTTTATATATATATATATGTATGTGCATTTCTAAACATATAACACATGCTCGTCATAGTATATATACCGATATTCATATGCAAGTGCAAGTCAGTGAAATATTCCCGAGCAAGGGGGTTCGAGAGCAAGAACTGATAACGGATCGGTGGAAAAGGATCACGACAACATTGCGTCTGACTCACAGCAACAACGCTGATGCCCTGCAATGAGATAAATGGATAAATGGATGATAATAATCATTTCGTGGAACACTGTCCAAAGCAAGGAACCAGGTCGAAGAACACCTGGAAAATGGATATCAAGCATCATGTTGATGCTACTGGGATGGCTAATATGGCCTCTCTAATTTACAGCATGTCTGTGATAACAGACACAACACCATGGCTAAAAATAGCAATATCCAAACAAACACCAGCATGAAATAAAACATTCTGCAATCACCATCTCTGTAATTACATAACAAAGTTATCTTAAAAGCAGATTGCCATGCGAACAGAATGATGCGCATAAAATAAAATTAATAAATTCAGAAACTGAAAGCTAATAAATACGCGTCACATGCAAGCCTTATTGAATAAACATCGTTTAAAGTTTCGTTTCTCGATTGCAACATTGATGCTCAAGGCAAACGTTTTAATTATAGCAACAAACCATTGAGTTGAGTCATGCAACAGACCAGGTATTAACAGCTGGAAGCCAAACCACAACAACCCGGTAGCAGACTGAAGTGTCTGGGTATTCACAAATTACAATACTTTGCATATATTTATTATTATTATTATTTATTTATTTATTTATTTTAATTGTGCCTCCAGGTATATGATCTCTCAGGCTTTAAAAACAAAAAATACTAAAAGCTGTGTTGTTCTAGAGTTAACAACCATCGTCACCGGTGGATTGTGCAAAGGTAGAGCGAAAAGAAACAGCGCCAAAGCATTGTGTACAAACAGAAAGACGCTATTATTATTATTATTATTATTATTAATATTATTATTAATATTATTATTATTTCTTCATTTCTACGGCAGCTCTTCAAGTTATCTACTCAGAGGTGCTCCCAACTACAGCGGACACTGCAACAGAGTTTCACGTCGAAGCACTGAGCAACTGCGAGTTAAGGACTTGTCCAAGGTCCCTACGTGGCGACTTGAGGTGGATTCGAACCTGCAACCCTCTGGCTGCAATGCAATGAACATACGCACTACACTACTGCGCCGCCCACAATATGTATCTTTGTCAATAATTGTTGCCTCACTTTTATTGCTGTTTTTTTTGTCAGAACTGCCTCAAGCAAACTGAGGAGGACAAGCTTTATAGATCTAGTAGCAAAACAGGCTGTTTAATTGCTAAATATCAAAAGCCTTTGAATTCTCCAAGTTGCTTTCAACAATTGAGTTTAGCCACTAGCAAGTCTCCCACATCTGGCAGCATATCAAGCAGACTTGTTTAAGTCCCTGTACATAGTTTTACATGTTTAAAAGTAAAACTGCTCATCAGACTCAAATTTCAAAATCAAAGTGTTCATCAAAACAGGTAACCAGCAATGCCACAACATAAAATAGTAAACATGAATAAAACTCAAATAAACAGGAACGGAAAGGGCTGCAGGGCTAAAAAGGCAAAAGCATGTGAACAGAAAAAAACTGATGTAAATAGTTGAGGTCAATAAACAACGCAGTGCATTGAGAAAGAAAATAATAATATCAATAATCGACTTTTCATACTGACACAACGCAGTATGATTACAATTTGTAATTAATGGATGACCACAAGTTATAACAGGATTTGAAAAATTTAACTGTTGGCAGCCATGCAAGGCGTCCCACTACTTAGTCTACCAACACTAACTGCCGAACGGAAGGCTGAGTGGATCTTTGGGAGGGTAGTGGAAAGAGATCCTATTTCACATCCGTGCGCTCTTCGCACCAGAGTGCTTACCATTATCCTAAACCCCTCTCCAGAGAGCAGTGTATGTCACATCGGAAACATCTCCTGAAACCAGTCCCGGTTTCTATTCCCGACGAAAGAAGAGACTGTAAATTCCGGTTATCACAGCAAGAGATCACTAGCAATGACAATGCCTCCGACGACGTCCCTAAAGCCGGACTAAAAAGCCATTAGGCTAGTCTGGCTCTGTATTCATTCATTTGTTCGTTCATTCCTTCCAGAATATATATACATAGCACTTCTTCAGTGGAACTACTCAGAAGTGCTTTCGACTCTAGCACGGCAAAAAGGACATTTTTTGAGTTGAACAAAACAACAATTCAGTAAGAGTCCCAGGAAGCAGACATAGCTCCTGTGGGAAGCCATTCCAGACAACTGGATCCACCTAGAGATGTAAAAAAACATGTTTTTTTTGGCGTTGAAATATTTCAATGAAATATTTCAGTTTTATTTGAAATATTTCAGTTTTCTTTGAAACATTTGAAATAATTTTTTTTTTACATTTTACAAAGTTCTAATTACAACCATAATAACAGTTTATTTATTTCTCATATTACATATTATATGCATTATTGTGTTAGTGATGACCATTCTCGAGATATTCAATTTATTTCTAATTACCTGTTTTTAAGAATGACTTTTATGAGAGTTACATTATATGTTGGAAAACATGTTTTATTCACCAAATATCACAAATTACAGTTTGATCTAATAAAGTAGATGTTATTGTTCATTGTTATGCTTAACATTTATTATTAATCACTTGTTTTGTCATAAATGAAATAAATGTGATTTTAGCTAAATTCTGCTAGCCTAGGACAAAGTAGGCTATAGAATTCGAAACACTTTAGTGACTTTACAAGACAAATTATAAATCACAAATACTATGTCAACTAGACTCAATAATAATCCGGCAAACAAAATTTTACAAAAAGTTCTAAGAATAGAACTTAGAACACAAACATAAATAGTACTATCAGTCAGACAGAGTAAACCATCATTAATAGTAATTATACTGCTAAAATCTGTCAGTTACAAGATTTCCTCATTGTTATTCATCATCGTCCATCATGTCATCATCTTTGTTGTCATCGTCAACATCATCATTGTCGCTATCATCATAACTGTCAATGTCATCATCATCACTGGTTACTGGTATCGTCACTGTCATCATAGTTTTCATGGCCTTCATCATCGACATTGTCACCGTCTTTGTCATTATCATCATCATAGGCGTAGGAGACGGGGGTCCAGAGGAGGCAAATGCCCCCCCCCCCAAATTTCGGGCAAGTCTGATTTTTCGGGCAAGCAGACCCAAAAAAATAAAAAGGTTTTTATTTTTTTCATACTTTTTTTAGTTTTTCGGGTCTTCTTGCCCGAAAAATCAGACCTGCCCGAACAAAAGAAGGTCGTCAGACCTTTCGAGCAAAAAGTAACGGGAAATTTCAGAAGATTTTGGCCGGATGACTAAAAAAAGATTGTTAGAATTTTCGGGCAAACGTAACGAGAATTTTTCTTAAGATTTCGGCAGGATGACAAAAAAAATTTGAGGCAAAAGTCTCATTTTTGCCCCCCCCCCCCCCCCCCCAACGCTGAAATGTCCCCTACGCCTATGATCATCATCATTGTTATCATCTTGCAAACAATGACAAGCACAGTAACGTCTGCTATTATAAAGTTAATATCCGATTGCAGAACAGACCATATCTTTGGAACAGCACTAGAGATGTAAAAAAAACCATAGATGTAAAAAAAACGGTTTTTTTGGCGTTGAAATATTTCAAAAAAAACTGTCAGAAATGAAATATTTCAAATGAAATATTTCACGCTCACATCACTAGATCCACCACCACCGAAAAGGCTTTATTCTGGGTAGTTGCAGTTCATGCCAATGGGAGTAGGGCACTCCCTTCAATTTCCATTCTGTATATATGCTAACCCACACGGTACCCCCACCCCCTGACAAAAGAAGAGACTCTAAATTCCGGTTATCAGTGCAAGAGATCAACAACAGTAAGGACAAAGCCTCTGTCCCTAAAGCTGGACTAAAAAGTCATTTTATACTATAGTATGGTTCTGTATACATATAGATATATATATGTATATATATATATATATATATTGTTAAGTATATATATAAATTTTTATATATGTATACTAACCGACGCAGTTATCACAAACGCTGCAGTGCGATGCCCTTGGTGGCCGGAAGATCTTGCAAGTGGGACAGTACTTCAGCTTCATCATCACTCCGTTGATCGTCAGCTCGCGCATGCGCGGTGGCTGGTACATGTCACGACCACCGGCAGCGTTAGGCGTGTCTACAACGAAACAGAAACCATCAATATTCGCGCATTTGCTTACACGTGCTTTACGTGAAACTGACAATGTAGGAACTAGGAAATAATTTGGTTTCAATTTGCCAGGATGGGCGCTGTTACCTGTCAAATGGAAATTGAATAGCAATTTAAAATATGAATGATATTTTAATTGGAATATCAACAGGAAATAAGCAGTTTAGTAAGAAAGTAGTCACTTACTTAATTTATCATTGAACATGGGAATAGTGCACAGTCTTTTATTTATTTATTTATTTAATTGCACCAGAGAAAGAAAACAGAACATAAGTACTAATGCTAGCGGTCACACAACAAATCCTGTGCAACAGGAAGACTTGAAAAACGCTAAAAGCTTATATATCAACTTGATCCCAGTGCTTAAAGTGTAGAAAAGAAGTGCCTGGACACCCTTACCCTTCCAGGTTGTGATGGCCTAATACCGTAAGTGGCAGGACGGCATTCAGATATGAAAATAAGTGCCTGGACGCCGTCCATGACCATCCAGCCTGCCTTACCCCTAGTACAAAATTAACTTTTCAGTCAACGTTCAAATGTCGCACAGTTCTACAGAAAGTTGTGCTGTTCAAACCAAAGAGATTTCAGAATTGACGTCAGAATAAAAAATTTCAAACAGCATTTTAGCAGCACAGTTCTAAACTGAAAATGAATCGTAGTGAAGGCCAACTCTTTGAAGATAATTTAAGGTATTGTTAATTTGCTATATCATGGAGATGCATCAATATGCAATGCATAGAACTGTACAGGTGCAAACAAACATGACAAAACAGCAGGGCTGTTTTTAAGGAATTTTTAGAAGTTCTGCATAACTCTTTCTTTCCTTTTTCATCCTCCATGGTAAATTACTTCCAATCGGAGAACAATGACCTTTTTTGCAAGTTTTAACAGTGTAGAAGTGCTTCTACAACTGCACATTTTGTGTACAACTTGCATGTTAAAAAAACCCTGCAAAACAGGAAACCCGGTCCGCAGCTAAGCTGAAGATAAGTTATCAGCGTTCCTCCAGAATTCAGAGGTTTCACCCTGCACACATCCGTGCATCATCTTCATGTGGTAAAGATGGCAGATTATTAACATTGCAAAACGATGGGTTTGTTGACAAGACATTGGCAAGCACAGTGAAGATTAGTATTTATCCATCACAGGCTTCTATTAGGTCACATTTAGATGATCTCCAAATTTCAGTAGTTGTGTTCACTCATCCCTGGGATTGTTTAATGGTCTGTACACTGTGTACAGAGTATCAAAACAAAATAGGTGTTATCATAGGTCAAGGGCTAAAGTAATCTAGAAGTCCATAGACAAATAGGTGTACTATCAAATATCAAGGTTCAATAGCTTCAGCAGTGTTTTAGCCTTTGGCCACAAGACCTTATTGGCACAATTCTGAGGAATTTCTATTTCTCTGTGTAAACAAGAGTGTCACACCTTCACATTGTTTACATTTGCCTCTCACTCTGGATCTCTGTATTAAATGTGAAGACAAGTGATATATAGCCAGACATGGTTATTGGACAGCTGTCATACCATGCTTCACTAGCCCCAGCCAAAACAAACCTTCAAACCAATGACCATGCCCTCCCTTGAACTGTATGGTCACAAAAATGTGTCAAACTTGAATGATTACTTTGCCTTGCATGTAATAGAAAACTTGCTCCAGCTTCACTTGGTTTAAACTTGGTCTGTGGGTCACGGTGTGTAGTGGTGGGTTCGTTGCCTTGCAGCCGGATGGTTGCAGGTTCGAATCCACATTAGGTCGTCGCATAGGGACCTTGAGCAAGTCCTTCACTTGCAATTGCTCGTGCACTTTGGCGTGAACTTCTGATGCAATGTCTGCACTGTAGTCGGGAGCGCCTCTGAATAGAAAGCTTGAGTGGGCGCAAAAGCAAATGCAAGAAATAAACTATAGAAGTTCGCAAGACAATGGCATTTAAAAGTCTAACAAGAAATCAAGAGCCACCCAATATTGTGATGGCACAGTGGTCAGTTGGTAAGAGCACTTGGCCTGTAACACGTAGAGTATGGGTTAAAGTCTTCTCCCACTGCTGCAGCTACTGTGTGGGACGACCTTGGAAGTCCTTCACGCACAATTACTCAGATGTTGAGTCTTGTGGGCATGCTTATACTTCTGAATATGGAAGGAGGGCAATATCAGGCACAGAAGTTTGTATTCCATTGTATAATGCGGCTGTACTATAATGATGCCACTTTCTATGGCATTGATTTCATTATACATGCTGTGTTGCATTGAACAAGACTTTAGTGTATCTGGAACATGTTCCCAGTTTAGTCTTCCATGCATCAGGTAAAGAGCTAATTCGACCAAATAACTAAACTACCACAATACACAGATAAATTTGAGAACGTTATATTTCACAGAGTCCTGAAACTATTCAATATTCATTCAAACTTCTATGCATCTGTTATATTTAGCAACTTTTATGGACCTTGCAAACATCCCAAAAAGGACCAATTGAGGCAAATGATCAAGGCTGAGCCATAGCAACTAGCTATGAGAACTAGACCTATGTGACACACCTTATAGAGCTGCTGCTGTAGAATCAACCTCCAAGCATCTTTTCAGGCATGCTAGTACTTTTGGTTTTATTTATTTATTCAGAATCAATTCTCCTATAAGCAGAATTTTTTACACCAGACAAACCCAAAAGCTTTTCTAGACAACAGTGCTTTGTTGTACACTACATGATCAAACGACTGCTAAATATTTATATTGAAAAATAAGATGAACTTATATCTAGTCAGCATTTAACCCTTAAACCGCCGGAACCACACATGTGTGGTTCCCGAAGAATTTTGGCAGAACGCCGGAACCACATATATGTGTTCACACATATGCGTTGAACGCTGATACCGCCTATATAGCCATTATACCTATATATACACCTACAAATATGATATACCTATGTACCTATAATTATTTGTACCTATATACCTTTATATACCTTATACTTACATATATACCTATGTATAATATCCAAATACCTATGTATATACCTTTATACTTATAATTATATACACTTATATATCTATATATACCTTTATACCTATGTATACTTATATATATATATATATCCGAATACCTATTTATACCTATATATATATATACCTATATGACTATATATGCCTATATATACCTAAATATATATATACCTATATACTCATATATAATTATATACCTATATATAATTATATACCTATATATATACCTATATATACCTATATATATATACCTTTATATACTTATATACCTATTTATACATGTATACCTATCTATGCCTTTATATACTTATATACCTATATATATACCTATATATACCTATAAAATTTTATATACCTATATGCTTGTATACACACTCATTATATACTTACATACCTATATATACCTTCAAACATATACCTTCATACCTATATATACCTATGTACCAATATATATACCTCTATATATACCTGTATATACATCCATATATACCTATATATACCTATGTATTCCTATATATATGCCTAATACCTATATAATATACTTTATATATACCTAAACATATACGCCTAATATATACCTATACATTAGTGTGGTTCACAGATACATGGTAAAAAATAAAGTTCAAGCCAGAAACCAAGACTACCTCTCCGTTTGTTAGACCTATCAATAGTATCATTGAGACAAAATTTCAGCTTCCTACTCCAACTAGAAGGCGGTGCTCAGCGACTGTGTTACTTTGCATGGGCCAGTGTATAGACGTTAATTGTACAAAATAATGTGTCGAGCATAGGCCTACATTCCTATACAATCGTAGTTTCTTTCAATATAAATCAAATATTGCTGTAATATGACAATACGTGTGGTACTTAAGCAATTGGCCAGTATTAAATGTAAAATTTGAGTTGGCTTGAAAATTTGGAAATGTTAAAAATTGTCAAAAAACATCGTTCAGTCCATGAATGTCGATAGTTCTCGTTTTCTTACTTCAACATCCGATAAAGTCTTTATAATGTGCAGAAGTCTAAGCAGGCACTGTGAAAACAGCAGATTTCTTTAATGAGTGAGTGGGGACAGCTTTCCTACTTCCCCCGACCACTTGGCTTTTCAACAACATCAGTGATGAGCCAATTGAATTCCTCAAACAACTTCTCACATCTCTAAAACATGCTGTTCAACACTCTGTTGTTGAATTCAGTCTCTGCCTTATTCGTAATCCTCTTTCTAGATCTATTTTTCTGGTGGAAGTGTAAAAAGAAATCACCAATCTTCAGGCAGGTAGCGTCCTCATTTGCTGAGATGCAAAATCACCCATGCAATCTCCTTTTTTCAGCGCCATAGCACTAAGCCTCATCATCCTTTCACCAGGCTTCACAGTTATTCTGTGGAATATTTCACCTTGTCTGTTATGGGCAAATAGCCACATAGCAGACCTTCAACCTCATCTGAAAGGTACTACTGGTGGTTTTCATGGAAGCAAAGCTGATCTCCTGCATGGGCAACTGACTCGTATTTTCTCTATATGTCCATATTGAAAGATCTTGTCCTGCAGCTACAGCAGCAAGAGTCTTTTAGCCATGCCCTTGTGTGACGAAGGCCACCAAATTACATAGCCTAAGTTGACGAATCCGAGTTTTTCTTCTTAATTTGATTGATTACATCATGTTGAGCACTAAAAGGTATATTTTGATGGCATACAGTAACCTGGCCATCCAATGTGAATTTTTATTATTGGACTCCAGTTTCTTATTGAAGACTGACTTCCAATGTCAACCATTGATATCTGAATGAGTTCTTGTTAATTTATCAAAAACTGACTTTATTTCAGCAAAGTACTTTAGAAAACTGAATACTCTTGCATGGAGGGCTTCAGTACTGGATGTGACTTCCAGTCCTAAGATCTTGTCAAGTGTCACACCTTACCAAGCAGCATTAAATCTTTTAAACATTGGAATATATTGTGAATTCGATAAATCACAGGAACATGCAGAAGGCTTATGGCCAAAATCAATTCCATCACATGAAGGTCAGCCACAGGAGCTCTTGACCTATCTTGATTTCCTGCAAAATCGTGCACTCTATTGAAAATACCGGTGCTGGCATAGTGATGTATCAAAGTTCTGGGCCTGCTTCGGCATGAAACTCCGATGCAGTGTCCGCTCTGCAGTCGGGAGCGCCTCTGAGTAGAGAGCTTAAAGGGGCGCTATAACAAGTGCACATACAAATAAACAACAGAAACTATTTCAAGCTCATCTACATGACATATGTTGAGTTTTTGACCAAAGAAGAAAGGTATCAAGATTTCTAGCTAATACTACTACGTGGTAATTTTTGTGTGTCATTGAGCACCGCCTTCTAGTCCGAATCTGGGGTTGCAAATTGGTCTCAATAATACTAATAACAAGTCTAACAAACGGGGACTTAGTCTTGGATTCTAGCTTGAATTTCATTTTTTTGGACCACACTACTATACATCATATATATATGCCAATATACCTTTATATATGTTCCTGTATATACCTATATACTTATATATATATACCTATATATACCTATGTACCTATATGCCTCACTGTTTCTCAATGAGCCATGACGTTTCGAAGTATATTGCAACAAAAAAAGTATTTGGCGTCCGGGGTGCATAAACCCCAAAAGTATGTGGCGTAGGGTGCCAACCAAATGCATGGTCAAAAAATAATTTTGCCTGATCCGGTTGCACACCCCCTAAAAATGTTTTCTATGGCAAGAAACTCATGTGATACAAATTTTATTCAAATAGAAGATTATTTAGAGGTAGCTTAGCGCGTCAGTAGTTTATAGTAGTGTTTAACATAATTTCTTCAAAATCGCATATGGAAATAGCTTATATTTACAGAGAAGAGGCTGTGCTGTGACTCAATGTTCATAATGACTAAGAACAATAATGTTTCTTGTATTTTTTTGATCTTTCCCAATTCTTGGATGTTGCTCTAATAACACGGATAAACCATAAAGGGCTAAATAAAGACTGTCAATGTCATTTCATACAACTTCCAGCAATACAATCCTTCCTGATGATGCCTATGTTTTGTCTGAACAAAAGTGTATAAGAAAACACTACTGAGCTTGGTTTGTATACCAAAATCATGAAATTAGTCGATGCCAAAGTGTTCAACACCAGATGGGACCTCCAAAGGCAAAACATCAAGATATTTAGAAGATTTAGAGACTCACGTATAATTATGCATTTGAAGCAGACCGGTATGAAAATGGCATAAAGGTGACAGCAACTGCAGTGGTTTGGATCTGGTGCAAAATGATCCAGCTCAATGATATTCAGTCAAGACTGTTAGGAAGACTATGAGCTCTTTTACCTGGCACTGATATTCTTAAAAGGAGTGTAAAGTAAGGGAGATGTGCATATCCATGCCCCTGGAGTCCACCCTAGAGCTAGATGGATGGCAAGGTCACAAACAAGGTTAAAAAGATATTTATTTTACTCTCAATAAATCTCATCAAATGTGAATTGTCAGCTCTCCCAGAGTTCAAGTCAATTGTTAAGTTTACATTAAGTGTCTGTACACACATGCATGTGCCACACCTGATCCTCACAAGGACTTGAATCTTCTGCATGAGTTTGATGCATACAGACACACAACTAAACTGTTATCGATTCAGCAATCAATTCCTTCTGTAGTCATCTGTAGTATCTAGGTGAAATACTAATTGGTCACACTTTTTCTGTTACAATGGTTCCTCTAGATTTGAAGGAAGCAATAGTCACAGCCCTAAGTAAAGAAACCCATGGACAAACTCCTCGGCACGTTGTAAGTTTATACTGCATGGACATGACCCTGTTGCTATACCAATGCTTCGTTGGTTGTCACAACATATTTAGCAGTTTCTTGTGGCAATTGGAATATCACAGGACTTTTTGGCCCTAAAGACTTTCACCCTAGCATTTGAGAGAGCATTTCTGAGTATGCTAGTGCTCAAATATAGGCAGAGAGTTTGATGGTGGTCAACAATGCCGCTGATTTATTCAATGGTGTTCTTGGTCACTATGAAAAACAGAATAAATTTATGTTATAAGTTGCTGAGAGGCACCGCAAGACATTTCTGGTTACTAAAGAGCCTACTGTTGCTCACCAGTAGTGTTGGGCTCGGTTGCTCATCACTAACTTAGCAATAATGAGCACCCTTCATAGTAGTGTATCTTACGCATTGAAACATCATGGAATTTAACATTGTCCAATGCTAAAAACTTTAACCGCGTCAAGCTACCAGTAAATATTTTCTGGTTGACCCCAAAATTTGTCTCCGTGCTTTTAGTAACCAAGGTAACAAATGTAGGGGGTGTGACAATGCAAAATACAAACTTTAATTTTGAGTGGCACCCTAACATTGTGGCGGTTTAAGGGTTAAGAATAAAATTCTTTCCAACAGTGATGGTGGTCACTTCTGATGTCAGAAAGGCAAAATATATAGCAACTCAAAGGCTTGCTACAGCATATGCAGTTACATAAATTATAAATGTCAACCATTTGTCATTCTACTTTCATTTTATGATACATAGGCACTAGGCAGCCCTAATAGGCGAGACCCTGGTCCTTCCTGTTGTATCCCTATGTTGCTGTTTACTGTGCAATTGTCATCTGCCGATTGTTTTAACTGGGAACAATAAGCTAATTGAATAACTTAAACTTTCAATTAAAAAATAGACAGTATAGACTTTGATTGGCTCAAGTCTAAACAAATTACCTCCATAGGCATCACAGCCACAGTAGTGCCACTCGTTACCAGACAATGCGCTAGACACCATGCCCGTTCACTACTTCTCATGCCATCACCATTCTAGCACATTCTAACATCTCTACTCTGGCTTCCCATACAATCAAATAGCCAGCCTGGACAGAGACTTATGTTCTGCAGCACATCTAATTGGTCAAAGTCCTAAATTTAGCCATGTCTCCAGAGCTCTATAATCTGGAGACATTACACTGGCTTCCTACTCGGCCGCACATTGAATATAGGATAGTTGTTCTGGTTTGGCAATGTCCGTTGGCTGTCGCCCAGAATAGTATAGTCTGTGAGAGCTCTATTTCTCCTTGGGGATTCAATGCACAAAAGGGGTGTTGTTTGCTCCACTTTCACCAACTGCAGCTCTACACAATCCAGTCCCTGCAGTGTTAGGCCCAGTGGTTTGCAATGGGCTCCCCCAGGAGCTGAGCGTGCCTCCTGGGACGTCACTGAAGCACTTTTATATTCAACGCAAAACTGTAGCTTTAAAAAAAGTGTCTCTGAGTAGTCACCTTGAAGATGATGATATATTCATTTTATTGAGCTCTTGCCGATATACCGCAGCCAGTAACAATGAAAGAAATGATTAAAGAACATTATAAAAATGTAATCCTGACTTATTGACTTAAGTCAGGATTAAATTTTTATATGTTCATTAATCATTTCTTTTAAATTTAATCCAATCGGTGCAAATCGAATAAAGGGATTATGGTCGAGTGTCTGTGTAAGGATCTATATAAATTTGTGAAAGAATATGTACTGCATGAATTCTGATATAACACAGTCAAGACATGGATAACAAATGTTATTCTCAGTCAAGACATGGATAACAAATGTTATTCTAAGTCAAGAATGGATAACAAATGTTATTTTCAATCAAGACA
The DNA here is from genome assembly GCA_945859605.1 of Lumbricus rubellus. Classification (NCBI taxonomy): domain Eukaryota; kingdom Metazoa; phylum Annelida; class Clitellata; order Crassiclitellata; family Lumbricidae; genus Lumbricus; species Lumbricus rubellus. Next base: position 14,378,253 of record OX243824.1, on the reverse strand, counting down.
TGGATAACAAATGTTATCCTCAGTCAAGATATAGATAACAAATGTTATTCTCAGTCAAGATATAGATAACAAATGTTATTCTCAGTCAAGACATGGATAACAAATGTTATTCTCAGTCAAGACATGGATAACAAATGTTATTCTCCGTCAAGACGTGGATAACAAATGTTATTTTCAATCAAGACATGGATAACAAATGTTATCCTCAGTCAAGATATAGATAACAAATGTTATTCTCAGTCAAGATATAGATAACAAATGTTATTCTCAGTCAAGACATGGATAACAAATGTTATTCTCAGTCAAGACATGGATATTAAACAAATGAACATTATTCTCAGTCAAGACATGGATATTAAACAAATGTTATTCTGGTATGGCATAAAGACATCGCAGTGACGTGGTCTTGTCATAAGGTGGTTCTACATGTGGCGTTGCTAGTATGGCTCCTAACTAAAACTTTGAAGTGGATTTCCGATGTGTTATAAGTCACAATGCAATATACTGATGCTATCATAAACAATGCATTTTTGTCTAATATTATAATAACCAAGAAGTATCATAGCCATAATCATAAAGTTTTCAATGCAACATATACTGATGCAGTGATGCTATCATAAACACTGCATTTTTGTCTACTACTATAACCAAGAAGTATCATAGCTACATGTATAATCATGACTGTACAACAGTGTACATTTATGTATTGTAAACCCTCTTCACAAAAGCTTGTCAGCGACGCTCCAGACTTGACAACAAAAGTCCACAATAAAAGAATTGCAGTTGGACATTTATATGGCATCATTCAACTTTGAGCAAAAATCAACTCAGTACCAGTGCTCGCTGAAGGCACAATTGAAGCTAAAAATGCTCTTCAATCAACAGCAAACCACAAAACACAGGCTCTACTCAAGTTCAGTCATATCCTGAACCAAACATGTGCAATCACATTTCAATCAAAAAATCAATCACAAGAATTCCTTGAGTATGCATACTCTTCCCATTCTGCAAAAGCTGAAGATACGCAGTCAAGGATCTCTGGAGAAATCGTGGAGACTAGCGGCTGAAGATATACTATCGCAGGACAATGCTCGAGTGCTATGGTCCAAACAAAGAAACATAAATTTATCGAAGGCACTAAAAGCCACTAGCAGAAACCAGGAGCCGAACTGAGCCGAATAAGATCGTGTAAACTAAAGAGGGCGACTCTTTCCGGGTCTTTCCAGGGCTCTGAAAGGCACTTGAATGAGGGCCATTGAGATATATGGAACAGGGAAACAAAGCCTGATTTGTTAAAGGCTTTGTCTGGTAAAACAATGATAGATGAACAACTGAAGAATAATAGTTGAACTGAACAATAATAGTTGAACTGAAGATGCAGTCCTATGAAATCAATTGTAAACATATCTCTCATAATAACAATAATAATAATAATGATAATAATAATAATCTTTGTTTATTTTTCATACTGACACAACGCATTACGATTACAATCAGCAATGAATGGACTATCACAAGTTATTACAGTAGTCAAATTTAACTCCTGGCAGCCATGCAAGGCGCTATCACATCCTACTACCACAGAGTAGATGCTACTACTCCGCTTACAACGCTAATAGCTGAATGGAAGGTGAGTGGACTTTTTGGGAGGGTTTATTTCTCTCATTTGCTACAGCGTCCCTTCATCATTACTACTCAGAGTCGCCCCCAACTACAGCGCAGACACTGCATTGAAGTTTCACACCGAAGCACATGAGCAATTGCGAGTGAAGGACTTGTTCGAGGTGCCTACGTGGCAGCTTGGGGTGGATTCGAACCTACTGCACCAGAGGATGGGGTTTGTGGCAATTGTATTGTATTAAAGCATTTATAGAGCGCCTCTACTATGGTGAACCGTTCAGAGGCGCTCCCAATGTCATGAAGTGTACTGATGCGGGATCGCTTCCCACTACTTTCCCAAAGTTCGACTCAACCTTCCATTCGGCAGATAGCATTGGCAAAACTGAGCAATTGGATGTGATGGACGTCTTGCATGGCTGCCGACAGATAAATTAATTCGACTCCTGTAATACTAAACTTGTGAACTATGATATCTGTAATCATACTGCGTTGTGTAGTTTGATATCAAATGAAGATTACTTATTATTATTAATTACCAGCATGCAAGGTCAATAAATCAGAATCTGAAGTGCAAGACAAGTGCGTACAAAACAAGTCGAGGGTCACTAGACTCACTACACAAGTCCACTCCAAAGGGTCAATCTGCATAAGTTGGATTACATATATTATCCACTGTTATCCAGTACACTGATATTGATATATTTTGCAAAATTTTATAGTGCTGCTTCAATAGAGACACATCAGAGGTGCTCCCGACCTAACAAAGTAAAATCACGATCAACGAAAATAGTCTTCAAGCAGAAAAAAGGCTACATTTCTGCTCAGACCACTGTGAGCACACACATTTCAACGCGTTTCTCCTCGAATCCAACCATTTTGATATACTGGAAGTCCTTGGATTGTAATCTGTAAGTTCTCTTTATACAGAGCCTCCTAAGACAATGCATCAGACATGCTTGCAACACAATCCCATAAAACCAGGCAAGAACAATGAATATACAATAGACAATGAACAGTATGGTCTTCCTCCAGAAGCGAAATACAGGCATAGACAATAGACGCCCATGCAGATATCAAGAAAGCCTGTTCCAGAAAAATGGGTCAAAGATTTAACGTTGCATTGTTGAAGTATACATGCGATCGGAGTACAACTAGATCATCCAGCATAGGGTTGTAAACATCAAATTTTTTGGCAAACTGAATTTCAGTTGTAGAAATCCAATTTTAATTTGATTATTTTAAGGGATCATTTAATTGGCCTTTGTCGACTTGCACTTTGGCCTTCTGATCAAAATCGCAGATGAAATAGCTCTGCATTCTTAAATTGTACCTAAATAACTTATGACTTTCAAAGTGTACAAACGCTTCGATGCATCTGCTTATATCATAAGTTTTTTTTTTCACGAATCCATGTGACACTAACTGCTTTCCTGTCCAGGCTATTCAGAAGGTAAAAATGAATGCACTTTTGGTTGTGAAAAGAGATAGGGTGACTATGTCAAATATGAATACCTTAAACACTCGCTGTGTATGAGCCTAAGGTGGAACAAAAATTGTGGCCGCACATCAGAGTGAGAAGTTGACGTATTAGGTCCTGTTGTGACAAACAGACCGTAGAAAATTTTCAGATTGTCAGTAACGACAAGAAAGTTGAAACATTTGGAGACTAGGGCATCCAAAACGCATCTCAACCGCTCCATTTTCACCGCAAAAGTGAGAAAGAAGTATCTCTGCAGTCAATAAATTCCGCAGTTAATTCCACTAAAGCTCATCTCCCATATTCATACAGCTTATACTACAGTAAGCATCAAACAACTTTCAAACTTCAATGTACCTATCTGTTTTTCGAGGTCGGCCGCTTCCTGAGGAGTTGCCCGTGGAATAATGCCAGGATCAGTCCAACTTGTGTGCAGCAATGACGACATAACGAAGATGAAGAGCACAATACCAGCGACTGGAATCGCTGGGCTCAACTTTGTCGCCAAGTATGGACAGCTACAACAACAACAACATCAAAACACAACAATTAAGCCTGCCGCATAAACTGGAAATATAATACACAAATAATGAATCTAATTTCAAACTGAAACACTGTTACCATTAGGCGTAAAAAAAATTGTTGTGTTTCCGGTAACCCGACCGACCCATTTTTACGGCCGCGACCCAAATATTTTTGTAAAAAATTTTTATAAAAAAAAAAACATTCAAAAAAAACATTTTTTCAAAAAAAAATTTAATTTTTTTTTCAAAAAATTTTTTTTCACATTTGTATTGACATAACATAAGAGACGTCAACAAAATGAAATTAATAGGACTGTTTCTAGAGCAGTTTTAGGTGCAGACAGTCGGGAAATAGGCAGTTTATACTTGCTTAGAACACGTACTTTGTTTCAGCGTGCAAAAAAGACTAGTGGGGTATACTTTTTCGGATAGTCACTGTATAAAAATATTTTACAAAATAAAAATATTTTCCGACCTACCTACCCAATTTTTTTAGCTGTGTTACCGGAAACACAACATTTTTTTTTAGGCCCTACCCAAATTCCCTCACCAGCACAGCAACAAATGAACACAATACAATTAAATATGCTCAGAAAAAACAATAAAAGACAATGTAATCACTAAAATAATTGTAAACTTATATGGTGCCACTTCAAGAGATACGAACTGGTATTCATGACACTTGTGATAGTGATCCCAAAGTACAAAGCTGAAGGAAATTCCTACTAAAGAGAAAAACAACTGCAACAAATTCACAACACTAATGTGCTATCTGTTTGTACGTGCACTTGTCATAGCGCCCATTCAAAATTACTACTCAGAAGTGCTCCCGATTACAGCATAAACACTGAATTGGAGTGTCATGCCGAAGTGCTTGAGCAATTGCAAGTGAAGGACTTGCTCAAGGTTCTTACGGGTGGCTTGAGGTGGATTCAAGCCTGCAACCCTTCGGTTGCAAGGCAACGAAAATAACCACTACACTGCCGCGCCTCACACAACGGGATACATTCACATGCACCTGCACTCGCAGCAGCTGCCTTTGTTGAAATGACAGCAAAGTACGTGACAAAGTAAAAGTAAAGTCAATGTAAAAGTTGTTGGTCGACAGGAAAAACAGTAGAATGATTTACCGAAGAAAATAGGTGCAGGTTCTGCAAAAAAACTCTGCATCATCTGACTCATATACACATTCATTCTGAGGGAGGCGATTCAAACTGGCAGCATTAGCAATGGCTGAGATTTTGCCCAAGGCAAATCGTGTGCGAGGCACTTTTGTAATGCAGTAGCACTCACTGAAAAGGAGCAACAGACTCTGACCTAAGTCTGCAAGACCCCACCCACTGACAATCAACACTCATCCGAAATACACATAAAACATCGATGGAATTGCTATGAGTACCATGTGCTTAGAAAATATTACTCAGTCTGTGGTAAAAAAAACAATCTTGGGTGCATTCACATCCTCTACAGTCAGAGCTCTCATACTTTTCAGAATGCTGCAAGTTTATAAAATGTGATGTAAACAGATTTTTGGTCATGAGCTTAATAATAATTTGCAGCTTACTAAGTTGGTTCATGTAATGAATGAATGAAAGAATGAAATAATGAATGATTGAATGAATACCCTATAGACATTTATTCCTGCAAACACTTATGCTTAAATGGTGTTTTAAGTGTCCTTTCTTGAACAACTGAAATCAAGAGCTTGTACAGTACATAGAATACTGGTACTTAAATTCACATAACATCGTCATTTGCCGACAAGCAACATTCAGCATAAAATTAGGAAGCTCATCATCGCTATCATGACCACTTGACGAAAATTCTCATAACAGCTAAGAGGAGGCACTTCATGAAAGCATCTTTGAGTCGTAAACACATTGCTATATATAAAAACAACTCAGATGTAGTTAAGCACAGATTGCTATCTCCAATTCTTAAGGCCCAAAGCCAGGTAAATATGAACTTTCTATATAGATGTACTCGTTGTACTGCTATTGAGATCACTGAGTCATGTGAGCCCTGACCTTTGCTGCAAATTTTGCATAACCTGTATGACTCATTTTTTGTGTAGATATATGAAACTGAAGCATTCGTCAAATGTACTACTGGTCAGAGAAATTTATTGTACTACGTACAACACAAATTAGCAACCACTTTCAAAAAAGGTAACAGCAATGGATTTACTCCTTAAAACATGAACCCGTTTATTAAGCTGCGAATTCATGACTAAACAATCTGTTTACTGGAGATAGACATACAGATTTAAGAAATTCAGTCACTGAATTCATGACCTGGGTGCTACCCTTTGAATGGTCACATGGCATCAGAGGGGGGGGGGGGTCGTTGGCAGCCAAAGTCCACAGCAAGAAAGATATTACATTGCAAACACATCCTGGGAAATACACCCCAGATGGCAAATTTTATACAAGAAGACAAACATCAATATTGTATTGTAAAGAAAAGTGCAGAAAAATATCACAATCCGCCACCCACCATAACCATAAATTTGCAAAGCAGGTCTTTTTACGAGAGGGCTCTTCAGCTATGTTCCATGAATTAATAATACAAACCTTATATAAAACGCAATACAGAAGGAGGCTACCGTCTGAATCACGACCAGGTCTTAAAATGGGACTGGATGGTCATGGACAGCGTCCACGCACTTATGTCAAATCTGAACGCTGTCCTGCTACTTAATAGGCCAGCCCATCCTGGAAAGGTAAAAGGCATTCAGGCACTTCTTTTGACACACTATAAGCTCTGATAAACACCAGGTCCATTAACAACACACAATATTAATGTGGAATACACTTACTCTGAGCCAAAAAATAGACCAGTGACGACAATGATGAGGATACATGTTACATAGAAAATAATCGGCTGGTGTCCGGTGATAATGACCCCGTTGCAGCAGAACTTATTCTTTCCAGGGAAGACTTCCCACTTCTTCACCGTACGCGTCACCTCCATTACCGACATGTGCTCTGCTCCAGAAGAATTCCTTATCTTTGAATCAGCAGAACTCAGCCTAAAACTCCGTGGCGTCTCAGGGATAGAATGGTGACTCAGAGACAATTAAATGCCAACCATATAGGCGGTGGATGGATAACCATGAACGACTAAGCAAAATAAAGAATCTTTTTGCGAATTATGAATGTGCTCTATGTTCAATGTCAAACTTAAAGACTATAATAAAGTCACAGACGGCTCGAGAGTTACTCCGCTGTAACATACTCTTGCCCAGCAAGTAAAGCTATCTTAATTCAGAATAATTAGCATCTTTAATCCACAAGAATGTCCGAGAGAGCAATGGGACATGGCAGACTGTGCCCGTCCTCCTACAGCTTTACATCGACTACGCCGAAATACCGTCTAATCCATATTTACATCTATACACCAAAATCAGATTTAACTGTTTTCACGGTCTGATTGGTGTAATTTAAAAGAAGCGATTTATAAAATCCACAACTATCAAATTTTGGTCAGTTTTCGCCAAGTTGTCAACAGCAGCATAAACATTTGCTTATCCATCGGTGATGTAGTATGGGTAAATTACATTAGGTATGGTAGTATGGAAATAGTAAGTGTTTTGTACAAAGAAAGCCTCTATTAAAATTAAAATTCTATATATGGTCTGAATACAAATGCTGCATTTAAAGCTAAAATGTCAATTAAATACTTTAGCTGACTCTAATCAATAAACATGACGACACTAAATAACATTATTTTACTCTGTGCGACTATCTTATAACATTTCACGAAATCACTATGCGCATGCGCCAAAGGCTGGTTCCCTAGTTTGCAAGATTTAAACGTCCGAGAAATAAATTCAGACAGCTCTTAGAAATTGCGTCGATATTCAAGGTAATTCGATATAAATTATTTATGCCTCACTATCTTGAAACCTTTAGAAAATTGGTTAAAAGGCAAGCTTTTGGGTAATATTTCCCAATTATACTGAAGGGCTAAGAGGCTTGTCCAAAGCACCCATCGAACGGCAGCGTGGAATAAGTAAAGGCCAGCGACCTGCAGATGCCGATGTAGCCTACTGTACCTGTTAATGCACTTAAGAGTAAAACATTTGTTGGTCAGTAGTCCATGATTAATACAAACTTCGATGTTGATGTTAATGTTTCCACTCCCTTCGGGTAGCCTTTTGCTCCCTACATTTCACAGTAATGATTGTACACTAAGCTATTCCAATGCAATTGTTAACCCTCAGGCTTCCAAGCTTTTTTGTAACACTGACTACCAAGGGGGGGGGTGGTGGTTGCCACCCCTTGGATTTTGGGCTTGGTTTGAGATGTCATAACTTGTAACACACCAATGGATTTAGCATTCATTTCTGCACAAAATGGTATATTTAGGTTTAAAATATATGAAAGCACCTTGAAGTTATGAATAATTATTGTTTCCTTAGGCACCCGTCGATTCCACAAAATGTATACTTTTGCATAAGCAAAATATTATATTCTGTGTGTTTTTAACATAGCCTAATTTATTTAATTAAAAATAGTTTACATATAATAAAGTCCAATATTCAACTATAAAAACTAGTAATAAGTTAGTTTTAATTACAATAACAAGAAAAAACATGTATCTGCTGAAAAACGTTTACACAGACTTATCGGTTTGCGTTGTAAAAAAAACCCAATATTTTCACACACTTAAATTTATTTTGAGCTCTTCCGGTCATCAAATGTCAAATTAATTGGTATAAAAAATAGCCCTACATGCCCTCTATAGAATGACAATTTATTTCTCTTGACAAATAAATTATGATTAAGTTATAATAGGAAAAACATGAAAATTTTATGAAAATAAAACACCTTTATATATATTTTAATTTATTTTGAGCTCTTCCGGTTGTCAAAAGACAACTCAGTGAGCATGGAAATGTAGCCCCACATTCCCTCTACAGAATGGTATAATTTGTGTCTCTTCATATTAAATGACGGATAAGATACAGCCGACAATCTAAGGGGGTATCCACCCCCTCTGGTGCCTCGGGTATATCGGGTATAACTTTTTAATGTTATGGTATATCATCACACATTTTAGCTCAAAATGTGTGCCAATGAATCCTCTACAGCTACCTAAAACGTCAAAATTTTATTCCAAAAGAAACACGTTTGATTTGGAAGAAACCTAGGGGGTGGATACCCCCCCCACCCCCCGGTAGCCCGAGGGTTAACCGCAATTAATCACTTTGTGTACTTTTATGAATGCATAATTGTCTGTTTGATATTTCTGGGATCAATAAACAAGTTCAAATGTGAACTTGAACTTGATAGTTCTTTCTGCTTGATTTCAAGCACTTGGAACTTGGAAGAAATTTGACAATAACCAAATGTTTTTCTCTTCTGCGAAATTACCAGCGGGTGCCCACCAGCCCATATGTGCCTTCATCATAATTTAAATAACCAGTCAAGATAGGCCTACATGATATTAGCCTACTCTGGCCTTGACTACCAGTTGACCCTACCAACATACATCCACAATGTCAATAACATAGTATGTCTGACCTTAACATGAGTAATACATGTAGGTATTTTAGCACTTTAAGGACAAGATTGTAGGGTACTTAAAAGGGGACTGGGAACGCAACGCAGTCTTTGAAAGGTTAAAATAAATAAATAAAATTATTGCCAGCTGCTTCAAGGGTTTTGAAAGAGTAGGCCTATTATAGGCCTATGAAAAACAAATCCCGAGCTGTGCCAATGCGGTACCTCACGTGTTATACTGAACATTATAATAATAAGTCTTTATAACTAAGATGATGGTGTCAGTGGGAAACTGTCAAAACTTTAAAAAGAATCTATCAATCGTTTATTCGGAAGCTATATGGAGAATGGACTATCAATTGATCCAGATGAAACTGCAGGGATTCTTACACATACTTCTGAACCACTTGAAACCCTTGTTATGTTACGTTGGCTTGCAGGGAAAATCTGTGGTTTTCCGAACCAGAATGCTCAAGCCTATTGAAGTCTATCATGCATGACAATTGGCATACATTGCGTGGTAAAACCTGATATCACGAATTCAGCTGTGCTATCATGTCACAGAGGGAGGAGGAGCCGAGCAGTAAGCTTTGTGTTGGACTAGTTTGTGTTTTGCATATGAATGCCTGCTTCTACATGCAATAGGCTTTGTTAGATCTGCCTATGAAGGGCAAATTGGCCTCCACGCACTGCTAAAATTTACCCATCAGTTGCTGCGGTGTGAGCAGAAGGTTTATAAAAAATTAAACTTCCTGATTGAGAAATTATCAGCTTAGAACAGCGTGTGAGCTCTGTGAGCCTGATGGTTTTGCATGTGTACATCGCAGTATTTGAACATTCCGGTAGCTGCTGTCTGCAAGGAACTGTCTGTCTGCAAAGGAGCTACTTAAGCTGAGGAACATTTAACACAACTTGGGATTTTATTTCTCGTTCAGAGAATGGCTTCTCCACTTTTTCGGAGGTTTCTTTTTTGCTGCTGTTTTCTGCAGGTGAGAATAGTTGAGGCACCATAATTTTTGCACATGTTCAACATTCAGTTTCAGTTTAGGTTACTTCTGCTTCCAGAGTTTTATAGCATTTGAAATAAGTTCAAATGGTTACAAATAACTTTGTGTTTGTATGCATATATAGGTGTGTGGGGACACTGGGGTGGGGGAGTGGGTGGTGGTGTGGGGTGTAGGGGTGTTGTTGTACAACTTGTACAGGTAAAGTAACTCTGAAAAATGCTGGACGAGTTTAATGTTGCCACAAAGGTCACTCAGTCGAAACATGCCTGATTGTAAGAAATATTGTTGTGGACACCAAGTTTAGGAAGTTATTAAAGAGGTACATAACTATTGTCAAAATGGCTGAACAATTACTGTTTTTGAAAGCATGTATGCATGCATGTATGTGCATTGTGCACTTGTTATAGCGCCCCTTTAAGAGATCTACTCAGAAGCGTTCCCGTCGTTCCCGAGTATACAGTGCGGAAAGTGGAGTGTTTTCATTTCTACTGGATGCAGTACTTGGCCATAATCTAAGAGATCAATCCGTCAAGAAACAGAGAAAGCTTAAGGAGATATAATTCTCCAAGTCTAAGCACATGTCTCAAATCCAATTTTTCCTGGATATTTCACACTGGGAGCACCTCTGATTGTTGTTCACCGTAAGATGTTGCTTTATAAATTTATATACCGGTATACAATATGACACAAAAGGCAGGATTTAAAAGTGATGAGTCTTAAACTAAGAAGTGAAGTATTTGAGCAAAATGAGCAGGTAGAGAATATAAAATTAAAATTCAAGTCTAGTATATAACTGAAAATGGCTGTTCAACAAGTGTAGGTAGTTCGAGTTTCAGGTAGACCTGGCGAATGACCAAAGAAATGCAATCAGATGACCTTGAACTGATTTAAAATGTATTTCAAATGTTGAATACTGTGGATGGCCACTGGCCAGAGTTCAGTGTTTTGTAAATTATCATGATCCCAGGTTTGAAACGGATCTCTTTCTGAACAGGAAGTTAATGTAATTATTTAAGAGCATTTAAGAGCAATGGTTTAATGATTTTATCTTGATGTACTGCTTTTAACTCTAGCCAAAGAGCTCTGAAACCCTGGAACATCTGCAAATTTGACTAAAGCTATGCAAGTTAGATGCAACTTAGAGTACATATGACTTATAATAACATGCATACATATAAGTTTGGTATTGTGTACCGATTATTTGAAAACAAATTTTGACATGAGTTTTATAAGCCTTGAAGCTAACAGCCTAGGTTTTCAATTCTTGCCAAGCACACAGCTCCATATATAGCCTATTATATCCCAAGGCAGTGCCTGCTCACATGTATGCAACTTACAAGGTTATTTGTTGACATGTTTACGGCTTAGTGGACCATCAGTTGACACCTTGTGTATTACACACCACCATCGTAGAAGATGTTAATTAATACTAAGCTGTGGGGTACTGTGGTGTAGTGTAGTGGGTATGTTCGTTGCCATGCAGCCGGAGGGTTGCAGCTTCGAATCTACCTCAAGCCGCCATGTAGGGTCCTTGGGCAAGTCTTTCACTCGCAATTGATGCTGTAGTCGAGATAGAAATCTTGAAGGGGCGCTATAACAAGTGCACATATATACACACATATATACATACACACATAGTCTACATAAAAATTACACCATGCTAAAATCAGTTTATTTTCTGTATCTAAGCTAATTTTCGGATCCATTTCACTGACAATGTTATATCATTATTTCATTACAATGAAGCCTGTAAACGAGACCATGTGATATAAATTATGCCTTCCAGTGGAGCTCGTCTTCTACTTAGAACAAACTCATCCGTGTTCTATAAGATTGTTCTCTTTAACCATTATTAGGCTGGGTGCACATCTGGGCAGGCATCTTGAAGAGCACTTATAATTAATTTAAATGATTGATACATGTGAATTTTTAGAATACATGTGACACTTTGGAGTCTTTGGTGCAATGATAATTATGTTCTGTGCCTTGAAACCAGATGTTCACATCCATATGTCATTATGTCTATTGGTCATCTGTAGCAATAGCAATCAGTCTCCTTGCCATTAATACAGCAGATGATTACTATTGGCCTTCCATCTTTTGCGTCTGGGGTTCAGGCCCCGATGCATCAAGGGAAACTTGGGTAGCCACACATTTCATCATGGAATCGTTGAACATACATGAGAAATTGAGAATAAGTTACGCTGATCTCTGATCTCTGATTGGTTTTCGACCAGAAGATAACTAAAAACGAAGGCAATACGTCAGTGGGCTTCTTGGTGTTGCCATGATCTGCTAATTCAAATTCAGACATATAGATTTATATGCTGTTAGTCTAGCAGTTCGTTCAGCACTAAATAGAAGTGTATGAGCAATGAGCATTGCTACTTAGCACAACAGTACAACCTCAAATCTTTCACCAAATCGCCATGACATACTGCTTACATCACCTTTCAGGACACAGTGTATATACTACAAATATGTGTATAACTGTATATATTTATTTATATGTATATAATTATAAACTTTTTATATACATGCATACATTGCATAGCATAATTATGTGCATACATTTACATAGGCCTACATGAATAAATACATTATTTGCCATTCTGTACCATCCATAGGAGTTAAAGCTTAGTCATTCAAAATTATGATGCTCTGTAGGCATTGAATTTGAAGTGGCTAGAAATGTAAAGGTTGGCTTAGCCATGCAGTTAATAGTTGAGGGATATATTGCTAGCAGAGTCAACAATGGGACTCATTGGCATTGTATACGGTTGACTGAAATTCACGCATGTAGGTAGTAAACATTGGTAGAACCAGGAAGCATAATGATAACAGAAATATACCAACTTCCTTGCTCTTCCCACATCTGATTTTTCATGCCTGATCACTGTCACTTATAACCACTTAGTATTCGCATTCAGCTTTTAAGTTGATTAATGCTAATACATTTATTTCCCAGGCCAGCACAATGGCAATTTGGGATTACTTATGAAAGCAATTCATTATTCTCAGACCAGAAAGTTGCGGCTTATTGGAGCTAATTTGAAACTGCATGGCTGCCAATAGCTCTCCGGCTATTCTTATTCTCCTTGTTATTTCTGTTATTACAGAGTTATAGTCAGGGTTTAAAGTGGGTGGGAACGGCGTTCTCACTGCTCTCGAATTTATTGGCTTGCGTTTCCACTGCTCATCAGGCCTGTAACCCTGGAAACATGGCCGTTCCCAATAAAACTTCATCAGAGTTCCCACTGCTCACCCAAACCACTTCAACCACTGGACTTATAGTTGACTTGTAAGTGAATCTGTAGATGAAGCTGATAGGCTTTGCAGGTATCCAGAGATTTGCATATTGTTGAAATATGTTATGATTGGTTACATTGTAAGAGGTCTTAAAGTTGGTCTAAGGTCTAAGTTACGCAAATACCGGAACTGCTAATTGTGTGCCTTACTGTTTAGGTTATCTATACATTGACTTCAAGCTCTACCCTACCTACTGATGAGCCTACTGTTGGCAGTTCAGAAGAGAATGCCACCTCAACAACTACAACAGGTTGGTGTTTTTCAGACACGCATTTATAACCATCAACCAGATTCAACCTAGTGTGTATAAATACTGTATATATTTCTGTTGATGCATGTATGTATTATTTGCCTTTTTTGTAAGCATCTCGGTGCATTTATCTATTTGTATATTCATTCATGTGTTGTATATATGATACACTGTGCATGACTTCCTGCATACATGTAGTTACATACATGTTGTGTAGGCAATTGGCATGCATGTTTGAAAATAAATGAATTTGAAAAAAATTAGGGATTCGAATGTATGGTATAGTTTCAGATGCTTCTTCGTCTTGGACTGTCACTCTAGAGGTGGGGGTTGAGCCCTTGTCAAGGCATAAAGATTATTTCTGCTCACTTGCACCCGTAGCAGTTTCTCCTGCATGGATAAATCTGTAAATGAGCACATTGGCTGTACAGTATACGTGCATGAAGTAAGAAAGAGAAATGGCATCCTGTCCTTTTATGCTAAGGCTAACTGGCTAAGGGGCTTAAGATAATTATCTAAAAGTCTTTTCATGGCTGCTTCTTGTATTTTGCTTGAGTAAGTATGTAAGTAAGTGCCTTTACTTGCATCTGACGAGCACACATGCATTACATTGTATAAAACGATTTCTTTTTGTTTCTTTCTTCCTTCTCAGTGATAGTTGGCTTGTGAATGGACATACTGTACATGTACATGAAAGTGATAAGTCCGGAATGTTCAGAATTTGTTCAGTTTTGAGATAATTGCAGGACATGCCAGATTTTATACTTAGATGTAATTGTTAAATAAAAACTGTATCAGGCAGAGGCTAGACTGCAACGAGTCACGTATAGCGTCTTCCAGTTTAGTTTTTATCGTTTGGAGAATTGAATTGTACTGTTATGGAGGCATCTTTTGTTTTTGGATTGTAACTTGCTTGCTCGGTTGTCCATTAACTTCATTATTATTATATTGCATGATATGAGAGTAAATTGCCTGTTTAGAGTTTTTACTCAGGCGTAAAAAAAAATGTTGTGTTTCCGGTAACGCGACCGACCCATTTTTACGGCCGCGACCCAAATATTTTTGTAAATTTTTTTTATTAAAAATAAATTTAAAAAAAAAAAAAAATTTAATTTTTTTTTTTTTTTCTCTTTTCAAAAAATAATATTTTTTTAACATTTGTAATGACATGACATAAGAGACGTCAACAAAATGAAATTAATAGGACTGTTTCTAGAGCAGTTTTAGGTGCAGACAGTCGGGAAATAGGCAGTTTATACTTGCTTAGAACACGTACTTTGTTTCAGCGTGCAAAAAGACTAGTGGGGTATACTTTTTCGGATAGTCACTGCATAAAAATATTTTACAAAATAAAAATATTTTCCGACCTACCTACCCAATTTTTTTTAGCTCTGTTACCGGAAACACAACATTTTTTTTTAGGCCTCAGCATGTGATAGGTTCATTCTATGATTTGTATCCTCCACTTCTTGGCCATCTACCCAAACAGTCATGTTTGTTGGCCCATAGTGGACTTCCTGGAGGGGCCCAGTGGAGCATTAGATAGCGCATTGAGATAAGCAGGGTGAGAATTGCCGGGGGGGTTGGGGGGGTTCAACCCCCCAGTCATTTTTAGAGCCCCATGTTAAAGTATGTTTTTCATACCCCAATTTCAAGTTTATCATAGGCCAACCCCCCCCCAGTTATTTTTCCACAATTCTCATACTGGAGATAAGCGAACTCTAGTTCGATTTCTGAAGTCCCCGTAGAATAGACGTGCTTTGTAGGGTCACTAGGGTGCTATTAGCGCCCTTGTATGTCTGTTCTGTTAGTAGTTAAGATTTGTGATTTGTGTTCTTGTGAATTGTTTCAATTGCATAACTGTATATTGTAACTGATTGCGGTCTGTCAACCGGATTGTTCGATAAAGGAAATTATTATTACACTGACCACAGGATCGGCTGCTGAATTGGTAGTCATAATAATAACATGCATTTTTAAATAATTTCTATATTTTGTTGATTTTCTAGAAGCCCCGCCTGATGCGCCAACAAATTTAAATTACATTGCACAGACAACGTCACTTAGCGTCACTTGGACTTCAAATCAAACTGTAAGTATTGTAAATATAAAACACGTATTACACTAGATGTAGGCTCTAGCTCTCCAAAGCATTTTTTAAATGTTAGCTTGTTGATTTTCTGATGAAATATAGGATATAAGATAGTATCTTTACTATTTCTTTAGAATGCAAAATAATGTACAGTGATGTAATGCAATGAAATACGACATTGGAAGATCACTTCTATGCGTTTCTTAGACACTAGCCGGCATCTAAAACATAAAAAAACCCAATCTGAACAATTAGAAATTCTCCAGCAAGCTCTGGACAACAACTCATCAGCATGATGCAGTACTCTTTCATAATTTGGTACCTGTACTTGACTTTTAAGTATCGCTTTATAAAATATTTGAGAATAAGATTACTAAGCTCTTGTCGTCAGGTACAACCCGACCAATTGTATGTTAACCACGAAGAGCGTAACCAAGAAATAATGTTGGGGTTCTATTGGGGAGTATTCCAATGGAAATTGTTACAAAATACACAGAATTAGTTAAATAATTTAGAAAATTACTTGTTTCAAGGGATGGTTTTTGAACCCTTAAGTTCCCCCCAAATATGCCCATGCTAATTGCAGATTAATTAGTAGATTGATACATATCCTGGATAGCTTTTGTATGTTTTCTGTTGTAGTATGTCTACAGTGTGGCTTATCAAAGTTCACCAGTTGGAGCCTCTGGCCCTGTGACTGGATGCCAAAACATCAATGTTCAACACTGTATTATTGAAGGATTGTCTCCAGGCAGTTCTTATATGGTAACTGTGACTTCCAAATTGTCTGCTGACTCACCATCCTCTTCGTCCTCTAACAGAACTGCAATTACAAGTAAGTTGCTCATGAGATTCAGCTTAAGATACCGAGCTTAAGATACCTTGAAATTACATGCATTAAGGAGTCCGATCCGAATCACGGACCTTTCGTCATAGCCTGTTCGTCAAGCGGACGATTCGTCATTATGATCATTATCTTTGTCATTGCAGTGTTTAAGATATTTGCTTTGATTGTATTGAATTGATGAGTAGATTGAACACTTTATTCGCTGAAACTAGAGACTGGTTAAGAGGATAGCCTACAAAAGCAGACTAGACGCCACTTTTGCATGTTTTGAATTTTAGTGCAAAATGTTGTGCATAATAGTTTGGTCTATATCTTTATTTCAGATCCGGATACTCCAACTATAAGTGTTTTAAATGTGACTGAAACATCAATTATGTGGAAGAAGCATTTTATTCCTGGCAATATCTTATATTATTTCTTAGGTGTCATGTGGGCCTTGTAGCGGCATATCCGTGTTACAGCGCCATATAAATTGTCATTGTGTTTATCATGTCTTTGCTATCAGAAATTAAAGGCACCAGGATATTGTAATCGGTATAAAAAACTTTCAAAAAACTTTTTTAATTGAATTTTTTTTCTTCGGTTTCTTTTGTTAAGAAGAACTTTTGTACGAAAAGTTCATTGGTTCTACATTGTTTTTTAAAGATTATGCTAGGTAGGAACCAACGTTTTAAAATACAATCATTCCAGCCTCCATTAAAAAACATTTTTAGCTTAAAATTTAATTTATCTGCTGATTCTTTTGTGTTATCAGGCAGATGTACTAGTAACTAGAGTGAGCATGCTAATCTTCTCCAAAGCACTGTAGAACAATCTGCATATCTCTTACTTTGCAATATTTCACTGCTGTTAAAAAGTCTATTTTAAGTTGCGTATTGTATTGCTGAATTGATATAGGATCACTTTGGTAGTTATTACTGTTTGATGATATGTTGTTATTCAGTTCCTGCTATGCCTGACAACAGCTGTAGCCTGTCTGAGATAACAAATAACAGTATGAAGTTGACATGGAGTCCAGCTCTAGCTTCAGTTTCCATCTTCTACACAGTTCAGTATGGCACAAAACTGAACAACCAAACAGTGACTCAAGTGTCTATTATCAATCTTACACCAGGAACAATGTATGTGTTTGAAGTTTGGGCAACAGTATCAGAAAGCACTTCAACTCGGAGCAGAAGCATTCAGTGTTCAAATTCAACAGGTAGAATATAGCAAAACCAAAATTCTTTCAGATCTAGGTGAACTTCAGCTGTATCTA
This sequence comes from Lumbricus rubellus, assembly GCA_945859605.1. NCBI lineage: Eukaryota > Metazoa > Annelida > Clitellata > Crassiclitellata > Lumbricidae > Lumbricus > Lumbricus rubellus. The sequence continues at coordinate 14,360,362 of OX243824.1, read as the reverse complement.
GTTTGATCATTTTTTCTGATATACAATTAGATATAGTGCTGAGATACACATTCTACTGACATTATGTTATTGGTATAGCATACAAGACCACAGTATTGTCTGTGTATACTTATATAGTGGATGTATATGCATTTAATCAGGCGTGCATGTATTTGCTTTTGAACCTTTCTTTTTGCTCACAGGAGCACTAGCCTATGTGTTGGTACAGGTTCTAACACCAACAAGTATGAATATTGGGATATTTTTTATCTTAAGGGTAGGTCTACATCAATTGATGCATTGTTGTTGAGCTACTGTTTCTTATTAGTCACTGGGTTTGATTAGATTAGATTCATGAGGAGATTAAACATTTTGCTCTTTGGAAAATCATCTCTAAGCCAACTGTTATCTTTAGTACATGTAAATGCAGTTAAGAATTTGTAGATCCTTGCTCGCTTGCACTAAGTCTTTAAAGCTATGCTCAGTATAGACATTGGATACGAGGAAACAATATATAGGCCTACCAAACGCCACTTTTTCATGTTTTGAATTTTAGTGCAAAATGTTGTGCATAATGGTTTGGTTTATATCTTTATTTCAGATCCGGATACTCCAACTATAACTGTTTTAAATGTGACTGAAACATCAGTTGATGTTAACTCTTCAATTGGCTCCACGAATGCAGCTGCTAATAGAACCTTATTTTATTCCAATGGTACAATCTATAGTCAGCAAGTGATGTCAAGTCCAAGACTTGTTTTGGCTGGATTAAAGCCCGGATGCAACTATACGATTTATTTAGTTGTTCAAAGCTATGACAAAAGTAAAACTTCAAATTACGTGAACATAATCACTGGTAGGTATCTTTCTCACAATGTCATTGACTAATAAGCTTGATTCAATGGTGTGGAAGAAATGTGAATTGCAGTATGAAATTATTGCTTATTAAATTTTGTGATGTTGGTCGTTTTTCATGGCTCTATATGGGCAGTCAGTGTATCAGAAATTCAAGATGCCTGGGTATATGTATTGTTGAAAATGCAGTTGTTTTATTTCTCTCAAATCTTTCAATTTTTTATTCTATGTTTTTGCTTAATGTTTTTGCTTTCATTGCAGAATCAGTTAAAAACTCAGTTTATCTTCTGATGGGTTTGTGTTATCAGGCAGAAGAGTTAGTGAGCATTCTAATCTTCTCCAAAGCACTGTTTAACAATCTGCATATCTTTTATTTTACAATAATTTTTCATCCGCTGTTAATAATTCTATTTTAAGAGTTGCGTATTGTATTGCTGAATTGACTTTGGTAGTTATTACTATTTGATGATGTGTTGTTATTCAGTGCCTGCTATGCCTGACACCTTCTGTAGCCTGTCTGAGATAACAAGTAACAGTATGAAGTTGACATGGAGTCCAGCTCTAGCTTCAGTTTCTGTCTTCTACACAGTCCAGTATGGCACAACTCGATTGGACAACCAAACAGTGACTCAAGTTTCTATTAGCAGTCTAACGCCAGGAGCAATGTACTTGTTTGAAGTTTGGGCAACAGTATCAGAAAGCATTGCAGTTCGGAGCAGAAGCATTCAGTGTTCAAACTCAACAGGTATAATAATAGCAAAACCCAAATTCTTTCAGAAGATCTAGGTAAATTTCAGCTGTATCTCGTTAACTCATTTTTAGTGATATAGAATTAGATATAGTGCTGAGATACATGTGCTACTGACATTATGTTATTCGTATAGCATACAAGACCACAGTATTGTCTGTGTATACTTATATAGTGGATGTATATGTATTTAATCAGGCGTGCATGTATTTGCTTTTGAACCTTTCTTTTTGCTCAAAGGAGCACTAGGCTATGTGTTGGTACAGGTTCTAACACCAACAAGTATGAATATTGGGATATTTTTTATCTTAAGGGTAGGTCTACATCAATTGATGCATTGTTGTTGAGCTACTGTTTCTTATTAGTCACTGGGTTTGATTAGATTAGATTCATGAGGAGATTAAACATTTTGCTCTTTGGAAAATCATCTCTAAGCCAACTGTTATCTTTAGTACATGTAAATGCAGTTAAGAATTTGTAGATCCTTGCTCGCTTGCACTTAGTCTTTAAAGCTATGCTCAGTATAGACATTTGATACGAGGAAACAATATATACCAGACGCCACTTTTTCATGTTTTGACTTTCAGCGTGAACCGTTGTGCATAATAGTTTTGTTTGTATCTTTATTTCAGAGCTCGATACTACAACCATAAATGTTTCAAATGTGACTGAAACTTCAGTTGATGTCAACTATTTAATTGGCTCCACAATTGCAACTGCTAATAGAACCTTATTTTATTCCAATGGTACAATCTATACAATCTATAGCCAGCAATTGATGTCAAGTTCAAGATATGTATTGACTGGTTTAAAGCCCGGATGCAACTATACGATTTATTTAGTTGTTCAAAGCTATGACAAAAGTAAAACTTCAAATTACGCGACCATAATCACTGGTAAGTATCTTTCTCATAATCATTTCGACTCCTAAGCTAAGTATATAATGCTATGGAAGAAACATTTTATTCTCTGGCAATATCAATATCAATATTCTCAGCTGTTATGGTGGTCTTTTATCATGACATTGCGGGAGCAGCCTATCAGAAAATAAAAGTACTAGGATATTGTGATCAGTGTAAGCAGTTTCACTTTTATCAATTCTCTGGATTTTTCATCATGACATAAGGTTGTTTTTATTTAGTGTCGACTTTTATTCGGGAGTGTCGATAATTATGCATTGTTGTTATCAGATTATGTTAGGTAGGGGCAAAGATTTAAATTTCAATCATTTCTGTCTCCATTGCAAAATCGGCTGTAATCAATATAATTATGTGATGTTGTGAAAATCGTGCAAAAGCATTCTAAAAAAAGAGCATGCTTGTCTTCTCCAATTACCGGTCATCATCATCATCAATAACCTTGGGCTCAATGCCCGTAGGAGTCCGACGCCACTCTCTGTTCTGAGACTGTCTCGTGCCATGTTGCCCAGCTTCAACCGGTCCGGTCAGCAGGTCTGCTCCATACCAATAACATCTTGGAGCACCTAGACCACCTTGTCTGATTGAAGAGACTCGTGAAAAAGAGGCATGAAGGACAACGTGGGTCAATGCCCGTTGTGTCCCACGCTCTCTCCCCCGACTCTCTTCACCGGTCTGTCTTGACCGGCCTGTGCATGTCTGCTCCACATCATGACACCTTGAAGCATCTGGGTAGTTATGTCACTTGTGTCGTGGTTTTTGCGGATTACACTCGTCTTGGTTTTTCACTGCCAGCGTATCGCCACCCATCTGGCAAACCTTCCTTCTTTTGTCCGGGCTTAAGCATCCTAAAAAAGAGCATGCTTGTCTTCTCCAATTACCGGTACTGAAGAACAATCTGAAATTCTGTTACTTTACAATATTTTGCTGTTGTTAAAAATTCTATTTTAAAAGTTTATGTTGTAACTGCATTAATGCAGGAATGATTTTGATAGTTATTACTGTTTAAGGATATGTATTGTTATTTAGTGCCTGCTCTGCCCGACAACATCTGTAGCCTATCTGAGATAACAAGTAACAGTATGAAGTTGACATGGAGTCCGGCTCTAGCTTCAGTTTCTGTCTTCTACACAGTCCAGTATGACACAAAACAATTGACCAACCTAACAGCGCCTCCAGCTTCTATTAGCAGTCTAACACCAGGAACAATGTATGTGTTTGAAGTTTGGGCAACAGTATCAGATAGCATTTCAACTCGGAGCAGAAGCATTCAGTGTTCAAACTCAACAGGTATAATGATAAAACCAAAACTCAGATTTAAGCAAACTTCAGCCGTATCTAGTTAACTCATTTTGCTGATATAAAAATAAATATAGTGCTGAGAGATCTTTGCTACTGACAGTATCGTATTGGTATAGCATGCAAGACGACAGTATTGTCTGTAACTATGTATACTACATGTAGGTCAAACTTATAAAGACACTGGTGTGGTCAGTGGCATTGTACAGATGCGAAACCTGGACCTTGAAGGCAGAGGACAAAAGAAGAATGTCAGCTTTCGAGATGACGACATAAAAGAGAAGATGCTGAGAGTTAGCTGGAGGGAGTACAGAACAAACGAGTCTATGCTGGAGGAGCTAAAGCCGGAACAGCGTCTGTTGAAGGTGGTGAAAAGAAAGAAGTTGAACTACTTTGGACACATGATCAGAGCGGACAATCTACCGACCTTCATATGTCAGGACGGCGTGGATGGAGAAAAGAGCCCGAGAAAAACCCAGTATACGCTGGATGAACGATGTTGAGAAGTGGATTGGGATGTCGATGACGGATTGCGTAAGGAGTGCTAGGGACAGAAAAGGGACAGTGTAAGAGTTGTGAAAAAATAACTGGGGGGGATTGGACCATTATCCACTTGGAATTGGGGTGTGAAAAACAGACTTTACTATGGGGCTCTAAGAAAGAATGGGAGGTTGAAACCCCTAACTCCCCCTCTGGCAATTCTCACCCTAGAGAGGGATGGAGGAAACTGACGTCGTTGGCTCTAGTCTCTGATCCGCAGTATTAGGATGGTCAAGATGATGATGATGATGATGATGATGTATACATGTATGATGGATGTATAATGTATATGCATTTAATTAGGTGTGCATTTGCTATGGAACCTTTCTATTCGCTCACAGGAGCACTGCCTATGGGTTGGTAGAGGCTCTAATACCGAAAAGTAGGAATATAGATATATTTTTTATCGTAAAGGTAGGTCTACATCAATTGATAAATTGTTCTTGAGCTAACTTGCTTATTAGTCACTATAGCTGGTTTCCTGGTGGGCTTTCCGCTTTGCATATTGCTGATGATGATGCTGTGCGCTGGCTTTGTGCAAACTGCAACCACTAAATATATTATAAATAGTTAGTCACTAGGTTTTATTAGATTAGATTGATTAGGAGATTAAACATTTTATTCTCCGGGAAATCATTTAAGGCCAACTGCTATCTTTGGTAAATGCAGTTAAGAGTTTGTAGATCCTTGCACAATGCACATAGTCTTTAAGGCTATGCTCATTATAAAAGATTGGTGACAAGAAAACGTAGGCCCTAATAATAGTACTAAACGCCACTTTTTCATGTTTGTCTTTTAGTGTAAAAACTTGTGCGTAATAGTTTTGTTTGCATCTTTTTTTCAGAGCTCGATGTTACAACCATAACTGTGTCAAATGTGACTGAAACTTCAGTTGAAGTCAACTATTTAATTGGCTCCACAATTGCAACTGCTAATAGAACCTTATTTTATTCCAATGGTACAATCTATACAATCTATAGCCAGCAATTGATGTCAAGTTCAAGATATATATTGACTGGTTTAAAGCCCGGATGCAACTATACGATTTATTTAGTTGTTCAAAGCTATGACAAAAGTAAAACTTCAAATTATGAGACCAGAATCACTGGTAAGTATCTTTCTCATAATCATTTCGACTTCTAAGCTAAATATAATTATGTTGAAGAAGCATTTTATTCTCTGGCACTACCCTAATCACTGGTAAGTATCTTCCTCAGAATGGAATTGGCTACTAAGCTAAATAATGTATCCAAGAAACATTTTATTATCTGGTACTATCAAATTATTGCTAAAACTGGCCTTGTGGTGTCAAATACGATATATATACGTGTTAAGGCGCCATATGAATTGTTTTGATATTTTATTATTTTTATTATCATCATGTCCTTATTGGTCTACCCAAGGTTCGCCTAGCTCCTCTGCAATCTGTTCTCAATGCTGCCGCTAGGCTCATTGCCCGCCTTCCTCGATTCTCCCACATTTCTTCATTCATGACTGAACAACTTCACTGGCTTCCACTCTCGACCCGTATACAATTTAAGGTCCAAATTTTGGTCATCAAGTCTCAAATGGGTCTTGCTCCGAAGTATCTGTGTGATCAGATACTTCGCCCCCTTTCTGCCACTTCGCTGCGTCCTCTTAGGTCCTCTGATCGGCTTGACCTCTTTGTCCCGCGAGTCAGGACCGCCATGGCGCAATCCAGATCATTTGCCTGCATTGGTCCCTCCCTATGGAATGGGCTTCCCCCATCAGTTCGCTCTGCCATCCTCTCTGGTAGTGTATCCTCATCTTTCTCTCGTCTAAAAACTTGCCTTTTTTCTCGGAGATTAACGCACTGGGAGCGCTTCTGAAAGGCTCTTGCTGCAAGAAGCGCTTTATAAATTGTCAGATAAGATAAGATGTTATTGCTGGAACAGGCTATCAGAAATTTAAAGTACTGATTGTGTAAAGCAGTTGTTTTACCTTTATAAATTTTTTCATCATGAGATTAGTTCCTAAGTGTTCCTTTAATTCTTTTTGTTTACTGGGGCTTTTATATGGCAATATCAGTAAATCTACATTGTTATTAGAATTAGAACATTATGCTAGGTAGGGACCAAGATTTTAAATTAAACCATTTCTTCCTCAATCGCAGAATCGGTTAAAAACTCAATTTATGTGCTGATGGTTTTGTGTTATCAGGCAGAAACATCAGAGAGAGCATGCTAATCTCCAAAGCACTGTAGAACAAGCTGCAATTCTGTTAGACTACTTTACATTACTTCACTGCTCTTTGATAGTTATTACTGTTTGATGATGTGTTGTTATTCAGTGCCTGCTATGCCTGACAGCATCTGTAGCCTGTCTGAGATAACAAGTAACAGTATGAAGTTGACATGGAGTCTAGCTATAGCTTCAGTTTCCGTCTTCTACACAGTCCAGTATGACACAAGACAATTGACCAACCTAACAGCGCCTCCAGCTTCTATTATCAATCTTACACCAGGAACAATGTACTTGTTTGAAGTTTGGGCAACAGTATCAAATAGCATTTCCACTCAGAGCAGAAGAATCCACTGTTCAGGCTCAACTGGTAGGAATTTTTGGAAAACCAGATATTCCAATTTATGTAAACTTTTTTATTAAATATTCTTTTCTCTGAGTTTAAGACAAATACAATTCTTATCAAATTAATTTTTTTGAACTGCTAACATTATGTTATCAGCATGAATTTTAAGAACGCAGTTCTGTCTGAAGCTTTGGTCACTTGCTACATTGCCCATGGTGATATGCATGTGCCACGCTGTCACATTTCAATTCGATCCCATCGTGTTTTCTCGCGTACATATAGAACCCATCCTTGAACTATCTGCCACTACTCTTCAACTAGCCTACATCGCTGCCTTTGGCTCTGTGCAGCATACATTTGCTGGCGGTTTTGAAATGCACTTGCAGTTCTAGAGTGAGGAGCCAAGCGGTCAAGTCTGTTGGATGAACGAAATGGACAGTTGGAGGAAGCTGAGTGACACCGAATTATAAGTTATAATGTCAACTAAATATTTGGGGCAACACCCGCTTAGCCTTGAGGATCAGAGTGAGCGTGTATGCGAGCATGGAGAGGAAGCGAATGAAGTTCTCAACCAAAATGGTAGAGCTGTGAGAGTGCCTGGGAAGGCGGGCAATCAGTCTAGCAGCTGAGTCGAACACCGAATCTATGATAGACGACCTTTAGGAAGACCAATGAGAAGAGAGTTGCACTTAGTCAATTCATCATCATCATCATCATCATCAATATCATTGGGCTCAATGCCCGTAAGAGTCCGACGCCACTCTCTGTCTGAGTCTGTCTCATGTCATGCTGCCCAGCTTCAACCGGTCCGGTCAGCAGGTCTGCTCCATACCATTGACATCTTGGAGCAGCTAGACCACCTTGTCTGACTGAAGAGAATCGTGGGAAAGAGGCATGAAGGACAACATGGGTCAATGCCCGTATGTGTCCCTCGCTTTCCCCCCGACTCTCTCCACCAGTCTGTCCTGACAGGCCTGTGCATGTCTATGTCTGCTCCACATCATGACACCTTGAAGTATCTGGGCCGCTCTGTCACTTGTGTCGTGGTTTTTGCGGATTTCAATCGTCTTGGTCTTTTCCTGCCAGTGTATCGCCACCCATCTGGCAAACCTTCCTCCTTTGTCCGGGCTTAGGACCGGCACAGGAACTTTGTTGGTTCCCTGTGGCGGAGGATGGATGCAGTTTAGCGTCGTGCCCAAGACCAGAATTAAGGTAGTGAAGATGGGAGGAGGAGACAGAGCGACGAATGATTTTGAGACATCTTTCTTGAAAATAAGAGGAGTGTGTCAGATTTTTAAATATTTTCAGTCAAGCTAAGTGAGCTATCAAGTACAACAGTTGCCGAGGAGGAAAACAGTGGAATTTTTCAGAGAACAGAACCTGGACAAGCTTCTGGAGCTTTTTGGGGGGGGGGGGGTTACTAAACCAGATAATTGAGTCTTTGAAGTATTAAGCACGAGGCGATTAGAGGACATCCAGGCGTGGAGATGATTACCGGTAATAAGAGATTTAATAAAGTTAAAATAAACCCAACTCAAAGCAACTGGGATGATGGTAGGGCACAATGGACAAATGCCTGGACACTATCAGCAAAGAGATGGCCAGCAGCACCACAGATCAAGAAAAGAGAGCAGATGTCAACCGTGTTAAGAATAAATATTTACTCTAGCTGCTCCTTGAGCCTCCTTCCTCACCAAAGCCTGCATGTACTAGCTACATATATTTATGTTGTTAAAGATTATTGATTAACGGTACCCAGTATATACACCGTGGTTAAAAAAGTAAGCCAAATTGTTTTGCGTATATCTCTAATACCTGATGACATATCAAGCTCAAATTTTCCAAATATTTAGAGAATTGGACCAAGAATATGATCGCAGAATTTCATGAGATAAAGTTGAACGGATAAAAATATATGAATCTTTCAACTTCATATCCCGAAATTTCAGTTTACAAGCAATTTTATGTTAGATTCAATGAATCGTAGGCCAGACTTAAGCCTGTGTAAAAGTTATATCCTCTCATGCATGTGGGCCCTTGTGCTTCCAGAGGCGTTGTGAATTCGCGAATGTTGTGCATTAAAGGGATTATTAAAGGAGGCAATGGCAGAGTCATTCTTAGTAATCGCTGGTGATAATTAACAACCAGCAGAACTTAGAGTTATGAGGGAAAGGATTTAGCGTCAATTGAGTTTTTGACATGTTTTCTTGATTTTCGAATGTTTTTTTGGTTCATAGCACGCATGATGCTTGTAGCTGTTTCACTGTATAAATTTTGTTCATAGGACCAGGGATTCCCAGCAATATCGTTGTCTCCAATGTTAATACATCATCCATGAGGATTGACTGGTCAACAAGTGGCACAAAAGTCGTCAATTATGTGGCTGTCAATTACACATGTGCAAACATCCAGACAAGTCAGAATGCCACGACTTTTAATTCGACAGTGCTGAGTAACCTTACACCAGGTTGCAACTATTCTTTCTGCATTACCATCTACAGCTTTGACCAGAAGGCTTCCGGCTGTTCATGGAATGTTACTTGTAAGTTCAGTTTCTTCTGTCCAACATAATAACTGGTGACACAGTCTGGTGTAGAGTTTAGAGCACCTGCCTATCTACTCGGGAAGAGCAGCGTAACGATCGCCAACCCTGTCTACTCGATTCTGCAACATGTTGCTCACTGACGCATGGCTGAGCAACGGGGATTGTCCCAGAAAAGAAACTTTTGCTTAATTGTCTTCTCGCCTTGGATCGCATTTCATTTAATGAAATGTATGACAGCATATCAGCAAAATAGAAATCAGCAAGGCATCACAATTGAGTTCTGAGTCGCTCCTGAGTGACCTATAGGAACTCATGTAGACATAGCTTTGGCACACCTGCTGAAGTTGAGCTGCATTATTGTATTGTATTGTATTTAAACATTTATAAAGCGCCTCTAGTAGGGTGAACCGATCAGAGGCGCTCCCACAAGGCCCGCAAGAAGAAATAAGTTTTGAGAAGAGACAAAGCAGAGGAGAAACTACCAGAAAGAAGTGTAGAGCGAACAGAAGGAGAAAGGGCATTCCAAAGAGAAGGACCAATTGAGACAAATGATCGAGACTGAGCCATAGCAGTTCTTGACCGAGGAACCAAGAGGTGAAATCTGTTGGATGAACGAAGTGGACGGTGGGAGGAAGCCGAGTGAGGACAAAGTAAATTTTTTAATTATTTAAAATTATTATTAGACATTATGTAGTGATGCCTCGTGTGGATTACCAACTAAACACGAGCAGCGCTATATAGCAGATTTCACCATTTGACCAATGTCATGTGGAGCGGAGAGTAGCTGAACCTACCTATAGAGTCTCTGGTTGAAGTGTTCAGCCATGATTATCTCTCAAAACTAGAGTATTTCTGTGTACATGTAATACAATGATGCAAACAGCAATTAAAAACTATTGTAATTTGTTCAAATTTTTCTTGTGGAGAATTCTCATTCCTGGGGCGAACTTCCCTTCCAGAGACGTCTAGATTAAACACTGTATGTATGATGATTATTTCTATGTGGTTGAATCACTTGTATCTGTTACAAGTGCTTGTTGTTGGTTCATGTTTATTTAGATCCTGATATGCCTACGATTATCGGAATGGATGACTTTACAACCAGTTCTTTCCATGTCACATGGCAATTTGGCTTAACGAATTCTGTTAATAACATTGTCCTTACCTACTGCGATGTCGCAAGGAATTTGGAGTGCAGAAATGTGTCTGTCCATAATATGTCTACGTCTGTGATGCTGACAGATTTAGCTTCAGCCACAAATTATAGCCTCGTACTTTTAATGGAGAGCTATGGGAAACCTGTAGCATCCTCACCTGCGTGGGCTGTTACAAGTAAGAGTTTTTCAAGCATTTACCGAATTTTTAGACAAAATTCTATGATTATTCTACACTTATAGAACAATTGTTGCCAACATCCATTCTGGTGCACTAGCAGGTGCCGGTGTCTGCGGTTAGCATCTGTCATAGTGTACAGAATGGACTTGTTTGAGTGTGTAGCAATAATTATATCAAAACCCTATCAGGCTATCACAGAACCTTTCAACATTTTAACAACGAGCTTGCCCCATAAAGTGACTGGTAAACCAATGCAGCTCATCATTAAATTGTTGATTACCCAATACTCTCAATGCAGGAATAAATAATGAACATGATAGCTGGTTTGGCTTAGATGTTAGCCATGGATGGCCTTTTAATGACGAGCATTGTGAGTATTTTTCACTTACATGTTTAACATCTACAACCAAACTTAATGAAAATTAAAGAATTTTCTTCTTTGATTGTTATCCTCCGAAGTTAAAACTCTGTGCAGCAATATCTCTTCCTAATTTTCATTAAGTTTGGCTGTAGATGTTAAACATGCAAGATAGCAATGAGAGACTGTATCATTAGCCAAGGCTTGCATTGTTCTAGGAAGAACACCACATTCGAACAGTTAAGTCTTATAATTACAAAAATGACATTATCTGGAGTGAATCGAGTGATCGAAGAAATTTTTGTCAATTGATAAATTGTAACTGTCATCCACAGTCAGACATTATTGATGTGGCCGTTTGTATGTAGTGGCCGTTTATTGGCAGAGCGTCAACCAAAGACAAAATAACAGCAATCAGCACAAACTCAATAACTTTCGAGTGATTGATGCACAAGTCAAAGGATCAATCCAAAAGGGTCATATGGACCCACTGAGACTGGGTTAACCCTTTCTTTTGGATAACATTTGACTGTAAACAGTGGCAAGCTGAAATATAGGCTACTGCATGAAACGAACATAACTGAAACGAACTAAAACATGACCAGTGGTTTAAATCTAGTAGACAGAGATTAAACAGTCTTTTATTTTTTTATTAAACAGTTTAACCAGGTTTATGGTTAGCAGGACAAAATTTGTGGCCCTGTGGGCTGCACTGCATATTTCAATCAGTAGCAGTAAGTCTGTTATTATTTTAACAAAGCTCATAACGTACCCATTTAATATGAGTTAGAATTGTAACATGTAAATGATTTGAATTTTAAATAATTGTAAATGACTTAAAAAATTTTCTTACTGCATAACTGAATGAACCATGCAGAAACTTGTCGTTATGTTAAGCAGTCATATCTTGTACATTGTTGGGAACAATAAATTTGATTTAATTTTATTTGAATGTTCTACTGTAGGGCCAAACTTGACTGGCGATTGTACGGTGGACTTGCGAAATACGACAAGTATGCTTTTGTCATGGTCAATACCAGAACACACGGTACCTCTCACATACAGAGTCAGTTATCCCAACATTACCCTGAATTCCAGCTCTTCCTCTGCACCAAATATAACATTTGACGTGCCTGAAATGCCATACTTAGCCACAGATCTTTTGCCAGGTGCTACATACGGAGTTTTCGTTCAGGCATTGACGAAGGACACAGCAAAGTCGATCGATCCATTTACGCAACTTGAAAGCGAAGCAATAACATGCATTTACACAACTGGTACTGTTTTCTCAGCATTTGTTTTCCATGTTAATGATTGTGCGGCTTTATGCCAATTTATCTTGTACTGTTTCATATTAGCATGGAGGTCTGACAGAGTCATGTGGCTTGAACTTGAAAATGATCAAAAGAAGTAGCAAGTAAAAGTGGGTATCATAAAGATTTAGTGATATAACATACCATAACAAACCCCAACTCTTACCCCATAAAATCCAGGTACATGGTCATCCATTAAGGATGCCCATAAAGATGGAGAGAGAGAGATGTAACCCAACTGCAGAAAAAGGTGAAAAAAGGAATGGGTACTGGTAGAAAATGGAATGGATACCCGTAGTTATGCCTAATGTGATCGTACACATCTAGCTTTGGCACATAAAGGTATAGTTGTTTCTAACTTAAGTCCGAGAGCAGACAGCCTGTACTTTGTTGAAGCTAATTATAGTCTCTCTGTTGAACCATTCAGCATCAAAGTACCGTACTTCAACCTGCAGCAAAAATTAGTTCTGCAGGATGAACAGAGGGCTTAATCCAGGCTTTATTGGCCACCTCAGTAGACTCTTTTAAATCAAAACTTAAAACTTATCTGTTTGCTAAGGCTTATCCTGCAGTTAGCTGTTTGTGAGGCGCCCTTGAAGCGGTATGGCCGCGTTACGGCGCCATATAAATTGTCGTTATTATTATTATTATTACTATTCATAAATTTATTATTATTATTAAGGGGAAGCCGAGAATAATTCCATACAATGGCCCATGTGAAAACCATTGGGAAGAGGAGTCAATATATATTAGGTCATTTTGTGGATGATATACTTTATGCATGAGATCTATTGGACTTTACGGGTTTATTTTGTTTCCTTTGATTAGAACCACAGCCGCCTATTAATCTGGTTCTTGAGGGACTAAACGAAACCTCCGTCAGTGCCACTTGGATGGAAAATTCCACTAGTATTCAGGTGCGTTTTGTGTGCCTGCTTACTTGCCTATTATTGTGTAAAGTAAAATTAAATTATGTGATCAATACAACTGAACATTTATAAAACTACATTTGTGTTATTATGGTAAAGTCTGGCACTGGCAGCAGTAGCATTCTCTTTGGAATGTACTTCTTCATCTGTTCACTCAACAACTTACTGTCTGTCGGTCTCTTCTCTCTTCTCTGTTATTAAAGCCTGCTTCTTCTTGTATGGCCTTGTGCACTGGGGTGCTTCTGAACGGTTCACACTCTACTATAGGCTCTTTACAAATGCTCGGCTACAATACAGTGCAATAGTAGTAATGGCCGCAATTGCAGTCAGTGTGAAAGTATTTTAACATTGGCGTTGTTATGTGTTTTAGACCTCATTTGATGTCACCTATTATTTAACATCTGGCGATATAGATCTCCGTCAGACATCCTGTAGCTCAACTGCGACTTCTTGCTTGATTACTGTCAAAAGTGGAGATCTGGCTGGATCGCCATACACAGTTTGTGTTGCATCAGTTTCAAATTCTGTTCAGAGTGCCCTAACATGCAAGAATGTGAAAACTTGTAAGTGTAAACTACAAAGTAGATTTTATTTGAGTTGTATACTATAGAAAATGCTTCCAAGTTGCAGTTATCTTTTAGGTAGGTGAGTTCAAAGAGGCTGTCATGTCTAAGATTATGACTGCCCTACTAACAGTTTGACAATGTAATCTGTGCTGATTTCATATGATTGACCCCCAAATGTGGACCTTGGTCACAGAGGTCAGGTGCCTACATATTGTCATAATTCAAAGGTTCATCTCTCATGATATCTGCATGTATTAGTCGCTTGTGAAATTAGTCACTTGTTTTGTGAATATGCATCATTTGAAAAAACCTTTTAAAAATGTATAGTACATGATCTTGATTAGCAACAGTGCTTAAAGTTCATGGAAGTTCCGTTTACAGGCTGTGCTGGTTTAATAAGTGGCAGTACGGTGTGCAGATTTGAAAAATAAGTGCACGGACGCTGTCCATGACCGTCCAGCCACACTTAGACCTTTATAGCAATCTGTGAGCACTGGCTTCCACGTCTCTACTCTAGGCTTATACCATGAAAACTGAATATGTTCAGTGTAAGTCATAGAGAGTGAAAGATAAATTATTTCAAGGGGAGTAATAGACATCCATCATCTGACCGAGTTTTCTTTCAAATGTAACCAAACTGTTTAAAATTATACATTTTCCTAAGACACAATTGGACGCACACACACAACACACAAATGTATGTTGCATATAGTTTGAGAGTTATATAGGGGCATTCCCAGCTGTGCTTTAGAGACTAGAAATAAAAAGAGATAAAATTATGTCAGAAGATAAAACGTAAGTAGAATGAGTTATGATTATGAATTCGAGTATGAAGTTCTGCATGGGGTTTGGGAATTTGTTGCATTCAAATGAGATGGGTCAATATTGCTACATTAATGCAAGTTAAACTCGAATTATCTGAGTGACTTATTTTCCGTTGTTTCAATCTGTTCAGCATGGCAATATCATCTTGTTTTATTCTTCATTCAGATCCATATCGACCCATGCAACTGACATATAATGCAACCTCTGAGAGTGTTACAGTAATCATCTGGCATCCTTCGAATACGGCTACTGTCGATCAATATTTTACCAAAATAACCAGTTTTCCAGGGGTTCTTCCTGGGCTCAATATGTCCAAGGAGGTCAGCTCAGCTGGAGCAGAAACAGAAGTTAAATTTATAAATCTGGTTGCTGCTTCCAACTACAGAGTTGAAGTCACTTCTGTAATCTACGGTGAATGTGGCCAGCCTGCCATATGTGGGTATCAAAGCCTGCAACCAGCTACAGTAAACATCACTACTATAGCAGGTTTGTTAATGCTTTATATTATTTATCTGTAGAAGTTGTTTGTGCTGTGTTCAATGGTAAGCAATCCAAGACACGTTCAATAGTTGGTATTGCAATAGATAGAGCTGTATTTGATATTGCCCTTGTTTGAAAGTTTAGAAGTGCACGTAAGACAGGGTGGATAAAAATCGTGATTTTTAATAAAAATCAAAAAATCGGATTTTTTTGATTTAAATCGGATTTTTTTGATTTAAATCGGATTTTTTTGATTTAAATCGGATTTGTTTGATTTATATCGGATTTCTTTCTTATAGTTCGGATTTTGTATGTAGTGCCTTTTTGGGTATCAAGTCACATGCTTCATTAGGTAATAGTTATTCTACAGCTATACAATACAGGGTGGATAAAAATCATGATTTTTTCACTAAACATAAAAAATCCGATTTTTAAAATTTAAATCCGATTTCTTTCTACTAGTTCTATGTTTGGATTTACTGCCTCCATGTGGGTATCAAGCCACTATGCATTATTGTAACTGATATTTGGTATTCGGTAACAATTATTACCTTCTTTAGTTTTGCAGTTATACAATACAAATTAACACCTTTGAAGTGGTATATATATATTAGGGTGTCTCTTAGCACAATGGGGAAAAAGATTTGGGGGATTTTTTTTCATATCACCCTCACAAGTTGTTAGGTTTATTTAAATAAAATTCTACAAAAATTTCATTAAAATTGGGTAAAATTTAGAGGTCGCCCTCTAGCCTCAAAGTTTTGCATGTAACAGGTTCACTTCGACAATGGGAAATCATGTAGTCTAATGTCGCATAATGATTAATCATCATTTCTAGTGCTAATCAATTTGCCTTGTTTATATGACATACTGGTATGTATGTGCACTTGATATATGGCCCATTCAAGAATACTACTCAGAAGTGCTCCCTACTATGGCACGGACACTGAATCTGAGATTCACACCAAAGCGCATGAGCATTTGGTGGCATTTTGGAGTTTGGTCATGAGTCAAGTCTTTCAGAGGAATTCAACTCTGACAGGTCTTTAGAAGGATTATAACTGCAAAAGGTGCCATCTTGCACTCCAGCACTATAAATAAGGATTTCAAGATGGTCGTTAATACTCATTATGCTGTGTGGAAGTTGGGTCTTCCTTTGGCTTCCCATCCCAATGTTCTGCCAATTGTGCCAAAGGCACAGCCTACAGCGAACTCTGATTTTAGGTTGTGTTATACGGTTATTGGCGCTGGCACGATGAATTATTGTAGCCTGCTGTTGATATTCAAATATATAATGACATGCCCAAGGATACATGCAACTTCACTAACAATAACGGTGGCATTTCTGGATGAGACATTGGTTCTGTCGAACATACAGGGTGGCGCAGAAAAAACCGGACTATTAGTTTTTGCAATTGCATCGCTTGAATAATCAAAGTAATTATCACTTTAAAACTATCATTAGACAGAAATGACACAGAAAAATGAGAACGCTGCATAAAATAAAACTGACATCAAGTATTCTATGGCGTTAACTATTCTTTGTACCGTCATGGCGAAGCGTCTGCTGACAATTGATGATAAATCGTTAATTCGTGCGTTAAGACTCGAAAAAGGATGGGGTTCGCTTCGAATGGTTAGAGAATTCCCACAACGACAATGGAAGCGAAGTACGTTGAATGATTTGATTAAAAAGATCGACGAAACTGGCGACACTAAAAGAAATCAGGGTAGCGGTCGACCGCGATCGGTTCGTACGGCTGATAACGTAGCGAAGGTCGAGGAACTGATTTCAAGTCAAGAAGACCAACCGGGAACAAGCAAATCTCCGAGCGAAATTGAACGTCAAACTGGTAGGCTATATCTCGTAGAACTGTTCAGCGTATTACTGCCAGACATTATAGCTCACTCTGGTGACAATTTCACTTTCCAACAGAATGGAGCGCCTGCTCATCGTTCACGAAAAACAATTGCTTTTCTCACTGCTCACGTTCCAGACTTTATTGAACCAAAAAATTGGCCACCGAACAGTCCGGACTTGAATCCCGTAGACTATTCGATCTGGGGGAATGCTTCAGCAGCTTGTCTACAGGCAGAGAATTCGAGATATTGAACATTTGAAAGAAGTTCTGACCGCATGCTGGGACGAAATCAGCGAGGACACTATCAACCGGGCTATTGGACAGTTTCGCAAGCGATTATCATTGGTTATCGCAGCAAACGGAGGACATCACTTTGACTTAAATTTCTTACGCATTCAGAAAACTCTGAAATTTTACAGTTCATTCAATGTTAGGCTATATTAAATGCGAAACCAATGCCATTTTTCTGTGTCATTTCTGCAGTCTAATGATAGTCTAAGGCAATAATTACTAATAGTCCGGTTTTTTCTGCGCCACCCTGTAGATAGTGTCTACGAGACTTTATGTTTAACCATGTTCTCTTTGGAGTTGAACCTTTGCTGTAAGCACAGGCAGGATGGTAATCTCCCCTCTTTTTGGCAACACCATTTGATAAGTCAGAGTCTAGAACAGCCCGACTGGTCGATGCTTTGATGTCTTTTTGTGATCACAAAAAGCGTTCAAATTGCACCTGATCACTCTTGTGCACTCTGTTTGAGGTGATACTGGACCATATATGTCACTTTCCTTCCTAAATATGCCTTTGCCTATATGCGTGACGTTCTTCACTGGCTTCCTGTTTCTCAGGGCATCTTCCGAGCTGCTCTTGTTTGGCGTTCTTATTTACGCCTCATCGTATCTCATTGTGTCTGATCTTTGTTGACCTGTCTCTCTGGCCGACAAAGATTGCATAACCTTTGTTCTTCTGCAATGGCCATGGAGAGCTGTCGGTTCTGCGAGCGCACACTTCTATTAGAAGCGTTGAGCTATTCCGATTGTGAGTCCATGCATCTGGAATGGCCTCCACTGGCTCCCACTCAAGAAGCGAATTGAGTATAGGATATCTACTCTAGTCTGGCGCTACATGCTAGGCCTTGTTCCTGCCTACCTTTGTGATCTCTGTAGCCCTACACTTAGTTCTCACCATTTCCACTCCCTTCGTTCGACTGAACAAAGTCTGCTCTTAGTCCATTTTGTTCGTACTTCCACTATGCAGAACCATGTTTTCTGGGTGGTAGGACCCTCATCCTGGAATGGTCTTCCACTGACCCTCCGCCTCTTTGTAAAAATACTTCTCAGGCTTTCCTCTCTCTCACCTTAAGACAGTTTTATTTGGCCGCGCTGAGGTTGGGAGCGCCTCTGAGTAGCCCCTGAAGGGGTGCTGTATAAATGCATCAAATGAATGAATGAATGAATGAATGAATTAGACTTGCGATGATGGCTAGGTAAAACTCGTCTGATTTCTATAAGTCGCACAAATCTCATTCCGTTAGCTGTTGCTGGGTTGAAAGTGCCTATGCGTAGGTCGCTTGAAAAGGCGCCATATAAATCATCGGAATGAATAAAAGTGAACAGAAGATAATAACCTGATTTACTCCTTCTACATATTGAAATTAGCTAATCAATAAGTCAATCTAAAACTTCTTTAGCAAAGCGAACGATGTGGCATATTTTTAGACAATAGGACTACATGTGTTAAAACTTTGACATCAAAGGGCGACCTCTAAATATTCTCCGATTGCCTTCAAATTTTTTTATAATTTTTTTCTCCATCAACCGCACAACTGGAAGGGGTGATAGATTAAAATTTCGAACTTTCAATTTTAAGAGACACCCTAATATATATATACTTAATACTAATAGTGCGATCGATGAACAATCAGTTAAATTACTTAAATCCAATGAAGAAGTCAATGTTCTGTTAAACTGTGAAATCAGATCGCTATGTAAGTGGTTAAGTTACTGATTCATGCTGAATGCACTAACTGGCAGCTGCACTGCTGCAGCTAAGTGGGAAAAAACCTGCAAGTTGTGTGGCACAAAAGCATTGATTGAAATTTATTTTCACTATTCGATTTAAATCGTGATTTTTATTACCGATTTAAATCAATGATTTAAATCAACCGATTTAAATCATCTCCACCCTGACGTAAGACCGTGCATAGTGACCATCTCAATAGAGCATTAACCCTGTACTTCCACATTACAGATAGAGCGAGTCCTCTAACCAATCTGCTACCCAGACCTGTGATAATGAAAGGCACTCCAGCAGTATGTAAAGAAAAGCAATATGGAATATTCATTGTAGCATCGTGTGTCAACATAGTTCATTAGAAAAAGTTATGGGAAACCAGGGAAAGCTACAATGATTGGAGAAGAAATTAAATGATAAGGTCATTTATTCAACAATATTGGAAAAATGTTAGGCATTTTCAGGGGCTGGACCATTTTCCTTGAATAGACACCTCTGCAATTCCATCTGGCCTGGTAAACTACGGTATATGTAATTGTGCCTGTTGTCAACATCTAAGAACTATTCTGTGTAACAAGTGCTGATCTGGCAGTGCCATTTCATGGATATCATACAGTGTAGATGTTTTGACAGAATGCATCAATGAACAATGTTTGTGTTTTTTACTCTATTGAATGAATTTTGTTCTTTCAGGTAGTGACTTCATAAAAATCATCTGTCTTGCAGTCATTATTCCATCATGTGTTATTATCATCCTGCTAGTCATCATTATAGTTATCCTCATCCGCAGAAAAAAGCATGGAGATCTAACTGACGATAAACATTCAGATGACGATGGACCAGAAGACAACGTAAGATTTCTTAATTGTGTTCTCTGCTGCTGATGAATTATTTCATTGTGTGTTGAGTTGTGGCAACACAGCAGATTTGATTCATCAGATCAGTTGGTGACTATAGTGACAATGGTCTGCTGCAGGATTTCACAATGTAGTAGTAGTAGTAGTAGTAGTAGTAGTGGTAGTGGCAGTGGCAGTAGCAGTAGCAGTAGCTGTTGTAGTAGTAGTAGCAGTACTAATCATAAAAAATTAGTGAATATGTGAATCTGAGCCTTGAGATATATATGCATTTACGGGAGCCGGACATTTACCCCCCTGGACATATTCCCCCCCGGACATATTCCCCCCCCGGACATTTACCCCCCCGGACGTTTTCCCCTCCGTTTTTGACTAGGACATTTACCCCCCCGGACAATTTCCCCCCTCTCTGTACATATAGGTTAGGCATCGTGATGATCGGTTAGGATCAGGTTAGGCCTCGTAAGGGTCGGTTAGGGTCAGGTTAGGCATCGTGAGGGTCGGTTAGGGTCTGGTTAGGCATCGTGAGGGTCGGTTAGGGTTAGTGATAGGGTTAGTGCAGTCATTCATTAACATAAGTTAAGCATCGTGAGGGTCGGTCAGGTTCAGGTTAGGCATCGTGAGGGTCGGTTAGGGTCAGGTTAGGCATCGTGAGGGTCGGTTAGGGTCAGGTTAGGCATCGTGAGGGTCGGTTAGGGTTAGTGATAGGGTTAGTGCAGTCATTCATCAGCATCTATAAGGACTCTTATGGGGGGGGAAATGTCCTAGGTCGGAGGGGGAAACGTCCGGGGGGGTAAATGTCCGGGGGGGAATATGTCCGGGGGGGAATATGTCCAGGGGGGGAAATGTCCTACATCCTGCATTTACGATGTAGTCTGAGCAACTTGTCTGGGATCTTATTTATTTTATTTTTATTTATTTATCCAATTCTATAGTGCTCCTTCAAGCTCTCCACTCAGAGGCGCTCCAGACTACAGCACAGACACTACATCGGAGTTTCACGCCGAAACGCCCAAGCAATTGCGAGTGAAGGACTTGCTCAAGGTCCCTACATGGTGGCTCGAGGTGGATTAGAACCTGCCAGCCTGGAGCCCTCCGGCTTCAAGGCACCGACGCCACCACTACACTACTGCACCCTCAAACCCATGACATTCGATTACGAATCCAGTCTCCTACCACATAGATCAATATATGCCATAAATTTATTTTGATTTTCGTTTTGAAGCAAATATTAACCATTCTCTGCTTGAAGGAATTGCCTATTTCTTTTCACACTGTCTTTTGGAATATCAGTGGAATTTGTGCGTGTGAATGCACCTACGCTCTTAACGCACTCCTAGTTTTTGATGGTTGGAAATATCGCAGGATGCAGTAGATAGAGTTCATTGTTGTCATCTGAAACAGAACTGCCAGTGTACTGCAATGCATGAGTGTAGTATGCTGTGCGATATATTTGCATACTCTTGATTTCATCTCTGAACTTGCAGCAAGCATTTTTGTCATGTATGTGTGCAGAAACGAAAGTCCATATTCGATCACCTAAAGATTAGTGGTTCTGAAAAGAAGACTACGGGACCAAAGTATGTGCGCCACCTTCTGTCACATTTTGTAAATTATATGTATGCAATGCTGTATTGTGGCTGACTGACTGTGACCTTGGAGTCGGCTTGGACACACTTTATACTCCAGAGATTCAATTTACCTGGTGTTTAATATTTTTTATAGCCCTTTTATGACATAACATTATAGGAATACAATGACCCCATGGCAGCTTCACAGAGCACATATTCTGGTGACAAACGGTGAGAAGAATATTTGCATGGGCAAAACTTTCTATGGTTATAAAATGTAAAAGTGAGTTCCTAGATAATCTTTCATTAGCAGTTTATGACTAGAATCTTTGCTATTTATAACAACAAAGATTCAGTAAACAAGGCATATTCAAATTTTAGCACAATTGACAAAGAAAATGCTATATGATCTGCTGTGAAAGTCAATAGTAATTAGACCTTATAAATCAATCAATCAGAATCAAGGGGCGCTATAATAAATGTTTTGACTCATTCTAACAATGTTTTAACTCATTCTAAAAACCATTTTCTATAGCATGGCAGTAACATTAAATCATGAACTGTTGTAGCAAACCAGTGCATGTAGAAAACTTTCCTCATCATGTTCAGCAGCTTGAAAAGGACAGCGGTCTATTGTACACTGAGGATTATGAGGTACTGCTTGTGTTCTTCAATCTTTACAGTACAGATTGTCTTTCTTATAAATTATTGATACCACGAAGTATGCTTTTGAGTATAGTTGCCATGTAGGAATAAATCATGTCTTAATTTAAATATATGAATAACGCTGTTTTACAGTTTACTCCTGGAACTCTCCAATACTTTGAAAGATTTTCCTCAATTAATCAAGATAGTTAGTTACAAAGTAAGAAGCTTTAAGCCATGAAGAACCTTTAAATCGTCACCCTTATTTAGATACAAACTTACCTCCACTTATAGTATGGCTATGTCTGAATTCTCCAATTTTTAGTAGATTATCCTGTATTAATTAGACAAAAGTAGGTAGAGCTACTTTTAAAAGTAGGTAGAGCTACTTTTAAAAGTAGGTAGAGCTACTTTTAAAAGTAGGTAGAGCTACTTTTGAAAGTAGGTAGAGCTACTTTTGAAAGTAGGTAGAGCTACTTTTGAAAGTAGGTAGAGCTACTTTTCGAAGTAGGTAGAGCTACTTTTCAAAGTAGGTAGAGCTACTTTTCAAAGTATGTAGAGCTACTTTTCAAAGTATGTAGAGCTACTTTTCAAAGTAGGTAGAGCTACTTTTGAAAGTAGGTAGAGCTACTTTTGAAAGTAGGTAGGACTACTTTTGAAAGTAGGTAGAGCTACTTTTGAAAGTAGGTAGAGCTACTTTTAAAAGTAGGTAGAGCTAATTTTGAAAGTAGGTAGAGCTACTTTTGAATGTAGGTAGAGCTACTTTTGAAAGTAGGTACAGCTACTTTTGAAAGTAGGTAGAGCTACTCTTGACTTGCAAAAGAAATCTTTTGTTTTCTAGGATCTGAAACTGATCGGCAGGGATCAACCGATGTCGTGTTCAGAGTTGGAACACAACCGAACGAAGAATCGCTATGGCAACATAAAACCATTCGACATAACTCGCGTCAAGCTACTTCCGGTTGAGGATGAGGAAGGAGCGGACTACATCAACGCCAGCTGGATGCCGGTCAGTCCATCTATCCTTCTCCAGTTTACGGAAAATTTGATATCTGTGATTGGGAGCGGTGACTTCAATATGCAAAGTTTATGAGAGGGTTTTGTTGAAGTATGCATCTATTTATGAACATTTCTTATAGCGCCCCCAAGATCACTACTCAGAAGCGTTCCCGATTACAGCACGGACACTGAATCAGAGTTTCACGCCAAAGCGCTGAGCAATTGCGAGTGAAGGACTTGCCCAAGGTCCCTACGCGGCGACTTTAGGTGGATTCGAACCTGCACCCCTCCGATTGCATGGCAACGAACATACACACTACACCACTGTGCCCCACAAAAAATAATACAGTGTTCAAACATGACTGTTTTCAGGGCTTTAATTCGAAGCGGGAGTTCATCGCCACGCAAGGTCCACTGCCGTGTACGAAGGATGACTTCTGGAGAATGATTTGGGAGTACAACTGCCGCGGAATTGTTATGCTGACCAACTGCATCGAGAAAGGAAAAGTGAGACATTAAGTCACTAGAACTACACGTTGTCCCAATTGAACTGATACCCTTTTTGTTTTGTCGATATATTTGTCAATTCTAAATGAAACTCAATAAAATTTCAGAGAATGTAAGAGGGATAAAGTATCAATGTTTCCTGAAAATTTTATCCAATTCTACAAACAGAGTCCGAAGTTATGCACGGTAGAGGGTTGACCACTTGCCCTCATTAAAACTGATCCTTGTTGCTTCTATATGCAAAGAATGCTTTTGCTCAGATACTTTGACATCATATATGTTTTTACACAGCTTGTATCATTATCATTAATTTTCTGCTTAGTTGTATTTTTGCTGGTGTTACTTTAGAACAAGTGTGATTACTACTGGCCGCAAGACACGGAACCTGTCGTGTACGGTGATATCCAGGTTTCAATAACGAAAGAGGAACTGACACCGCTCTGGAACATTCGACAACTTTCCATATCTATGGTAACGACTGAAACCATGTTAATTGGCTAATTCATTTAGTGTGAGTCTATTGGCTGATCAATGATCATATAGCACATGGATGTGGGATCACTTCCTGCTACCTTCCCAGAGGTCCACTCATTCTTTCAGTAGGCTGATGGCAAACAGAGTAGTAGGACGTGATGGACGCCTTGCAAGGTTACTTAACTTAGAGCTTAGTCCATCCCGTGCAGATCTGCACATCGGGAAACCTATCGTCTCCGTTCCTCTCTGTCCGCCGCCAATTCTCTGGCCTCGTCCCACGACATCTCCAGGCATCTCAAGTCCTCTCTGATGGTCTCCGGCCAGTTCTTTCTCGGCCTTCCTCTTTTCATGAAAATGTTGCGCTTGTTTCTGTTGCATTCATGTTTTTTTACCCGGGTGGGTTACAAGCCCACCGCACAACCCTCCTCCTGGTCCTTTATCCTGGCTTGGGACAGGGTCAGACATCCTGAGATAATCTGAGGCGGTTGCCGACAGTTAAATTCCACTCCTGTACATAATAACTTGCGATCATCCACACAAACTATGTAATTGTAATTGTAATCATACTGTGTTGTGTCAGTTTTATATTAAAATGAAGATTATTTATTATTTGTTTGTTTGTTTTAATGTGCACTTATTATAGCGCCCCTTCAAGCTGGCTACTCAGAGGCGCTCCCGACTGCAGCACGGACACTGCATCAGAGTTTCACACTAAAGCACTGAGCAATTGCAAGTGAAAGACTTGCCCAAGGTCCTTACGCAGCGACTTGAGTTGATTTCGAACCTGCAACCCTCCGGCTGCAAGGCAACAAACATACCCCTACACCACCGTGCCCCATGATCATTATTATGTCTTATCTGTTGGGTTTGCAATGTTTGTTACCTGGTATTTCTGTGACAGGGTCAGCAGCAAAAGAACATTGTTCATCTACACTACCACGTCTGGCCAGACATGGACGTACCAGAAGATCCAGCCACACTCCTGCAGTTCGTCCGTTTGGTTCGTGCAAGACTTGCAAAGCGTGGAGGACCCATCACTGTACACTGCAGGCAAGAAAGACAGCCTGAAGAAATCCTTATCAACCATTTCTTTCCTATGATGAATCATTTTCATAATCTTCGCATCCTTTAGCACCCCGAAAAGCTCTGTCTTGTATGGGAACCAGTGTGCAATTCCTCTGCCAAAACAAAACTGGCATGGCAGGTAGACCTATGGTCAGGTTCAGTTCTAATTAGTCTAGATCAAGGCAGACTCTTCACTTAACATCTCTGAACAATCTGCCTGACATTATGCAATGCTCGTTAACAAATAGGTGCCCTGTGCCGCTTACATTTGCAACTAATCGTAGCTGAGTTAACCCTGAGTTTTAATCCACCTGTTGGAACTAGAAAAATGCGTTAGTGAAATGTGAGAAATGGCATTCCATTTTGGCGCTGTCAATGCATTTCTGTATGAAAGTATTGTATGAAGTTATGAATGAATTTGCTCATTGCACACAAATGTCTAATGGTACAATCATCAGACACGTACCGTGCAACTGAAGCCAGGAAAGCTAATAACTTGTACTACCCTGACCCCTCTTTGGTAGTTGCTGTTTAACGATCGTATCAATTATGATTATTGTCGCCCTCCTTCTTTATTTATCTAGGCTTAATTGGGACTGGCACTGCACTGTCAGAGTATGAGCAGTAGTGCAGTTCCCTCTTTATGCTACCCGACCCTCTTCTAGTAGGGGCTCCCGCAGTGCACACCAATCAGAAGTGCTCAAAGTAATGGTAACTTTTTGTCTAAATCGTGTCCATTGTTTTCGTTCTTTGTTCTTAGTGCTGGTGTTGGTAGAACAGGAACCTTTATCGCGTTAGATACATTACTACATCAGTTGGATCGACAAGATTCCATCGATATCTTTGGAGTCGTCTACAAGCTACGACTCAATAGACTCTGCATGGTCCAGACCGAGGTAAACCTACCGTCCAGTCGTAAAGTCATCTTTGTAATTAATGCGTCATTAAGTAATGTCTTAAGTGCTACTGAGATAACTTGTACTACCATGAGACGACTCTATAGGCAGAAAATATTTTATAATAGTAATAATAATGATAATTATAGTAATATAGTAAAAATAAAATTATAGTACCATAATTATAATTTAATATTGACGACAACAACAACAATAATAATGCTGGATCTTGATAACAATACTTTTGTTAAGCTCTAGCCTTTGGGCTGCTTTTTGGTCTGATGATATGCCTGAAGAATATGATGATGCTGAGGAAATACATTGATTTTAGGATACAGTTATTTATTTCTTCATCTGCAAATCCTATGTTTTGTTCAATTTAAGTTAAATTTGTTTTGTGCTTCTTTCTTTTTCAGTCTCAGTACGTCTTTCTCTACCGCAGTATGATGTATGAGTTAGAGCATAGAAGCAACGTGAATATGGCTTTGGAAGAAGACGGTAAACACACTTTGAATGATAATTATCACAATACTATTAAGTGGTGGCATGATGCCTGTTTAAAGTACCATTATTTTTTTTGGTTATGGCCTGGTAACTGCATTGTTAATATAATTATTGATGGTTGTACCAGACTTTACGGTCTTAAAAATCATTCAGGTCTTTGCTTTTACTATGCAATCAAGCAATCATAAGTTCCAAACTTAATATAGTGCTCCTTCAAGATCTCTACTGACCTGTGCATCCGATCCTAGCCAAATGGTAGAAGGAAGTCTTTAGCAGCTGATGGAACTGATACCAGGAGACGTTAGTGAGAAATGTGAATGGCTAAGGGAAGCCATTCCATGTTGATGGACTGACTGCAGAGAATTTAGAAATAATGGGCAAGTAATGTTGCAGCTAAGTAGAATTTAACTATGATAATTTGCCGGTAATGTTTATTATTGTACTGAGAAATAAATCATTGGCATGGAAAGTTAAAGGTAGAAATGGGAAGGTTACTAGTTGTTTTATTGGTGTCTATGGATAGTTGCAAGAAGCATTATCACAAGATTTGAATACAAGAAAAACAACAGTAATAATGCTGGATGAACTCTATATATCCTTTGGGCCTCCATTTAGACCATTAAGATGAGAATGATATATACCTGGTAGATACATAATAACAATAACATATATATATCTACTCAGAGGCGCTCCCGACCCAGGCCCGACCGGGCCTGGGTCGGGAGCGCCTCTGAGTAGAGCCCTTGAAGAGGCGCTATATAAATCGCATAGATAGATAGATATATATATATATATATATATATGTACATGTGTATATAATATGTATAATATATTTAATATTGATATATGTATATTGTATATACTTATTTATGCATCATCTTTGTAGTATGCACTAGAATGATGGTGCGTGCGCTTATCAGATGCAAATAAAGGCTACATGCTTACTTACTTATCTAGACCTCCTTATGTTATAATGAAGCTGATTAGGTAGAAAACTGATGCTGAGAGAATAATTATATCACTTGAATTTCTGCGATATGTTATCTAGATGTGTACGCCAACTTCAACGGTGGACAGAAGAAGAAACCAGAAGACGAAATGTACGCGAATTTCGACGGCGGACCAAAGAAGAAGGCGGAGGATGACACGTATGCAAATTTCCGTGGGGCACAAACGAACTCTGTTGCTGAAATAGACGGAAAATTCTTCTTTGCAGGACCCCAGCAGACCTCGTAACGTAGGCAGTTGCAGTTGTTAGCATACCTACGTTACAGGCCTCAGGGTGAGAATTGTTGGAGGGGTTTCAACCCCCCAGTCTTTCTTAGGGCCCATGTTAAAGTCTGTTTTTCACACCATGATTCCAAGTGGATAATGGTCCAACCCCCAGTTATTTTTCCACAATTCTTACACTGACGGGTCTCCCACATCTTCTAAAAGTCATGCTCATGTCCGGGATCTTCCTCACATCATCTCCAGGGTTCAAAGTGGGTGGGAACTGCTCACCATGCATGGAACTCTGTGAACGCATGTGTTTCAAGAAAACTCTTCGTCAGCGTTCCCACTGCTCACCAGTTCGACGTTCCCACTGCTCACTCGAACCACTTTAACTATTGATCCTCTTGCTCTCTCTATCTCAAGTTGTTTCTTTTTCTCCGGGGCTTCTGCTTTGAAGTCGCATCTCTTTGTCCATGCTATGAAAGACGCTCTACATTTTTTTAGATATCATATGATATGATGCTGTGTACAGTAATTTACATGGTAGCAATCACACTGCTCTACAGTGTTTCAATCACTGAGGCTATAGCTGCAAATGTATGCACAGACCTGCTGTTGGTGCTTAACACTCCACTGGCTTTCCACTACAAATTAAGGTCCCACATCTTCATGAATTCCTATGCTAATTCATCCAATCCTCTGCCTTATGAGGCCCTTATCAGATCCTCTGCCTCCCTTCTCTGGTCGATGTCTAGATAGGGATAAACAGAAGTGTCTAACGTTGGTCTCTTCGCGCTGCTACATGTATGAAGGGGCAACTCCTAGTTCCACGAGTTCGCTTTGCTGCCAGGCAATGCCATGTTTTCTCGGTTGTAGGACCATCCATCTGGAATGACCTCCCTTCAATGCTGTACATAATTATTTATTATATCTGACCAATCACACTTTGTTTCATAAATCTCCAAGTCTGTTTTATTTGCCGTGGCTGGACTGGGAGCGCTCCCGAGTAGTTTTCTTCAAAGGGTGCTACATAAGTCCAAAGTGTGAAGGAGTGATGTTACTGGACAACCGATCTGGCATTATGGAATGCTTGTGATAAGCTGGTGTCCTGTTCTTAGCTTCGAATAGCGCTTTAATAATTCAAGGTTTTTAATTATGATTATGTACATTGTACCATATTAACATTTGTGATAATGACCAGGCGTTCTGCGATTGTAGTTCAGGTTGCAACACAAAGACAATGTCGCTTCTTGGCAACAACAGAATCGGGCTTTTGTTTGTAAGATAGTCGTCTTATGTATAGTAATAAATTATTATGTCATTGGAACATTAATTGACTATGACGTTACTAATGTATTAGGCAGGGATGTAAGTGGAAAATAAGAAGTGCCGGTATGGATTTAAAGACCATTCCAGGTTTTTCTAAGGGAATTTTTACAAGTGTACTATCTCAGCCTCTAACGATTAGGGGGTCTGGGGGAGCGTCGTAAGCTCCCCCAGCGGGGTCTGGGGCGGAGCCCCAGCCGACAACGCATTTTAGAGCAATTGAAGTCAAATGAGACCTGTTTTGGCAATACATTTAAGTGATTATTCATTCACCTAAAATTGATTAAAATTTGAATTTTATTTTAAAAAACTGAAAACTTAGGCGTATTACTAGGAAATAGCATAGGCTACACCAAAACGTGCAAAATTGTTACTAGACTTTATACTATGCCCTAGTGTTTTTAGCTTTAGGCCTATAGAAATATACAGATAGAGCAATCATAAACTGCAGACAGTGGAGAGGAGATCTGCTATATCATATGATATCGTATAGTCACTATAGTGTGAATCTGATAAACTAGTATCATAGAAGTTTCCATAGATCGTAATATGGATGTGATGATTCCTTCGTTGTTCGATCAGGACAATGTGTGTCATCAGCAGATCTGCGTCCTTTCTTAATCCAAGACACTACATAGTCGCTCGGCTTAAATTTGGACAGTGGTGGACCAACGCATTTCAGAAAAACCAGTTGTGCCAAGTGTGCCACATTTAACCTACTTCGGATAGGAGTTGAAATGTCGTTCATGACACTGAATGTCCTCTCGCACTCTGCTGTTGATACCACATATGTGTCAACAGCGTGAAACAGCTGTTGGAGTGCATGCCGCATCTTCGGAATCGCCGTCCCTCGGCTGTCGTCCCGGAATTCACGGAAGGCCAAAATGCAGGTTCTTTCGTCAATCTTCATTTTCTCACATAAGAACTTTATTTCTGCTTCGCCAAAGAGAGCATCGCATTCCTTGTCCTTCCAGCTGTCTTTATTTAGCACATCGATGCTGGCCAATAGGTTGTTGTATTTCTGAATGTTGGCCTCACGAGCTTTTTCGCTTGTGCCAACGTTTGAAGATTCTGTGGTCTGCATGCGACGGCGAAGATTGGCGGCGAGACTCTTAAAATATTGTCCCTGTCGAAGTTCGATATCTACTTTTGTATTTGTGCCCAGACGAATCCCTTTGAAGCTGTTTTCCGCAATGCCTGCCTTGGCTTCTTTAAGATATGGACCAGCGTTGTCAGCCATTGATTCCAGGACGCGTATTTGACGGTCCACAAGTTTTTGTGCCCGAGTTAAGGTCATATCACGCTTCTGCAACTCACGTGACAGGTCACCTAATTCAGTAAGTGCGTCAAGCATCACCCCAACATTATTGACGAAGCCAACAGCGGTGAGACGTTTATTTAGGCCACTGTACTTCTGACGGGTTGTGTGGTCTCTCTCTGGATCTGTTGATGCAGATAGAAAGTGTGCATATAGAGCAGGATAGTTTGTCCACACTGCTTTGAGTGTTCTCTCGCTGCTTGAAACCCAGCGTATGTCAAAAACGCGCCCTATTGACAGTATCTGGCTTTCCAGCAACGCTGCACATGCTTTAAGTTCACGCTTGTTCTTTGGTGAAGCGTGGTATGTTGTGTATAATTTGTCGATGAAAGACTGAAAATTGTTTAGCCCTGTAACTTCCTTGTTTGTATCACCAACTGCCAGCTCAAGTCTGTGATTAGCGCAATGCCACACAAAGATATCGGGAAAGTCTTTGAGTAACAACGTAGCTACTCCAGATTTGTTACCCAACATTGTCGATGCGCCATCTGCTGCAAAGCTTATAAAATGTTTTTTCAGATAGGCATCATTAAATCCATGAGAATCAAGACATTTCAATAGCGACGCAGTTATTGTTTTTGCATCAGCACTTGAGAGCTCAACCAAGTCAAGGAAGAATGTTAGTGGCCCAGACTCATTGACAGCAGCACGCATACAGACAGTAAGAACTGTGAGACCACTCGCTGATGTTGACTCGTCAATTAAAACAGAAATTTTATGTTCGTTGACAATGATGTTGGCAACGAGTTTCTGTCGCATCTCATTCGCGACATGTGTGATGATATTTGTGCAAGACAGGCGTGTGTGAAGTATGCGACCCATGTCGATGCCGTTCAGTTGCTGCAAGTCAATGTCGTCTGGTAGATCAGAGAACGGACGCTCCTTCTTTGCAATTTTATATGCAGTTCGGAAAACTCTGCATGTTGTCTCGTGTTCGTTTTTGCTATGTTTTGCGTTTGCCTCCTGCAGTAAGTTTTTCTTTGCCGTTTCCGCAATCATCTCAGCAGATTGGTGAGCCTTACTGGTTTTGTGATCGTACATCTTCTTACGAAGTGACTGTTGCTGTTCACCGAGTGTACACCCAAATGGTTCAACACGGATGTTCACCCATTCGGTAGACAGTTTTATTCCTTGGAATTGATGAAGTTTTACAGATTTAGCTGAAAAACAAACTGAACAACCAAGCTTCCCGTTTTGGCAAAGCAACCAGCTGTATTCCTCGCATTTTGACACATATTGTTTGAGAGTCCAGCATTGTGGAAACGATGGGCTGTGCTCATCAATATCTTTAACATCTATGTTACTATCGCCTTTTTTGTCTGCGTGCTTACTCGATACCTCAGATACTGAGTTACAATTTTTGGCATCAGAAACGAACGGTAGTTTGTTGACATCAGTACTGTCTTCGTGATCAGATGCAGTTGAAGGAGTGATTACATCATGCGAGCAACATTGACCTACAGCTTGACCTACACTAGTAATGAGGCTGACGTAGTGTGTCTCTCCCACGAGGCCGATGTTAATGATCATTTCATGCTGCGTATCATTTCTACTTACACTATCGTCCTCATCAGTCTGCAAAGTTAGTTCGGTGACATGACCATTATCATGCAGGACGCGAATAGTTCGTGAAACACTCGCACCAACAGCACGCAACATGATCTCATCAACCCACTGACCAATTTTCGACTGACGCATCAGGTATGAGTCGACGTCCTTGTCACGATGGCTTATCAAGAACTGTTCATTCATGAGCTGTGGATGTGAACGAAGGAACGATACTGCTCGCTGCCTGAGACATGCTGTGTCAATGGATATACCCTGAGCAGACAGCTGGTGCACTACAGCATGAAGTCCACAGTCACCATCAGCCGGAACATCAAATATGCTGAAATTTTTCTCTGCAGCCACCTGAACGAGAGATTTCTTTGCCACTTCAAAGCTGACATATTCTTTGGGACTTTTATGTACTGTGATCACTTGTGCACCTTTAAAAATAATTTGTTCACCGGCGTTTAATGACACGTTTAATGAATCAAAATCCAGAGTTTGTAAACTCCGGTAGTCCTACAGAAATAGAACTTCATGCGTATTCCAAGATCGCTATAATAAGCAGTGTCTCAAGCAGTTGTAGAATATAAGATATATATATATATATATATATATATATATATATATATATATATATGCGTGTGTGTTGTCGATTCCAAATAGAATCCTGTATATATAAATATATAACTGGCCCAGTTAGCTACATCGAGGAACTGCTGTTGGTAAACTTCGGTACACCTTCAGGCTGTAGGTGGGACAGTCTCTGAGTAGTAGTGTTCTTGAAGGGGGTACATCCCACTTCTGTTTTATAATCAATATTTTGCATCAGTCATTCTCAAATGTTACCATTCTATAATTATTTTCCCACTTTTGTTTCGATACCCATATTTCGGTAAAAATTGTATTTTAGGGTATTTAATTAGGTAGTCGTGCTATTATATAGGATGTGTTTCAGTTTATTTTTACGCTAAAATATATACACTAAACAGTTTGTAGTCTGTACTAAGTCTGTACTAAGTACTAACCTGGAAGTATCTTGACTGTTTTTGGGCTCGCAAAGGACAGTACACTCTGGCGAAGTTTTTTATTTGGAGGCCCGGCAGCCATAATAGTTAATAATAATTATAAACAAAATGACATTATTTAATTTAACAGTATTAGCGTAGTCCGCCACCTACTGCTACCGAAAATTAAGTGTATCGGCGAATATTTTACCGTTAAAACCTTGGCTGCAAGAGGTCAGTAAGTAAGTAAATTGTATGCTGCAGATATACAATAGCAAGTAAGGAGGTGGATTCAGACAAATGACTAACGCAAAAAACGATCCATTAGGCCACTTCGACAATAAAGCACTACTTGACTTGCATACCGTCAATGCCGGCATGTCTTTGCGCCATACCGGTATGGCATTTTATCCTGGAGAGGTGCCGGTATGCTTTCAGCCAAACTGAAGAGGTGCCGGTATGGCATACCGTCTCATACCGTCACACTTACAACTCTGGTATTAGGATTTCATTATGATATTTTAATAATCAGAGAACTTGTTGTTGTATAATAACTGCGTCTGAGAGACATATTGCGAATCTGTATTAACATTATTTTGTTATTAATTTCCATTGTTCTTCCTTTCTAAATCATGAAAGAAAACAAAGCAGTTTATAAAGCTTCTTCAATCTCGTAGTTCTTAGTACTTCTACTACTACTGCTACTTGCACAGTATTTGATCTAGTTCCTCTGCTTTGGGGGTTAATTTCAGGTTTCTGGGGGTACGACCGTTTTTGGGTGACCCTGGATTTTTTGGGGCGGGAGAGGGGAGAAATGTCAGTCCTGTGGAGGGGAACTAGATTAAACACTGCTACTTGTAGAAGTAGTACTAGTAGTAGTAGTAGTAGTAGTAGTAGTAGTAGTAGTAGTAGTAGTAGTAGTAGTAGTAGTAGTAGTAGTAGTAGTAGTAGTAGTAGTAGTAGTAGTAGTAGTAGTACATATATTATTATTTTTATGCATCGACTAAGCATCACTATATAATGACCAAGTATTCATTATGGCGATTAGCAGTTGTGAGTGAAAGACTTGCTCAAGGTCTGCACGCAGTAACCGCCTCCAGAAAGGCTTCAACCCTCGTATACTCGGTATGGCTTTAATCTTCGGGGAAAACGGTTTCTAATTAATTAGTCTGCCATCGAATAAACTATTAGGAAATTAGCTGTCGTCCTCATTGCCGCCGGAATAAGTTCGGAGTTTCCAGTTTTCTTATGGGCTTCTTTTACTAAAAAAAACAGCGTTTATCGCAGTCATGGGTGCCCGCATACAATTGTTCATAGCATACTCGTCTGTCTGTCTGTCTGTCTGTCTGTCTGTCTGTCTGTCTGTTTGTTTGTCTGTCTGTCTGTCTATCTGTCTGTTTGTTTGTCTGTCTGTCTGTCTGTTTTGACATAAACTTCCTAGGATTTAAGTAAGTACTTTTTGCAGTTGAAGGTGGCTAACCAATTTGTTATGATGATCGTGATTATAAACGTCAATGTGATTTATAAACGTATACATGAATCTAACTAATATTGTTTGGACTAAGACATAGTCAAACAAATGAAGCAACTGCAGAACCATGCATTAGAAATTTAAGTCTTGTATGTCTGTCTGTCTGTCTGTCTGTCTGTCTCTCTCTCTGTGTCTGTCTATCCATCCATTTATCCATCCATCTATGCATCTATCCATACATCTATCCATCTATTCATCCATCTATCCATCCATCTATCCATAAATCTCTCCATCCATCTATCTTCCATTTTATCCATCCATTTATCTATCCATCCATCCATTTATCCATCCAATATCCATCCATACATCCATCCATTTATCCATCCATCTATTCATTTATCCATCCATCCATTTATCCTTCCATTTATCCATCCATCTACCTATCCATCCATTTATCCATCCACTATCCATCCATCTATCCACGTATCCATCCATCCATTTATCCATCCATCAATCCATTTATCCATCCATCCATCCACCTATCTATCCATCCATCTATCCATCCATATAAAGTAGATCCTTGTCTGCGTGCATCAATATATCTGTCTGAGGGCACTCAGTTAGTCGGTTTGCTTTCAGCTGGAATTCGACTCTCACTGTAGTGTAGGCCTATCTATAGGTTTGGAGTGTCGTATAGTCTACGTCTCGGTACACTAATGATCTGATGCTAGAGAAGTCGCCCCCTAAACAATAACATGCATGAATCAAGGCAATATAGGTACATATTTGTTTATATGTGCACTTGTTATAGCGCCCCTTCAAGCTCTCTCTACTCAGAGGCGTTCCCGAATGCAGAGCGGACACTGCATCGGAGTTTCACGCCGAAGCGCTGAGCAATTGTGAGTGAAGGACTTTCCCAAGGTCCTTACGCGGTTGAGGGTGGATTCGAACCTCGAACCTTCCGGCTTCAAGGCAACGACGCCACCACTAGACCACCGCGCCCCACATATGTACATGTTTCACGTAGGCCCTACCTCACATTGACGTTTCGAGGATATCCTGTCTGTCTGCCTGCTTGTCTTAATTTTCTACTGCATGGTTCTGCAGTTGCTTCATTTGTTTGACTATGTCTAAGTCCAAACAATATTAGTTAGATTCATGTACGTTTATAAATCACATTGACGTTTATAATCGCGTTCGTCATAACAAATTGGTTAGTCTGTCTGTCTGTCTCTGTCTGTCTGTCTGTCTGTCTGTCTGTCTGTCTGCCTGTCTGTCTGTCTGTCTGTCTGTCTGTCTGTCTGTCTGTCTGTCTGTCTGTCTGCCTGTCTGTCTGTCTGTCTGTCTGTAATCGTAATCTCCAAATTTCCAGAGCGCCACTCGAAAACCAAACACAGGGCACCAGCTTATTCACGAGCGCTGTGTCAAGTCCGAAGGATTAGGCCTATATTGCTTTTAATTTCTTTGAGTGCTGTACATAACTGTTCTTAGTCCCCAACTCAATGCTTTGATTTGACTAAACAACGGGGCTTAAAATAATATTGACCAGATAATTCATTTGAAACTAAAGGTTTGGCCTACGGCTGGGTTCGGTTAAGTGCTTGTTCTGATGAGATTGGACATTATCGCTCTGATCCTATATTACGACTGTTTTTGTGAAGGCACTACTCATAATTATTATTCGTCCTCTGATCAGAGAGGATTGGTGGGGGAAGCAAGTTGGATCTGTAATCCTTGCTTGGTCTCGCAGCGCATTAAGACAATTAGCTGTTGACGATGATGATATCGTTGGGGTTATAATGGTGCATTGCAAGTGGATTACATAATGGTATTATGGTATATACCTGGCAGATCGGGATAAAGTGCTGTCGGTTTTTCACCTGTGCCTCTGAGGCTCGCAACAGTTCAGCATGCAGAATTGACAGTGTGAATGTGCCTGTGCAAGTGTACACGTGTGTATGGGTCTAAGTAAATATGCATGTAGTACATACTGTACATATATATGCCATATATGTACATTGCATATATGTACGTACG
Organism: Lumbricus rubellus; assembly: GCA_945859605.1. NCBI lineage: Eukaryota > Metazoa > Annelida > Clitellata > Crassiclitellata > Lumbricidae > Lumbricus > Lumbricus rubellus. Next base: position 14,323,815 of record OX243824.1, on the reverse strand, counting down.
TACGTATGTATGTACGTATGTATGTATGTATGAATGCATGTATGCATAATGCATACAGACGCTATTTTATAGCGCCCTTATAGGCTACCTGACACAGCTATCCAAACGATGGGGGGGGGGGGGGTAAGGTATAGGTCGTACTGCCGTTCGAGATGAATTTTATTGCACGTCCCTTTCAACAACGGTTCCCGGATAAAATTAATACCCAGTCGGTACTGATCGTTAGGGTAGGCTAATGCTGCAGGGGGTACAAACCTGACCCTGCCAGTCGCCAACTGAAAACAAACAGGCTACAACAACCCTTCCTCCCCCCGTCGTTTTATCAATCTGGGAAGCCACTCCGGAAACTCGAACCCGAAGCAACAACAACCCTATCTATAGGTAGGCCTAAGTGAACGGCAGACACATTAGTTATCTAGCTGCAGCACTCACTCGTTGCTGTCTTCTCTGATCTTTCCATGCACTCTCAACAGAGTGCTGCTGTTGTCAGACACTAGACTTCTAAGAATCTAAGAGCACGGGCCACGTACGTGATACTCCCAAAGTAGTTTCAACGTAAATCACATATTTATAGGACCATAGGCTAGCCATCGTCGTGCGAATCAAAGGCGCAGATAGTCGCGCCAAGTATACTTTAGACTTTATACTTTATACTTAGTATACGCGGGAAAACGAGATCGTTCGTTTTCTTAAAAGCAGACGAAAGAAGCCGGCGCGTCGTTCGGCTGGATCGGTGGGGTTCCGAGGCTGCTCGGTGTGTGTGTGTGTGTGTGTGTGTGTGTGTGTGTGTGTGCGTGTGTGTGTATGCATACTCTCTGTGGAGGTGGACCCATGTGGAGTCGTTGTAAAACCTTTTCAACAATCCATTAGCCAATGACGGCCACTAAATACCATTGGTGAATTATAGTAATTGCATGAAGGAGGTTGCGCTCAAGGGACGAGACGAGAGGCGGACGGGGAGACAGACAGACAGACAGACAGACAGACAGACAGGCAGACAGGCAGACAGACAGACAGATAGACAGACAGACAGGCAGGCAGAGACATACATTCAGAAAGAGAGGGACATACAGACAGACAGAAGAAACAGACAGACAGACAGAGATATACATTCAGAAAAAGAGGGACATACAGACATACAGAGTGAGGCAGAGACACAGAGACACACAGATAGACAGACATGAACAGAGACAGACAGAGACACAGAGACAGACAGACAGACATACGGTAGAGTAGCGGAAGAGGAGAGGTAGCGGCACATGTTGTACCAATCGACGGAGTATTATGCTTTCATGCCAATCTTTAGATGCTGTGTAGATGAGATGGGGGCATCAGCAGCAGCAGCAGCAGCAGCAGCAGCAGCAGCAGCAATGTTTATGCTGGCAGCAGCTCTTATGAGGCGAAGAGTTTTGTATCTGACGAAATGTTGGCGAAAATGGATCCGGCCATTTGCCATTCGACGGCGCTTATGTCACAGCACCTGTCTGTCTGTCTGTCTGTCTGTCTGTCTGTCTGTTTGTCTGTCTGTCTCTCTTTCTGTTCGTCTGTCTGCCTGCCTACGTGTTCATCTGTCTGCCTGCCTGTCTGTATGTCTCTCTCTCTCTCTGTCCTTCCGTTTCTTTGTCCGTCTATTTCTCTGTCTGTCTGTCCGTCTGTCTTTCTGCTCATATGCGCGTCTGTCCGCCTCTCTGCCTCTGGCAGGGACTCTCTCTCCGCTCCCCTCCCCTCTACTCCCCGTAGACACGGATCTCCGTAATGCCGACGACCGATAATGGAGAATATCTACTGCGAAAAGAAGAATGTTCCTCGTCAAAATTTATCTCCACTTGTCGAGTTCCTTTCTCGTCGACGTCGTCGTCGTCGTCGTTGTCAACACTTCTTCATCCGTAATTAAATTCCTTTGTATGAATGATACGACGACGGCTGGGCGAGGCGGTTAGGGGCGAGGCGATTGGGGTTGGGGGGGGGGGGGTTGTGGGTGGGGGGGGGGGGGGGGTGGTTGGGCGAGGCACTCGGCGAGGTGGCGGCATATTTGCGCAGACGAAAAGTCGAGTTCCAATTCGAGCGGCTATCAATTTCACTTGATGCTCTTCAATGCTGCGCTGTAAAAAGGAGCAGGAGGATTAATGATCGAGTATACATGTGTACATGATGTCCTTCTCTCTGTCTGTCTGTCCGTCCCTGTGTGTGTGTCTGTCTCTCTCTCTATCTGTCCGTCTCTTCGTCCCCCGTCTGCTTGTCTGTCTATTTCGCTGTCTCTCTGTTCGTAGGCATATACGCGTATACAAGCATAGGCATCCATGTCCAGGCCGTTACATACATTAGGCCTATATCTACAGACGTACGATAATGCATGCGTGTATAAAAGTCATGCAAAAATGCAATACATTATATCCAAGCATGCATTTTTTAATACATTATTTTATACTTAGGCCTACATTATTCAATTTTTAGTAGTAGTAGTAGTATAGTGCGGTAGTATTAGTAGCAGTTGTTATTATTGTCCTCGACGGCGTCGTTGTAGTTATTGTTGCTGCTGCTGTAGTCGTTTTTGGTGCTTTGTTGTTGTTGGTTTTGTTGTTGCTATAGCTGTGTGTTCGGCCTCTGCATTGGGCTGCATGGGGCTTTATAGTTCCGCGTGAATGCTCGCTCTGCTACTACGGAACATCGCCGATCGACAGAGTCGGGATTTCTCCGTCTATTATGACGGGCCTGAGTCTGAAGCGTATCTGAGTAATTGTATTGATGGGACGCTATATAGGCCTAAATTCCATTTATAGATAGTATTGTTGCTGGATGGCTTATAGATCGCTTCATCGCCTATTAAATAACTCCGCCACTGGTTGCACTCTGCCAGTGCCAGTCCCAAGCCTGGATAAAGGAGGAGGGCGTTGCTGATGGTCTTTGTTACCACACAGTGACGTTAAACTGCAAATACCACCATGCACCGCCTATTAATTGCTGCAGACCCGCAATGTAAAATTAATGTACTTTAGTCGGCAGGTCGCTAAAATTCTGGACTAGCCTACATATAGACTTATATTATATAGTCCGCCTCTAATATAAGTCGATGCGCTGTCGATGCAAATTCAGTTTATTGCTTATTAAGTGCTGTAATATGCCAAGCAAATTTCTGTCCAGGGTAACGGCCTCTGTTGTCATAGACCCTGGTCAAATCCATGCAAATTCAGTGGCTTCCAAAGGATTGGTATTCAGTGATAAGTAAGTAAGTAAATAAGTAATTAAGTAAGTAGTTAGGTAAGCAGGCATATTGTTTAATAACCAACAACAGCCTTGCTATGTAACAACTTTATAACAGGTGCTTCTGAATAACCAAAACCCAAGCGAAGTTTCTCGTTGGAACGCATGCTCTTTTCTTTCATCTATGATATTTTGATGCAAAATAACTTCCAGCGCATGTCAACGCCGTTTATAAACCATGTCAGGTCAGCGTATACGAGGTCAATCATACGCTTGAATCACCGAAGTAAATAACTAAGTGAAGCGCAGAATCGTAAGGAGCTATAATTAGCGGCGGGTCTGTGATATAGGCTACTCAGCGATAAGAGCTATTTACATAGACTTCACGGAACTTCACATCGGATCTTCTTTCATCTTGACGCGAAAAGTCATTAGAGACCACTTACCGCATATTATACGCCGGCAATTGAAGTAGAGTGCTTCTGAAATATGTATACGGTGCACGCACGGAGAATTAACGGACTCGAAAAGAAATGTCTGTATGTATGAAAGCGACACTTGTTTTAAGTTTTGCCTTCCGCCGATCCTCAAGCGTTTCAATCGGATTGCAACCTGAACTGCTTATCATCTATGCTCTCAACTAGAGATATATCCTACCAACCTTGCTTTGATCGTTGTTCATAATGCAATGCTTATGCATTCCTTGCATGGTATAATATAATACTTTGGTCCTTTGGATGTAAACAATAATATTGATGAATGATGGCGAGGATGATGGTTCCAATGATGATGATGTTGTTGTTGCTGCTGCTGCTGCTACAACTACTAGGTTATACCACTACCACCATGGGCGTCCGCAGGAATTTTTCTAGGGGGGCGCAAACTTTTAAATAATTGTCACATGATCTAAATTTAATGGATGACAGTTTGAATTTCCATATTACCACGAGAGAATTATATAGCCTACCTATACATAATGCGCCCAAATAAAGATATTAGGTTCAACTTGTAGAACGAATCGATAATCACATTGAAAATCACGTTGTAACACGACAACCAAATAATCTAAATTTATGTGCAACTATGAGAAAAATCCAGAGGGGCGCACTTGCGCCCCCTTGCGCCCCGCTGCGGACGCCCATGACTACCACTGCCATGCACTGCCACTAACACTACCACGGGGTCCGCGGTAGAGTAGCCTAATGGATAACACGCTAGCGTAGAGTGCGAGGGGTAACAAGTTCGAGCCCCGTTGGGCGGATATGCTTTGTAGGCTGCTATTAGCGCCGATTATTGCAGACTGTCTGTCCAGTTACTATAGTTAAGATTGCCATGGTGTATATTAAACTATGACTCACTAACTGCGCCAATGATTCACATTCTTTAACCGATTGTGCGCGTTTTGAAATTTAGTAGGCCTATTTTGTTTATTTCTCCTTTCTCCTTTTCTGTAGCGCCCCTTCAAGCTCTCTGCTGAGAGGCGCTCCCGACTACAGGCCGGACACTGCATCGGAGTTTCACGGCGAAGCGCCCGAGCAATTGCGAGTTAAGGACTTGCTTAAGATCCCTACGCGGCGGCTTGAGGTGGATTCGAACCTGCAACCTTCCGGCTGGAAGTCAACGAACATACCCACTCCACCACCGCGCCCTATTAGAACTAATGACGTCAATAGCAGATGGCATTACCGCCAGAGATTGGCCAACTTCAGTTAAGGCGAGCAATAACAAAAATAGGTGATCAACTGTATCGATTAAGATAACCCAAATATTGCCTCACTATACAAAATATTGTTGGTGCTGCATAGAGCGCGCGCCAAAGGTTAGGCTGCAGTCATGTTATATAGCAGAGGTATCTCGGTATTGTTGACATAGACAACACCAGCTGCGGCAACATTCTGATGTTGTCTATGTCAACAATATACCGAGAAACCTCGGCAGAGCTAAAGCCCATCACGCTTATAATATAACGTGGCCTCGAATTCATTGGTGTTATATTATCAGACACTGATAAACTTTAGCGTAATGCTATACAACTAGACCAAACTGTTTATATGTATGTGCATTGTGCGTCGTGCACACTTTTTATAGCGCCTCTTCAAGATTTATGCTCAGAAGCGCTCCCGACTACAGCGCGGACACTGAATCGGAGTCGCACGTCGAAGCGCTGATCAATTGCGAGTGAAGGACTTGCCAGTGTACGTACAAAGCGACTTGAGGTGGATTCGAATCTACAACCCTCCGGCTGCAAGCCAACAAACATACCCACTACATCACCGCGCTCCACATGTTGTACAGCACTCTTGTAGAATTAATTAACAGCAAACTGAAACGTCTATAGATAGAATTATAAAAAAAGGTCGCAAACGCTTTCAGCACACAACACAAGCAATGATCGTCTATACCCTCGCCGTTAACAGCGGCGCGTCTCCGAAAACAACGACGGCGGATGAAATACAACGCGGAACTGTCATTCTGCGCACTATCGCCGTCGACGGCTTAAAGGGAGTGCCGAAGTGCCATGGCCATTATGCGGCTGTAAATCAACGCAGTGTGGCCGGCCGAGCAGTTCTGAAGCGAGAAGAAGCAGCAAAAAGAATCAGCAGCAAGGAGAAGAAGCCTCACCGACGCGTCCGTCCCGCCTGGATTACAAACACTTTTCATTATCGCTAATGGACGTTTGCCGTCTCAACTTCGCTGTCGTGACCCGAACCGACTCCGTCAGCGCCGCTGGACTAACGAACCCGACGGACAGGCGGAGGGAGGGATACTCTGGCGGAGGGACCTTCTTTAATCCTTTTCGACAAGAAGAGGAACAAGCGTGCCAAGAGGCAGAACAAGAAGAAGGGAGGGAGTAGTGATAAGTCGTCAGCCGCCACAGTGACAGTGACACCGAGGATATTCCTTCCTACGCAGGCAGCAGCATCCCTCCGCTGCGGTGAACGTCGCATCCGATAAGAGACGGAGGCTGAGAACCGATGCGGCGGCTGATGCTGCTGATGCTGTTGGCCTGTCCTGACGGTTGCTGCTGCTGCTGATGATGCTGGTGATGATGCTGGTGGTCAATCGTGGCAGAGGTCAACACTTCTGCTGCAACTGATGCCGGTGTAATTGTCTGACCGTTGACCACTCGTAGTCGACCGACAGACAGACAGACAGACAGACAGGCAAGTGTACACACGGTGAGTTGTTGAGTGGAGCGTTAAGAGACTAAGAAGGGCACTGGCTGTATACATACATATATACATCGTCGTCGTCGTCGTCGTCTTAAGTAGCACTAACGCATCGCTTTATGGATTCAGAGAGTAGCGCAACATAAAGCCGCTGACGGAGGACTAGGAGGAGGCACTCCAACCGTCCCTATTTATAGATGGAAGATGCAAATCGTACACACACACACACACACACACACACACACACACACACACACACACACACACACGCATGCACACACACATGCGAATGTTAGCCTTAATTGAAAACAACCAGCGATTAAGAACATATCAGTGAACGTATGAATGAATGCGCTAACTGAGAGTGCTGTTAGAAATGAACGAGAACTTACATGTAGAGTCTTCTCGTTCGCCTGTTGTTTTCAATCAAAGTTTTCATTCATACAGTTACTTATATTATCACTAAAAATGTATGAATGAATGCGTTAATGAAAATATTAATTAATTAATTAATTAATTAATTACATTTGATTAATTAATGGATGAATGGGCTAGTGAACGAAATAAAGCGAACGTATTCACGTTGTGACTAAAGAAAGCGCATCGTGATGATGAATAGTTTTATTAGTGTATAACTCGATCAATCAATCAATCAATCAATCAATCAATCAATCAATCAATCAATCAATCAATCAATCAATCAATCAATCAATCAACCAACCAATCAGTCAGTCAGTCAGTCAATCAATCAATCAATCAATCAACAAAGCAATCAATCAATCGTCAATAAATAAACAAGTCAATCAAATATTCAACTGATCACAATCAATCCGATTGGGAAATCTTCTAAGTAGGCCCATATAGTAACCCGAAGAGGCGCCATATAAATTTAAACTGATTGAACGATTGAATAAGATACCAAAAAGCACACAATTGCCGACCAGCATTGGCGAACATAATTATGTGGGCCTATCTATCACCTGTGGTATAGGCTACCTGCATGCCAAGGCTGGTGGTGGTATTTGCAGTTTAACGTCACTGTGTGGTAACAAAGACGCCCTCCTTTTTTATACAGGCTTGGGACTGGCACTGGCAGAGTGGAACCAGTGGCGGAGTTTGCTAAGGCTGCCAGGTTAATGATGAGCTAATAAGAAACATCCAGTTTTGTATACGTCAACATATTTTATCATCATGCATGCATCAGTGGGCTTTGCATAGGTCGACTGAACACGCTTTGGTAACTTGGCGGTGCTTATAATAGCCTACTGTTCAGAAGCTGGCAATTAGTTTGTGGCAGTATACATAATTATATTCCGTGGGGAAGGCAACGGGAAACCACCTCACTCATCTCATCCCCAGGGGCGTAAAGCCAATGAACCTGCCTACGGGTAGAGCAAAAAAGGGTGTCGTTATACATGTAAATAATTCTCTCCATGACCAGAATGGCCCTCTGCAGAGAGTCCGTGGAATTATAATATGAATCTCGTTAGAATTGTAATTTACAGACCGACTGCAGGGAACGTATACAGGTGTCCACGAACCTGCAAGTCTGAATAATCCGAGCAGGGAATCATGGCAAAACCCGTTCTGTGACATTTGTTTCCCCACTGTATGTGGCAGTTTAATCTGGTCAGGTGCACTCCGCATGAGTCGCCATTTCGAGGGTTAAGGTATTACTGACGAGTACTTTAAAGTGGCTTTCAGAGGTGTTCGTGAAATCTGTATAAATAGCATACAGACCACTCTGCAGTCGTGAAAAGACCCACCGCGAGTCATGACCTTTTGTGGGAAATGAGTACGCTGCTAATGCAATGAAAATTACCCAGCTGAGTTCTGTTCTGAACTTCTGACAGCCATAATAATAGTTTGAAGGTGAGTTAGTTAGTGGACTATTGTAATTCTACGGTATACATGTATATCAAGTGCCTGCATGGCGGCCGGTGAAGTTCAAGCATATGAGTTTACGGAAATCATTTAAAGTCCTGGCGGGAATCCGTTATTGGAGCTTACACGCGATTCAACGGTGTAAGCACGTAGTCGTGCTCTAGGAATTAATACACTGACATGCATGGAGTTCTTTCAGTTAAGATTGTAAATAGCGTGGTTATAGATGTACAATTATTGTACTTGAACGTCTGCACAGTAAAGACGCACGTGAACTTATATAGCTATACACGGTTGCATCTCTGATCCTATCACTGTTGTTGGTTGACGTTTCGCATTATATGCTCATCTTCGCCGATTTTCTTTTCTTTTGGAAGGTCTGCGTTAAACGCCAACTGTGAGTTCGGAAATTGTAAAACAATTGTCACTCTACATATATAAGTGAAATTAAATTAAATAAAATAAAGTTACATGACGAGATTTCCTATAGCGAACTGCATTTAATCTGTTTTGATCGTGTCAACTTAACAGTACTAGCCTACTTCTTATGATATCACCATCATCACCATCATTCTTGTCATCCCTACCATCATCATCATCATGGGCGGAGTTTATCAGGGGCTAGGGGGAGCTAAACCCCCCCCACCCTCCAAGAAGGCCCAGATTCAGCTTTTTTACCATGAAAATGGTATCTTTTTCCGGGTTTAGCCCCTCCAAGAAGGCATTAGCCCTCCCAAGAACGGAAACCAAACTCCGCCCATGATCATCATCATCATTGTCGTCGTCACTACCATCTTCATTATCATCGTCAGAAACAGCAAACAGCATATGTTGGTCAATACGCATCTGAAAGTGCATGTAGTTCTTTGTCTATCTCTGTCTCTGTCTGTCTGTCTATGTATGTATACAATCATATACGTTTATATGTATATATATATATAATACGAGACGAATATAATTATGTGAGTATCATCGCCTGAGCAAATAAGTTAATCGTGGGCGACCAATTCAGAGGTTCAAATTAGCTGGACTTTGACTTAATTGTCGCAGCTGCATGGATGTTGAGCTCGGTATATCAATTAACAATTTTAATCTAATTTATTAATCAACTCTATAAATGTGTTGTCCTTAAATCAACTCACTAAATGTGTCGCCTAACCTGCTGGACCTTTGCTCTCGTTTTATTGTATACCGTCGATCGACTGACTGAACGATGATATTTCAGTCTTCGTCAATTGTCATTTTGTAAACCTTGGACTTTTTAAAAAGCTTTTCTTTGATCTCGTTTAATTGGTGGATCTTTCTAAAAACCAATCTGAAAAGTCCTAATTGAATGCAAATGGAAAATCACATTTATTCGTTGATCACTATTGTGTTCAGATATAGAAACAATTTGCTCTGTAATTCGTTACAATCTAGACTCAAAGTTTTATGCCACTGTCAAAATGTCCTAGGCCTACTATAATTCTCTTAGATCAAATTGCATGGTTTCTTATAACGTTGTCCGCAGAGTAACATTTGTGCCACAAACAACTATTATAGATCTAAGTTAAAAGATACATGTAGATATCACAGTCATTCATGAAATGTAACATAAGTAGGTATAAAAGAAGGTCGATAAACATCCAAATTATGTGTGTCCATACAGATGACTAATATAATACAGACCCTATAAGTATATTTTAGTTTCTTATGTGCATGATTATATCTGGCCATTTATAAAGCACTTCTCGCAGTAAGAGTCTTTCAAAAGCGCTCCCAGTGCGTTGAACCCCGGGGGAAAAGACAAGTTTTTAGGCGAGAGAAAGATGAGGACTATACCAGAGAGGATGGCAGATGCATGATGCATGTGTATTGTATAAGCTTAGTTTTTGTATAGGACTACATCTAATATTGCTTCTACGTTAGGCTATACATAATACCCATAAAAAATAAACGTCCATGTATATGTCACAGTCTCACATACAACACATCTGTTGAACTGTCGGCGAGAAAGGTGCGACATTTAATTAAGACTCGGCTATCGTCTGTGTTTCCGACATAAAAGATGAAGATGATGCCACTGCATAGCCACTGCTGCTGATGCTGAGTAGGACTGGCATGGCAACAGGCATATGCGCTGTGGCATTGTATGAGTTGCGTTGTTCCCTGAACGGGAGTCTTAATTCGACGGGGTTCAGGGGCGGATACAGAAATGTTTGAAGGGGGTCAAAATTTAAGAAAAAATTGTTGGCCGAAAATCAGATGACCCTTTGAAGTCTTTCTCCCAAAAATTTCTAAACGCCCCACGCCCAATGAAAATCTCTGAAGGGGGGGTATGAATCCCCTGGATCCGCCCCTGACGGGGTTCTATATGCTTTTTCTCGCCTTTTTCTCTATATTCACTTCACTGTCGGAATAACCTCTGTATATTAGGCTGGTTATACGTTTGTTTCGGTCCGTATACACGATACCCAAAATTGTATATTTTTGAAGCAATGCGTTCCACATATTATGCTTGGTGTTTGTATGTGTTTGAATATATAAGCTTAGTACATTTGTGTTTAATTATTATGTCTAACTGTGTAATTGTGTATATAATCTGGGGCTTGCCGTGTATTATATATGTATATGGATGTATACACATGTAGGTCGACATAATATATTATATATATACACAATGTATTATATATATATACACAATGTATTATTATTCACTATATACAGGGTGGCTCAAAAAAATGTCCCACCAGGAAAAATGCAATTTCTCCGCAGCCAATCGAGATTATTCTGTGAAAATAGCAGGATTTATAGAGGAAAGAATTTGCAACAATCCCTGAAAATCTCAATAATAAATCTATATTACTTCAGAAGTTACAGCTGCGCAAAAATAGTTTTTCATTTTTTCGAATTTCCGCAGAATCACGTTTCAATACATGCGATTTCTTTAAGATTTTTTTGCAAATTACAGCAAACAAAGTGATGATGATGTCATATGACCTCACTACGAACTATAAAGAAGCTGTTTATGAAGCAAGCTATTAGTATTTGGTGATATTTTATATATTAAATTAAGGTCTCAATTTGTGAATCACATACTGAACGTCATGGACAAAGTTTCTGCGGAAGATAAAATGGGAATTCAAACGTTGCGTGAGCAGAGACTGGGACATCGTGCGATCATGGCAAAATCCCAAATGAAAAGTGGAGCCTGAGCACAATGAAGACTATCCGCAAACGTGTTTATGTAACGAAGGTCATGTGTCGGAAGAGAGGCAGGAAGTGGTCGTTTGGTCTGATGGGAAAAGCGCGATATTCACGAAGTTCGCTTGGTAGTCGAAGGCATCAAGTTTGCAAAGCACATCATGGTTTCAGCATCAGCTATGCTGGCGTGTGTTACGGCTGCAAGGAAAGACTGCACTTCATCTCATTCAGTAGGCTAAATGTCAAACTTACCGTTGAACTCTGTCACCCAGACTCACTGAACACTGAAGGTGTGTTCAAACATCTGGTTTTATTTTCCTGCAGGACGGTGCGCCTGCTTGCTCGCACGGCGAGGTTGATTATGATGTGCTACCATATTGCCTTCAACTGCAGTAAATTTATTGGCAAAGATGACTAACAACCTCGCCAGACCTTAGTCCTCTTGCTTATCACGTCTGGGGAGCTATGCTGGAACGCTGCAAGACATTTCATCCCAAGTTGGATAACATTGGCTAGCTGAAGGATGTCTTGCTGCTAATGTGGGATCAGTCGCCGCAGGACTCGATACACAAGCCCATACCGAACTTTACAAAGAGTATTCGAGGTCGTAGTAAAGCAGGAATTGGACCCTCCCATCATACTCTAAGATAAACTGTAAAACAGAATTCTGAGGTCGTAATGAAAGTGATATTATTTGGCATGGAAATCTACAAATGACGTTTATTTTTCCGCGGATATTTGAAAAAACGGAATTGAAAGTTTAAACAGCTGTAACTTTTGCAAACATGAAAAGTCTCAAATGAAACTTTCAGGGATTGTTGGAAATTCATTCCCCTACAAATTGGGAAATTTTCGTAGAAAATTTTTAATCGGTTGCGAAGTTATCGCATTTTTTCCGGTGGGACATTTTTTTTGAGCCACCCTGTATAATATAATATAGGCTACAAATATATATCCACATGCCTTATGCTTATTTATATATTCCTATACATGTATATATATGTTTATGTATATGTTAGTTGTATGTAATATAAATATATATTTATTTACATAGACATGTATATATGTAATATATGTATGCTATGTATGTATATATTATATATAGGGGGGTTGTACTTGGCGACTGCCTGCATCGGTGTATTTATTGAATTTACGAACTGCTCTTCAACATCAATCGTTTCGCCGCCTACATGTATGTCTTCAGATCCCATCTAACGTTTCTCTTTTCAAATTCCGTTCGCATCACTCCCTGTATACCTTCCTCCGTCACTTCCATGCACCATCCTTTCATTCTTCCTTCACTCTTCCCTCCCTCTCTCCTTTGCTTCTTCCCTTGCCTCATCCTCCCGTTGCAACCTTACTCACTTACTCACTTCCTTCTTCTCTCATCTTCTTTCTTTCCTATTGCTTTCTGTTTCTTCCTCCCTCCTCTTCCTCCTACACGTCCTCGTCCTCCTCCTTATATATATATAAGAAATGCTGTGAGAAGACGATGGAAAGAGCCAGCAGAGTAGAGTCATGCATGAAAGAGCGAGTGCATGGAGAGCAACACGGAGGTCATTCCAGACACAGCCGTGCTCATCATGATCACTGCAGCGAATGCTCAGCGCTGCATAGTCGCAGTATATACGTGAGAAAGGAACAAGAAAGTCGCCACATTTTAAACCTATCCATAATTATATAATATTATAATTACAGCCTACGACATAATGGCGTATATGAAGCGAAAACTGACACAATGTACACACGCCGTGTATACTGTATAATATACATTATATATATATATTATATATATACACACGTGTATATATATATTATATATATACGTGTATATATATATATACATACAGCCTGCAACTGTTTGAAGTCTAATGCATAGATTGCATTGCATCAAAGGCTTATTATACAGTTCGCTAATAATTACTGAGAGCATGCAGAAGGAGAGAGGTCGAGGCAACATTAGACACCGTCGTTGCTACACTAATAAGCCCAAGTGCTCTAATGGATCTCCGCTGGTTCGCCCGTCCATCCGTCCATCCGTCTATCCGTCCGTCCATCTGTACATCCGTCCGTCCATCCACCCGTCCGTCCGTACTTAGGCAACTGTTGAATTTAAGCCTCAGCCCATGCACTATAGGTGGCGACTAAGGTTATTATGATAAAAGCCCAACGATCCTTCAGTCCTGTACAATATGCTTGTTGCTGTTTAACGACACTGTCATATCAAAGATGATTACTGCCACCCTCCTCCTCTATCCAGGCTTGGGACTTGCACTGCCAAAGTGCAAACATAGCCAGAGTTCAGTCATGTATACAGCGTGTTGCGGCTTATATTGTACACAGCTTTTGTGGGGGTGGGGATGGAGGGGGTGCTCACACGGTCACACCTAGAAATCGGCAATATAGAATAGGGAGGGTAGGCGGAGAGTAGTCATTTTCATCAGTGCCAATTATCGCTGAAAATACACGGCGGTGACGAAAACAGCGGCCGTCCTAACCTGCAGATCAACAGTTAATGAAAGTTGACAGTTAATCGCGTCGCCTGTAATTATTGCCGTGGCGTGTATATAAATAAATACCTGCGAAGCACGGAAAATAATTATCTGCGCAATTAATTAATTAATTAATCAATTGCGACGGTAATTAATTTAGTTATTGCTGCGTTTTAGGTCTGATTTATTTATTGCAATTTGAGGGCGGCCGGTTCGATGCGGAGCTGTGGGGGGGGGGGGGTAGAGAATGGAGAAAATGTGTCTGCAGAAGACAGCAATTTCTGTGTCGTATATTTATTATCAGACAATTGGTGTTGCCTTTGAGAGTGTTGTCGAACTGCTGGACACACTACGTGGAGAGTAGGAGAATATTAGCTTCTATTGCGCCAGCGCATTATACGCAGATCATCTATCGGAAGGCGCGCCAGAACCCTGCGGCAGTGATCCAGTATAGGCCTATGCAAATTGAAAAGATGAATTTACAATGTGACAATACATGAGTCTTACCATCCTCACCGTTTAAAATTGCACTCACCTTAGGCCTATATCTAAGTGCAATTTTAAGAGGTGACACAGCCTCACACAGGCAATCAATCAATCATCTTCATCATTAACGAATGGAGATCGCCATCAATCGACACCTGTGCATTATGAACCGGCGCTATAGAAGCTATATCAATGACTACCATCATCGATAATGATCGGTTCTTAATTAGACTGTGACTGCAGTTGAGAGAGCTTTCAACGCACGTGGGATGCCATCATCGCTATGTAGCTAATTGGTCGATCGAAGCATCGCGCATGCGCATAAAAAAGGTGGGGTAGGGTGGGGTGGTAAGTTACTCACCAGTTTCTGTCACTCAATGAGTATCCACATCAGCGAATCAATA
>OX243824.1:14238538-14308795 GCA_945859605.1 Lumbricus rubellus | reverse complement strand
TGCAATGCTCAGCGCTTAGGCCAACAAGACATTCCATCTACATAATTTGTATGTGCACTTGTTATAGCGCCTCTTCAAGCTCTCTCTACTCAGAGGCGCTCCCGAATGCAGAGCGGACACTGCATCGGAGTTTCACGCCGAAACGCTGAGCAATTGTGAGTGAAGGACTTGCCCAAGGTGGATTCGAACCTCGAACCTTCCGGCCCCAAGGCAACGACGCCACCACTACACCACCGCGGCCCACTTAATCCCTGCCTGTCTCTGTCTTTGTCTCTGTCTACCTGCCTGTCTCTTTCCCTGTATCTGTCCTTTCCCTTCTGTCCTGTTCTTTCTGCCAATTCGATCTCAGCTTATAACTGCATGCGCCATATTGATAATTATGCTCATAAATTATTTGCTTTCCTCTGTCATAGCGTAAATTGACCCTATTACGAACTGGTTTTTGTCTGTCTTGTTTGCACCGGAGGTTCAGAACGAGAATTTGATTAATTAAGGTGATCGAACGAGCTTGTGAGAGAAAAAGAAATTCGGAAATTCATGACAATAATATGCAATTGTCAAATGGAGCCATTATAGTAGTAAGCCTACTCACTTTTTGTACTCAGGGCTGTTTTTAAGGAATTTTTAGAACTGCACAACTCGTTCTTTCTTTTCCCATCCTCCATGGTAAATTACTTCCAATCGGAGGATAAGGACCATTTTTGCTAGTTTTTAGCTGTACAGATTTTGAAGTGCTTCTACAACTGCACAAATCCATTTAGAACTGCACATTTTGTGTACAAGTACAACTGCACGTTAAAAAAGCCATGGGCCTACTAAATATAGACAAGTTTCTTATAAGGATTGATTTCACGGCGCAAGTTCTCATTTGGATAGCTGCACGGTGATTTACGAGTTTTAATTATTGTCGGAGATAAAGTTACCGAGGTAAGTAGTTTAGGAACGGTGCCCATTTTCCCCGATCTTCCCTGCACATTCTTTCCTGAAATTGAACACGGCGAAACGTTGTGTGGCCACGCCACCCAAACAGAGCCTGTTCAAGGCGGCTGCACGCACACATCATACATGTATTATCCTGCGCAGCATTTTTCTTTGATGCCTCTCGGGTCTAAACCTAAGACTCGTCATCACTTTCGATTTGTTTACCGACCGTTGCCAAAGTTCTGGATTCTCGGAACTATACGAGAATTGTGGGGGCGTGGTGGTGTAGTGGTGTCGCCTTGAAGCCGGAAGGTTCGAGGTTCGAATTCACCATCAAGACACCGCGTAGGGACCTTGGGCAAGTCATTCACTCACAATTTCTCAGCGCTTCGGCCGCGTGAAACTCCGATGCAGTGTCCGCTCGGCATTCGGGAGTGCCTCTGAATGGAAGGGGAGCTTGAAGGGGCGCTATAACAAGTGCACATACAAACAAACAAACTAATACGGGAATTCAATGATGCAAGGCATTTCCAACTGTTTGAGATTTCGCTGCGACGAAGTAAATTTTCGATATTGTTGCAGGAGGGAGAGCGAAACGCGGTGATCACGGTTTATTTTTCTTAAGAAAGGGCTTGAAAGAGTCGACACATGCAGGAAATTCCGAACATGGGTATTTTTCATTGAGATTTTTGAATGTATAATATTTGAAAATTTGTGTAGCAGGATACGAACACGTTATGGACAAAGATGAAAACTGCGATACAGGAGACTGCGGAGAAACATGTACCAAAGAAAACATCAAGGAAAACTACCCCATGGCTATCCAAAGAGACCATTGAGGTGGCAATAGAAAGGAGAGAAGCAAAGAAGGAAGGGAACAGGGATAGGGTAAAAACCTTGAATAAGACCTTCCAAAGGAAGGCAAGGGAGGATAAAGAAAACCATCTAAAGGAAATGTGTAGGGAGATGGAGGAAGAAGGAAAGAAAGGAAGGACTAAAGAACTGTTCGCAAAGATGAAGGAAATAACGAAGACAGCAGGCCCTAGAATGGGTTCACTCAAGACGAAGGATGGGAAGATAATAGGAGATGAGGAGGAGATAAAGGAAAGGTGGAGAGAGTATACGGAAGAGTTGTACATGGAAGATGAATGTGTTGAGAAGGAAAACATCAAAATAGAGGAAGTCGAAAACGAACCAGAGATATTGGAGGTAGAGGTGGAGTGGGCGATAAAACAGCTCAAGGACAACAAAGCGCCAGGACATGATGGAATACCTATAGAACTGGTAAAAGCGGGAGATGAAGCAGTGGTGAGAACTATTACAAAACTATGCAATCAAATCTGGAGAACTGGGCAGTGGCCGGAGGACTGGAAAAGGTCCGTGTTCATACCAATATTCAAGAAAGGAGACGCGAGAGAGTGTGGAAATTATCGAACGATAGCGATGATATCGCACACGAGCAAAATACTTCTCAAAATAATCCACAAAAGAATGGAGAAGACAATCGAAAGGGAATTACCAACCAATCAAGCGGGATTTAGGAAGGCGCGAGGAACGCGCGATCACATCGCCAATATAAGGTGGATTATGGAGAGACAGAGGGAATACGGGCAACAGGTGCATATGTGTTTTATAGACTACAGCAAGGCGTTTGATTGCATAGACCATACACTACTGTGGCGGACGCTAATTGAGATGGGAATTCCGAAGCATTTGGTTAAACTACTAAAGGGCCTTTATGTGGATCAAGAAGCGGTAATAAGAACTGAATATGGTGACACAGGGAAATTTAAAATAAGGAAAGGAGTGAGGCAGGGGTGCATTTTGTCCCCTTTCCTGTTCAATCTGTATGCCGAGAGAATTATGAGGAGGGCTGGATTGGAGGAGGCAACAGAAGGGGTAAGGATAGCGGGGAAAATACTGAATAATCTGAGGTACGCCGATGATACGACATTATTGGCGGGTAAGAGGGACGACCTAGTTGAGTTAATAAGAAGAGTCAGGAAGGAAAGCGAAAAGGCGGGACTATACTTCAATGTAAAGAAAACAAAGGTTATGACAACTGCAACATACAAAAACTTTGAGGTGGATGGAGAAACGATAGAGGTAGTATCGAGCTTCACATTCCTGGGATCTATGATAGAGAAGGAGGGAAGAAGTGATATGGAAATAAGGAGGAGGGTAATAATGGGGAAAACGACAATGAACGGTCTGGAAAAGATTTGGAAGGATAAATACGTGAGCAGGGAAACAAAGAAAAGACTGGTAAGAGCACTGATCTTCCCAGTGGTTCTATATGGATGTGAGACATGGACAAAGACACGGGATATGGAAAAGAAAATCAACGCGTGTGAGATGTGGATTTGGAGAAAGATGCTAAGGATTTCATGGACGGAGAAGAGAACTAACGAATCGGTACGCGAGGAGCTTGGAATAGAGAGGGAGGAGACACTGCAGCAAACAGCAACTTGGAGAAAATTGAGCTACTTTGGCCATGTGATGAGATCTAACGGTCTGGAAAAGGAGCTGATGACGGCATGCGGTGAGGGAAGGAGAAGATGCGGAAGACCTAGGAAGAAATGGTTGGATGAAGTACAGGAAAAGTCTGGCATGAGACTGGAGGAGCTACGAGAGGCGACTAGAGAGAGGAGACGTTGGAGAAAATACGCCAAGGCTTTCGCCAGAGCTCCAGAAGCTGACGGCACCAGGTGTGACCAGGTGAATTAGAATAAAAAAGCAAGCGATGGTAATGAGAAAAATGGGTGTCAATTTTCAGGGGGCAAATGCCACTCTTGCCCCTATGTGCGAGCGCCCATGACCTTACCCTATATACTGAACCCGGCTTCATAGGCTACGAGACGGGGGTCCAGGGGCAAATGCTCCATAAATTTCGGGCTAGTCTGTTTTTCGGGCAAGCAGACCCGTGAAAATAAACCGATTACTAAAAAATGGTCGTCAATCTTTTTTAACAACGACATTTTTCCGGTCAAAAGTCGAATCTTTGCTCCCCCCACAGCTGAAATCTCCCGTACGCCTATGCCCGGCTTTGTATAGCCTAACCATGCTGCAGTTAAAAGCGTTTGCTATACTTAGAAAGGAGCTACATGTGTTCATGTACACCACGGCAAAGTATGTCCGTGCATGGCCTCTGCTTTTAGTGGCATCATCTCTGTGCAGGGCGAGACAGGAGGACATGCCACGTTGATTCGTATACGGTGTATACACGTATACGACTATGCGATGGCGACCCATAGAATTAGGTATTATAGGTAGCAGCAATTGCTCTTAGCCTAAGAGGTGCAATTTCCGGCGCTCTCTGTTCCCGTCCATTTGGATTGATCGTGCTGCTCTGGCCACGGATTAGGATTCGGCTTTTCTCCTGCATCGCGGATAAAGAGCGTTTCTCTGTGTTATAAAGGTATACCTGCTGCTGCGAGACTATTAAAGTGCTCTTCTGACAAGAAAGTTGGGAGGTTGCGGTGCGGCTGATATACGCGTGTGACGTTGCGTCTTATATAGCCGTCGGAAAAATTTGATACGCGTGTAAATTAAGAACGGTTTCCTGCGTTTTTGTACGCACGGGGTTATGCGGGGTATGTATAGGTCTACACGCCATAAACAGTAACACGAGATACAAATTGCTTTTGTCAAAAATGCTTAGAACCTCGACTTCTTTCACTGTATACATGCACTCGAATCGCATTAATGGATATAGCATTATAGCATTGCGTTGCATTAGCGTATGCATTAGGAATCATGATATTAGGCACTCAAGCAACGATAGAGTTATAGTCATAAGTTATTGAAAGTTCTCTGGGTAAGAACTGCTATTGTTTAAAGCCATTTTATTTATGACTTGCCAAATTACGGTATTTATTAAGTTTGACAAGTGGAGCTACTAAAATGTCGGCATCTGGTTTTATACCAATGTAACCTATATATATATATATATATATATATATATATATATATAGGCCTACATGTAGGGTAGATTTTAGGCTACTTGTAACCATAGAGGAATAAATAATAAAATATTTTTTCTATACTGAAGACACGTCATGAAAATAATTCAGAGTCTGAAGTAGGTTATATTGGTCAGAAGCAGAACGCAAAGTTTAATGAATTCTACTGATTTAAAATTTCACAAATGCAGCAGATTTACCTGCAGGGGAGGCTCAAGAAAATCTTGTTTGTTTGAAATTGAACAGCAGCACTTTAAAAACATGTCATAGAAAACTTTTATAATAAATATAATAAATCTATATATATAAGAAATGATTATCTGGACTTCTAGAGCAGGTCCTATTAATATCATGCATGCCCTCTTAAAGATGTACAAATCTGTGTCCTTTTCGCCGGTTAAAAATTAATCCAAACTGACAATAAATTTGAAATAAAATAATGAGCCCTTAATTTTCATTCAAGTCATTAATTTGTAGGCCTACATAGCAAACGCGCGAGCGGTAAATTTATCCTTATCAAAATATCTCGATCGAAATTCAAGTCTGGATTCCAGATATATAGGCCTATGGCTTCTTTTCACAAATGTTTTGAGCTGCACAAGTGCACATATCATTCAATAGAACGCACAATATTATAGACATACCTACGCACGGGACCTTTCAGTCATGTTTTTTGCACATGAGTATTTTCTCAGCGGCTTTTCTTATTTGTACTTAAGAAGCCGATATATAGAGTCTATTTATGATATATTTGTCACGACCCTGTCAGAAACTAGCATTAGTCTTCAGTTATAATTCCAGCCTTTTGTAAAGCTATAGAATAGACGAGATTCATGTATACGCTGATGAATGGTTGAGGCAAATGCAGCATTGATATGCAAGGTCTGGAACCAGTAGATCTTAATTTCTCGACAACCGCGACGCGCGTATACCGCGAGAGACGAAGGTTTTGACGGCACCAGTCGCAATGCCATTAGTAAATGGCACACATCTTGGTCAGTCGATCAACAATATATAAATATATAAAAATTATATATAAATATATAGTATAATGTACAGTATAATATAGTGTAGATAATGGTCTATTCATTTGTATTATATAGGCATATAGGAATAATAAGCACGCGGGGACGTCCGCGCCTGCAGTGTACGCGCCGTATATATAGTATGTCTTCAGCATATGAGTTTTTTCTGAATCTCGTAGCTCTACGTAGGATAGTTATACACCCCGGGTGTAATATACCATCGATCATCACACTCATTTACGATTCCTGAATAAGAATCGAGCTGCAATTATAGACCACATTTGACACTCAATATCGTAAAAACATATATATATATATATATAACATATTTCTAGTATATATGCATATATATTTAGATTTATTCGAGGCGAAGGTTGAAATTGCATGCATAAATATACAACTCCCGCCACGTTATTTGACTGATGTGTATATATATATATATATATATATATATATATATATATATATTTGCTTCAATTGCTCGCGATCTATAGATATACAGATGTCATAAAATAATGATATTCGAGCGCAATTTATGCGCCTGCCTTCCTGGTTACTCTGGCGCTACATCAATATGGTGCATTAGGCACGCAGCGGCATGTCGTCCGATGCCGGCTGGTTCCCTATTTTTCATGCTATGGCGTATAATGAATGGTAATCTGATGACCGTCTCCCAGCATGGTTCCAGCGCATGTGCATTACCGGTGCGGCGCGAATGTGATAAACTGCAATGGGTCGGATAAGAATCAGCACCTGCAAAGTACTCTGATGCTTTAAGTTAAGGCGTCCAGCGTTGTTCGTTATGAAGGAAAGTATAATAAGAAATGATGGTATGGCTGAACTTGTGACATTATAATCGTCACCTAAAGTTATAGGATTAGGGCGCAATCTTAGTGGCCTTCATTAGAAGTTTTAATGAATGAATGATTGAATTAATTAATTAATTAGTTAATTCAGTCAGTCAGTCAGTCAGTCAATGAATTACATTTTCATAGCTTCCTTCCTTTCTTCATGTATTCATTATGTCCTACTTTCTTTATCTCAACCAATGAATTTGTATAGCACCCACCAAATACATATATACATACATTTATATACTGCTCTGTATACATGGTTAAATATATAAAGTTATACATAAAATTATATACTAGGTCTTTTTTGCTTTATATATACGTACAGGGTGGGCCAAAAAAGACCCTCCCCCTAAGTTTTTTGCCGATATCTTGGCCAAAAGTAAGAATTTTGAAATGAAATTTTACAATCAAGATATTGGCAAAAATCTTAGGAGGGTCTTTTTTGGCCCACCCTGTATATCACAACATAGTAGGATATCTGTTAGAGCACATCCTTGACCTTAAAACTTCCCTGACCTTGGACCGTGCCAAACCCCCATCCCAGATCGCTCCTCAAAGAAAAAAGAATCCACGGACGACAACAAATCCGATGATGTCGCACTCGGACAAACGTCACGCGCATTGTGCACTCTACCTCGCCATCAATACTCTTCCATCACCTCCTCCCTCCACTCCTCCCTTCCTCCATCCTTCCTCCCTTCTTCCTAATTCCTCTGATCTTGACCATCAACAGGGAGTGCATGGCACGCCCCACGTCACCCTCAAGTCTTCGCGTGCGCCGCGGTCATTATACAGCTCGATGGATGTCGTGGCTGTGCGTCTATCCGTGCGTTCGTGCGTGCGTCTGCTGCTTTAAGGTATATGATTATAGCGATGGATGGATGGATGGATGGATGGATGGATGGATGGATGGATGGATGTAAGAGCTGTAATGGAGGATTGGAAAGAGTAATAATGGGAGAATGGGAGTTGAAGAGGTTTGAGGTTGTAGTGGCGGGGAAGGGATTGAGAAGGAAGGTATAGAGAGAGGAGGAGGAGGAGGAGGAGATGGAGTACATAGGGGGAGAGGAGGAAGAAGAGGAAGAGGAAGAGGAAGAGAAGAAGAAAGTGGTGGTGGAGGAAGAGGAGGAGGAGGAAGAAGATTGGAGGAAGAAGAAGAGGAGGAGGATGTGGAGGAGGAAGAGGAGGAGGAGAATTAAGAAAGTAGCTGTGGAGGAAGAAGAGGAGGAGGAGGATGTAGATGACGAGGAAGAGGAGGTGTATGTGGAGGAGGAAGAGGAGGAAGAGCTGGCGAAGGAAGAAGAGGTGGTTAAGGGATAAATTTATCGCTGACTAAAAGCAAGATTTTCTTGAGCCACGCAGCAGTTATCCCTATATATAGCTCATATATTTAATCCGTTGATAATAATACATGTTCGCTGCGTAATTGCATAGAAGCAGGCATCATATATATGATATATATATAAATGATATATATATATCCTATGATATATATGTATATATATATGATGTGCGTGCGCAGGTTTATAATAATAATCCCATGAGTGCATTTCCTTCAATCCGTGCGATACATTTTGAAGCGCGGCGTTGAAACAGCGAACATCCATTTTGTCGGCATCGCTAATTGGAGAGCCTCCTGCTTCTCCATGCATCATGACTTGTGCTCGCCCATTATTATTATTTCGCCTCTTTTATCCGACCTTATTAGGAGGAGAAAGCCACCACCGCCACCACCGCCACCACCGTCACCGCCGCCGTCTCAAGTTTGGATCTATAACTCCTTTCTTTGTTGTGCTTGCAAAACGCGCTGATGATTAACCGAAAACACGCAGGGTTTGTGATGGTTTCGTGATGGTGAGATCGCAGTTCATGTGGTGCGACCACCATTACCACCACTACCACCACCACCGTGGTGTGCATGCTTGGCTCTGCTCTGCGTGGTTGCGTGGTAATACCAGCTGCGACTTGTACCACTTTGTACAGGGATAGAGTCCTATGTGCGGTGCACCATCGTGTGCATGATTGCGAGTTGTTATCCGGACCACGCGCGGCGGAAACACGGTTCCTTTGAAAGTTGGACTTTTAGAAGTTTGACATCTGCGTCAAAGGAATGAAAGAAATGTTGAAGTAGTGAATAGCGGAGATTTGTGTGGCGGAATAATTTGACGGACTTTAAAAGGAAGCTGATGTCGATGATTAGTTTCTGTCACGATTTCTTTATTTCGTATTTTGTTAGTGAAATGCACTAAAAATTAATAAAGATACGCTGCAGACTCGTGTAGAGAGGGTCTGAGAAGTACTTCTATATAGGCCTAGTTTTGCTCGATACAGTCAGTCATGGACACACACATGTGGGGCGCGGTGGTGTAGTAGTGGCGTCGTTGCCTTGGAGCCGGAAGGTTCGAGGTTCGAATCCACCTCGCCACGTAAGGGCCTTGGGAAAGTCCTTAACTCACAATTGCTCAGCGCTTCGGCGTGAAACTCCGCTGCAGTGTACGCTCTGCATTCGGGAGCGCCTCTGAGTAGGGAGAGCTTGAAGGAGCGCTATAACAAGTGCACATACAAACAAACAAACAAACAAACACATGCTAGTACGTTGAACAGAAAAAAATCCTCTTATAGTGTATACAAAGAGCTGTTATAATAGGCGCTTAATAAAAGCATGTGCCCCGTCAGTAGCATGAGAATATTGTCGCAAAATAACTGAATATAATGTTGATCCACAGTGGAGTTGTACCATGGTGTGAGAAGAAGACTTTACTATAAATATAATATTATGGGGTACAACGAAAGACTAGGGGTTAAACCCCTTCAAACCCCCACGGCAAGTCTCACCCTGATGTTCCCGAAATCTAAAAGAAAAACCCAGAGAAACGTCGTATATTCGGGGAGTGGTGCACATAGTCCCCCGTCTCCCCCACGGGACGACGTCAGCGCGTCAACGGCTATAAATCCATCGTGATGGTGGTACTGCAGCTGAATGAACGTTGCTTGGCGGCAACAACTGATGCTGAAGACGCGTTGACGATGGGAATAATTGGCTTACAATGGTCGACGATATCTCCGTTCAGTCGGAGGACGATGCTGCTGCTGCTGCTGCTGCTGCTGCTGCTGCTGACTCAGTGCATCATCATCATCATCATCATCATCGTCATCGTCATCGTCATCGTCATCGTCGTCGTCGTCGTCGTCGTCGTCGTCGTCGTCGTCGTCGTCGTCGTCGTCGTCGTCGTCGTCGTCGTCGTCGTCGTCGTCGTCGTCGTCGTCGTCGTCGTCGTCGTCGTCGTCGTCATCGTCATCATCGTCATCGTCATCGTCATCGTCATCGTCATCGTCATCATCATCATCATCATCATCATCATCATCATCATCATCATCATCTCCCCTGGCGTTAGGATGCGTGGCGTCTGCAGCTGGTGATGTAGATGATGCTCTTGATACTGCAGCAGACGATGGGTTAATGGGTGGGAGGATTGGGGGGGGGGGTTGCGGGTGGAGGAGGATCTAAGAATCAGAGGCATCAGCGTATGTACATGTAGACACCATGCATTTAATGAGATAATAGAACGGGTGTCTTACAAAATCTTTCGTCGTCAGAATACAGACGACGGGTATATACAGTATGCACATACACAGTGGTGGTGCAGTGGCGGCGTCGTTGCACTGGAGCCGGAAGGTTCGAGGTTTGAATCCACCTCGCCGCGTAAGGATCTTGCATGGGTGAGTCCTTCACTCACAATTGCTCAGCGCTTCGGCGTGAAACTCCGATGCAGTGTCCGCTCTGCCTTCTGGAGCGCCTCTGAGTTTAAAGAGAGCTTGAAGGGGCGCTATAACAAGTGCACATACAGGCAAAACAGTATGAGAATTGTAGAAAATAACTGAGGCTCCGACGTTGATTTATTTGGGCTTGCAATGGGGTGTACATTGTATACAATGAGGACTTTATTACGGAGTCCAAAGAAAGACTGAAGGGGCTGAATTTTAAAAGTACGGGGGTTGTGTCCAGGGGGCCATCGTCCTAAACTATCAACTGAAAGAACGGGGTGGTCAAACACCCGACAAGACAGAATTTTGGGGGATTTCTATTCTGTCTGCACCCCAAGCCACATCAACTGTTATCATGGCACCCTGCAAGCATGCGGCCGCTAATTGCGAAAAGGAATGTATGGTCTGTTTGCATAAACACTGGATATGCCCACAATATCAAGTATATAAACTCTTATATATAGTTTAAGACTGTATGCATATTTACTTAAGCACATCTGGTTTAACTTTCGTCCTTTTTGTGTATATGTCTGCATAGTTTCATACGTGTATGTTTAAGCCTATGTATACAATGCTATACATGTATATGCAGACTGTGTTTGTCATGATACTTCTCTTATCGACCCTTCGTTGAAAGTGTATATGCAAGTTTGTTTATATACCAATCAATTATACATGTATGTAAACTCCGTATGCATAATTATATAAACACAGACAATCCATCCAATATCTGAGAATAATTATATAGATACATACATACATACATACAATTCTTTTTGCATACATACATACATACATACATACATACATACATACATACATACATACATACATACATACATACATACATGCATGCCTGCATGCATGCATGCATGCATGCATACATGCATACATGTAGGATGAACGGAATCGTTTGTGTGTGTGTATACAGTGTTTGTATATGTATATATTTTTAGACTGCGATTGAGATAAGCCATTGAGTGATGTTGTATACACGGTCTGTATCTGTTCCACAGAACATGCACCAGAGTTCGTCGTTTACACAGTAGTCGATATGCAGACAGACAGACAGGCAGACAGACAGACAGACAGACAGACAGACGGACGGACAGACGGATAGACGGATAGACAGACAGGCGGACAGACAGACGGACGGACGGACGGACGGACAGACGGACGGACGGACAGACAGACGGATATGCAGACAGACAGACAGGCAGGCAGATAGACGGACAGACAGACAGGCGAACAGACAGACAGACAGACGGATGGACGGACAGACAGACGGACAGCCGAACAGACGGACGGACAGACAGACGGATAGAAGAACGGACGGAAGGACGAAACTGCAAATAGTTTCCTTGAATATATAAACAGTTCGCATGTATATTATTGATATCCGCTATTCGATCGCATCACAATCGTATTGAATATCGGAAAGCTTCTTGTCTTTTGCGTATACAGTCATAAGATTCGTTTGTAAGTTTGTGAACGGCTAATATTTGCGCAGTATACAATACATACGGGCGTCTAAAACTCCTGCTATTATTAAGTGTATATTGTGGCTAATGGTCTTAACGAGTTGCCGGTGAATGTATGCAGATGTAAAATAAGACCCGTTCAGATACAATGTTCACTGTTCAATGGCATCATTTGTTGATATACTGTCTGTCGGCATAGTCGTATTTAACTAAACCGTTAATGGACTCTAATGGCAAGTGTTGTGACGTGTCTGTATGCGGTCGTACCTGTCTGTCTGCCTGTCCGTCCGCGTGTGTGAAATTGTGCGCGTGTGTGTGTCTGCGTCTGTGTTTGTCTGCCTCTCCCTCCAACTGCCTGTTCGTATGTGTGTGCATTGTGTGTGCACCTATTCGTCTATCTGCTTCTTTGTTTGTCTGTCTGTTTGTTCGTGTGTGTTTGCCTTACGTCCACCCGTTCGTGTGTTCGCCTGTGTGTCTGTCTGTGTTTCGGTCTGTGCGTCTTTTTATATGTATCTGTCTGTTTTTCGTGTCTGTTTGTCTGTATTTTTTTCTATGTATACGTTGGTTTGTCTGTCTGTCTGTCTGTCTGTCTGTCATACATACATAGTTCGTCCGTCCGTACGTCTGTCTGTCTGTCTGCCTGTCTGTTTGTCTGTCTGTTTGTCTGTTGTCTGTCTGTTTGTCTGTCTGTCTGTCTGTCTGTCATACATACATAGTTCGTCCGTCCGTACGTCCGTCTGTCTGTCTGCCTGTCTGTTTGTCTGTCTGTTTGTCTGTTGTTTATCTGTCTGTCCGTCTGTGTATGTCTGTCTGTCCGTCTGTGTCTGTCTGTCTGTGGCTGAAGATCGGTGCACAAGTTGATCAAAGCTTCAAATACATTCGAAAGGCGGCGCAGAGTGAATTAGAACGTCTGCTATGCTATGTTCAGTTCTGTTCAGTCGATGCAATGATGTGCGCAGAGTAGAGACGAGAGAGAGACGGACGAAGTCAATTGAACGTTGAAGGAGTTTATGACAACGGAAGAGAATCAAATTAAATGGATCCGGATTACATGGAATACAGCATATGGAGATCTCTCTCTCATAGCAGGCAAGCAATCGGTTGCGACTGTATGTATGTATGTGTGTATGTGTGTATGTATGTATGTATGTATGTATGTATGTATGTATGTATGTATGTATGTATGTATGTATGTATGTATGTATGTATGTATGTATGTATGTATGTATGTATGTATGTATGTATGTATGTATGTATGTATGTATGTATGTATGTATGTATGTATGTATGTATGTGTGTGTGTGTGTGTGTGCGTGCGTGCGTGCGTGCGTGCGTACGTACGTACGTACGCATGCATGCATGCATGCATGTATGTATCTATGCACGTATGTATGTGTGTGTGTGCTTGTGAGCGTGTGCGCGTGTGTGCGTGTTGCGTGCATGCATATATGTATGTATGTATGTATGTATACCTGTATGCATGTATGTATGCACCATGCATGTTAGCGTGCGTGCACCTGGGCTTTTATGGCGCATTTTCTGACTCAATTATGATTATTGCCATGCAGCCTAACTGATAATGGATCTATCTTCACATTATTCACGTCTTTGGATCTTGTCTTTTGATGCAAATAATGCATTTAATATTTAAGCTAATGATAGACACGAGTTACATCACATCGTGTCTGCTTTGCCGACACACAAATGAAACAGAATTGTCTGGTTGAATTGACAGCAGAAATGAGTTTAACGCACATTGTGACTGTTACTTTGCAGCCGCATTACTTTAAGTAACACGTAAAATGCCACTAAAAGGCGCGTCCATTAGCACGGGTCTTTGCAATTATACGACCAGAGAGGATTGGCCTCCGCCGGTCGCGCCTCTACCGACGAGCTACAGAAATCAGTTAATTTCGCCCACGACTGACTTCTTTATAGCCCAAAACAGTCGATAAATATCTGACGGTTGCGAACGATGCGGTTTACGCGATAAACCACCGATATAGGGGCAGACTTAGCAACAGCGGTCAGGCGCAATTGTCGAACGCATCGTGGTATTTGCGTGGAAAACATCAGAGGGCAGGCCGCCGCTGGTTGGAACGTTGCCGTTCCGATCACCTCCCTGCGCTGCTATGTACATACAGTGGCGCCTCACAGCGACCACACCATACGTCTCATATATAATAATATACGCAGTTAAAAGGCGGACGGAGAATTGATGGAGACAGCCGCATTGCTAATCGAGTCTGCGATGAAAAACACAGGAAGAAGGCGAGGTGGGGGGGGGCAAATAGAACAGCGGCAGCGAGGGAGAAAATGAAGAAGACTCGTAAAGAAGAATTAAATGGAACAAAGAGAGGCTGGAATGCAGACTGATATTAATGGAGTTATGGAACCAATAAAAATGACAAAGTTGAAGTGTAAAAATTACTGGTTGAGGACGAATTACAGAAGAGGTAGAATGAGAAGAGGGAAAGAAATTTGAACGCGGGACTTATCAGATCTAAAAATGGAGTTAAATGAAGACGAAGAAGAAGAAGTTGAGGTAAAAAAGAATTTGAGGAAAAAGAATTTAAAACAAAATGAAGAAAACTATCAGCAAAAGGAAAAACGGAGAAGAGATCAAAGCAACATAAACGAGAACACAAAGAACAAGAAGAAAAACCAAGTTCAAACAAGAGAGAAAAAGATGAAGATAAAGAGGTGTAGGAGGAAGAAGTGAATTTTGAAGACGAAGAAAAGAAGAAGAAGAAGAAGAAGAAGAAGAAGAAGAAGAAGAAGAAGAAGGAGAAGGGAGAGGAGGAGGAAAAATAAAGCAAAGAACAGAAGCAGAAGAAAAATAAGAAAGAAAATGTAGAAAATGAAGAATGAAAGAAGAAGAATGTAGCGAACCTGGGATTTTCCCCCTGAGCCGTCCCCCTGGATTTCCCCCCCCCCCAGGGCCATGTTCTGCTCGCGGCTTCTGTTCCCTAGGCTCCGCCTCCCGGCTTCTGTTCCTCGGCTTCTGTTCCCTAGGCTCCGCCTCCCGGCTTCTGTTCCTCGGATTCTGTTCCCTAGGCTCCGCCTCCCGGCTTCTGTTCCCCGGCTTGTGTTCTCCCGGCTTCTGTTTCCCGGCTTCTGTTCCCTAGGCTCCGCCTCCCGGCTTCTGTTCCCCGGCTTCTGTTCCCTAGGCTCCGCCTCCCGGCTTCTGTTCCCCGGCTTGTGTTCTCCGGCTTCTGTTCCCCGGCTTCTGTTCCATAGGCTCCGCCTCCCGGCTTCTGTTCCCCGGCTTGTGTTCTCCGGCTTCTGTTCCCGGCTTCTGTTCCCGGCTTCTGTTCCATAGGCTCCGCCTCCCGGCTTCTGTTCCTCGGCTTGTGTTCCCTAGGCCCCACCTCCCGGCTGGGACAAGCTATAAATAGAGGGAGCGTGCAGTAGTAGGAGAGCTGGAATAGATGTAGTTGGGACCACGTCAGTAAGAGGTGCAGTTGGTAGAGTCCGCAGTCAGTCAGCCTGAGAGAGGCGTTATGAAGTTAGTCGGTCAGTCTGGGGTTCAGTTCCGCAGTGATAATTAGACAGTCGTTGCGTGCTTTAATTACGTGCTGCTATCGTGAAGAGTTAATAAACTATTGAAAAGAACTCTGTGTCTTCAGTATTTCTCGTGGGGAAAAGACGTTCTGTGACTCTGGTTCGAATCGCCGTCGGCAGAAGTGGTGTAAGTCCTTCGAAATACCACGAAGGCCGAACTTACGCTCCCGGGGAGCGACACGCGTGCCTTACCATACACCGGCAGATCCCCGATTTTCGTCACACTGGTACCAGAAGTGGGGTTCTTGAAGTTCTGCCGACAACAACCTGAGTCAACCGAGAATGCTGACGGAAGACGATGAGATCACGATCCAGTATCCGAGACCTGGTGGAATCCGCACGCCAACCGACTTGCCTACGCCTGCAGCCCGCCGATCGACAATGGAGGGACCGCCGGACCGGAACGTTTTGATCGAAGTACTCGGTTCCGACGACGATGAGATACCGGCGACGATGAGCTACCGAGAAAGGACTGACCGACTGGCTGCGAGGTCAGAATTGGAGGACCTTGGGAAGCTGCTGCGAAGCCGACCTGCACCGATGAAACCCGGACGATTTGACGGGACCGGGTCGCTGGAGTCATTTCTGGTGCAATTCGAGGTTTGCGCCCGCCACAACAGATGGACGGCGTCGGAAAAGGTCGACCACTTACGATGTGCGTTGGAAAAGGCAGCGACGCAACTCCTCTGGGACTTCGGTGCACAACCGAACGTAAGCTACGAGGAATTGGTGGAACGTCTCCGGCAGAGATACGGGGCAGAAGGTCAGGCAGAAACCTTCCGTGCCCAGCTGTATTACCGTCGTCAACGAGCAGAAGAAAGTCTGAGTGATCTGCTTCACGAGATTCGCCGTCTCGTCGTATTGGCGTATCCTGTCCCGTCGAATGAGACGACCCAGATCATCGCGAGAGACTCTTTCCTGGAGGCCATGCGAGACCGTGAACTTTCGCTGAAAGTACGAGAGAGGGAGCCGAAGTCTCTCGATGAAGCTTACCGCACCGCGCTTCGTCTGGACGCCTACCAGCGGACGAACGACTCCGACGACCGCAGAAGGCCTTCCAACCGCGTCAGGGGTACTCAAGAGACTGACGTGAGTACCCAGATCCAGTCTACGCTAGACCGGTTCCTGGAGACGCAGCGAGACGACCAACGTCGATGGCAACGCGAGATGGAGAGACGAATCGACCAACAGTTCCAGGAGCTGCGAGACCGAGCTCCTACGGACGATGATCTGGGGCGCGACGATCGCCCCGGAAATCGCAGCTTCGGCGATCCGCTACAGGGAGGTCCGAGACGGGGTGTGACCTGCTACAACTGCAACCGAGCGGGTCATATATCCCGCAATTGTCGACAGCCGCGACGCCCTCCCAATCGCCGTAACGACGCCGGAACGAGTGGAACAGAGGAACCGACGTCACCGGAACCGCCGGTGGCCATGAATCATACGACGCGTTCCAGACTGCCGGACCGCGCTACGAACAACGCCATCTACATCAGAGGAACAATCAACGGACGCCAACAGATGTGCTTGATCGACACTGGATCGGAAGTCAGCCTGATCCCATCTACGAGTGTCGACGGGTTAGAACTACGTTCATGTAATCGTTCTTTGATGGCTGCTAATGGGTCTGATATTAGGGTCCTTGGTGAGGTCCCGGTCCCCATTAAAATTGGGAG
Source organism: Lumbricus rubellus (assembly GCA_945859605.1). Lineage (NCBI taxonomy): Eukaryota > Metazoa > Annelida > Clitellata > Crassiclitellata > Lumbricidae > Lumbricus > Lumbricus rubellus. The sequence goes on along the minus strand of OX243824.1, from coordinate 14,291,547 downwards.
AGGTTTTAATATCCCGACCACGTTTCTGGTGTCCGACCAAATTACCGAGCCCATGTTAGGCATGGATTGGCTCAGGCAACACCGCTGTAGATTAGGATTTGGTGTCGGTGCATTATTTGTTGGACGTAGGCGCATTTCTTTAGTGCGAGGTAACGGGTCCACGTGGTGTCGTAGGGTGATGGTTACAGAGGAGGTTGTAGGGACTCCTAAGTCGCAGAGCGAAGTCCCTGTTAAGTCTGCGTATCGGGATTCTACCACGGTCGCTCCCGCTTGGATGACGGAGACCCAAGAGGTTCAACCAGGGATTCATCTTGCCCGTGTAGAGGTAGATGCTAGGATTAAAACCCCGGTGAGAGTAGTGGACTTGGCTAATGAGACCCCGTTTAGTGAGGCACTGTTAGCAGCTTTGCCGGAAGAGGTATCTTCTGAGACCCGAGAACAGGTAAAGGAATTGCCAGTTAAATTTAGAGATGTTTCGGTAAGAGATAGGTTATTTGTGGACCCGCCCATAAGGCGTAAACAATTGCTGCAGCAGAGAAAGTCTGTGGATGGAAATTTATTTAGTTTATCGTCGGCCCTGGTAATGCTTATGGTTTTTCTGAGCGTAATTTTCAGTGGTTCAGAGTTAGTGGAAGTCGTCCCGATGTTCAATTTAGAGGCTATTTCTGTTGCCCGAGCACTCGTGAATATTGTCATTTTCAGACACGGGGCCCAATTGCAAATTTATTTGTATCGGGGAAAGAAATTTGTGGGGACCCTTTTTCGGAAGCTTTGCAGAATTCTGGGGAAAGTTATGTACAGCCATCAGGGAAGTAGGGACGAGGTTTCCTCGTGCGCCCGGGCTGCTGACCTGGGAAAGGGACGAGGGACGGGTCAACAGGTCGACCCGATCTATGGACGACCCTCAGATGATGGTCGACCCGAGGCTTCGTATTCGACCTACGTGGAGGAACTTAGCCCACGTCTGGTGGACGTCGCTTATTAATGCGCGAAGTTATGCCGTCGAGACTCTTGCATGTTCTCGTGTTGCCGAGTGGCATATTTCATCTAATTCGCATTATCTCGTAATTTGGAATTGATACTGAGACATTTTGAGAGATTACTTAATGATCGAGAACATTTATAGAGACTTAAAATTGGCCCGTTGGCCACGCTTTGGTGGAGCAGTTTTGTTAAAAAGGTCGAGGCACGACCAGAGACTTTATGGACTTGGCCCGTTGGCCGTTTTGGAACAGTTGAGACTTTTTGGCCCGTTGGCCGGTTTACGCTTTTGTATGGCTATTTTTCTGTGGTTGAGCCATGTGGCTCGAGACTGTTATGTTCTGGGAATGAGGACATCCCCAATCGTGGTGGGAGGAGGATGTAGCGAACCTGGGATTTTCCCCCTGAGCCGTCCCCCTGGATTTCCCCCCCCCAGGGCCATGTTCTGCTCGCGGCTTCTGTTCCCTAGGCTCCGCCTCCCGGCTTCTGTTCCTCGGCTTCTGTTCCCTAGGCTCCGCCTCCCGGCTTCTGTTCCTCGGATTCTGTTCCCTAGGCTCCGCCTCCCGGCTTCTGTTCCCCGGCTTGTGTTCTCCCGGCTTCTGTTTCCCGGCTTCTGTTCCCTAGGCTCCGCCTCCCGGCTTCTGTTCCCCGGCTTCTGTTCCCTAGGCTCCGCCTCCCGGCTTCTGTTCCCCGGCTTGTGTTCTCCGGCTTCTGTTCCCCGGCTTCTGTTCCATAGGCTCCGCCTCCCGGCTTCTGTTCCCCGGCTTGTGTTCTCCGGCTTCTGTTCCCGGCTTCTGTTCCCGGCTTCTGTTCCATAGGCTCCGCCTCCCGGCTTCTGTTCCTCGGCTTGTGTTCCCTAGGCCCCACCTCCCGGCTGGGACAAGCTATAAATAGAGGGAGCGTGCAGTAGTAGGAGAGCTGGAATAGATGTAGTTGGGACCACGTCAGTAAGAGGTGCAGTTGGTAGAGTCCGCAGTCAGTCAGCCTGAGAGAGGCGTTATGAAGTTAGTCGGTCAGTCTGGGGTTCAGTTCCGCAGTGATAATTAGACAGTCGTTGCGTGCTTTAATTACGTGCTGCTATCGTGAAGAGTTAATAAACTATTGAAAAGAACTCTGTGTCTTCAGTATTTCTCGTGGGGAAAAGACGTTCTGTGACTCTGGTTCGAATCGCCGTCGGCAGAAGTGGTGTAAGTCCTTCGAAATACCACGAAGGCCGAACTTACGCTCCCGGGGAGCGACACGCGTGCCTTACCATACACCGGCAGATCCCCGACTATCGTCACAAGAATAAGAGGAAGAGAAAGTGTTAGAGGGAGAGAAGGAGGAGGAGAAGAAGAAGGCGAAGAAGAAGAAGAAGAAGAAGAAGAAGGAGGAGGAGGAAGAGGAGGGGAGAAGGATGAGGACGAGGAGACGAAGAAGAAGAAGAAGAAGAAGAAGAAGAAGAAGAAGAAGAAGAAGAAGAAGGAGGAGGAGGAGGAGAAAAATAAAGCAAAGAACATCAGCAGAAGGAGAATAAAAAGAAAAAGTAGAAAAAGAAAAAGTAGAAAAAGTAAAAGACGAAAAATAAAGGAAGAAGAATAAGATAAAGAGAAAGTGGTAGAGGGAGAGGAGGAGGAGGAGGAGGAGAAGAAGACGAAGAAGAAGAAGAAGAAGAAGAGAAAGACAAAGGCGAAGAAGAGGAAAAAGAAGAAGAAGAGAGAGAGAGATAGAGAAAAAAAGCAGAAGAAGAAGAAGTAGGAGCATGGACCGACAAGCAACATAGACTCATCAACTCATCAATATTTCGGTTAAGCAACGCCTCGTAATAATAACGATGATGATGCTTCGACCAGGTGCTGCGTCTGGCACAGCATCCCAACGATCCCCAACAACATCCTCCGCAACCATCCTCCGGACCTCCACCAATCCACCATCCTATATCATAATACGTAACACATCATCAGCAACGGTGTGGCCGACGGCGGCATAGCAGCAGCAGCATCAGCAGCAGCAGCAGCAGCAGACGCCTGGGTGCCATTAATAAAATGGTAAATTGCAAATGCTCATAAGCTGACAATATGATTATAAGATGGCAGCACGTCGCGGGATAGGACAGGAGGATGAGGAGAAAGCATATAAATGGTATTAGGGAATTCATTGAATGGAATTGGATGGCTGATGACAACGGAGAACGATGGGTGGGGGTAGAGGGGAAAGACGGAGGAGGAAGAAGAGGATGGAGGAAAGAGGAGAGGAGAGGAAGAAGAGAGAGGAGAGAAGAATGAGAGGAAGAGAAGAGAGGAGAGGAGACGAAGAGGAGAGAGGAGAGAGGAGAGAGGAGAGGAAGAGTAGAGAGGAGAGGAGAGGAAGAGGAGAGAGGAGAGGAGAGGAGAGGAAGGAGGAGAGAGGAGAAGAAAAAGTAGGAGGAGGAGGAGAGATAGAGGAGAAATCGGAAGACAGAAAAAGAAAGCAGAGGACCTAGCGGAAAAGATGGAGGGTATAGAGAAGGGGGAGAAGCGGGAAGAAGAGGAGGAATGAATCGACAGTAGCAAAGAGAAAAAAGTTGAAAAATTACGACAGTGAAGAGCGGAGGAACAGGCATAGTATAAGACTAGATGGACGAGAGAAGAGGAACGAGAGAGAAGAGGAACAAGAGAAGATGAACGAGAGAAGATGAACGAGAGAATATGAACGAGAGAATATGAACGAGAGAGAAGAGGAGGGGAATAGTAAGAAATATGGAGATTGAAAGGAAATAAAGATGGCCGCCGAGATCGACAGTACGCAATCGATTGAGATATAGAATCTTAGATGCTGCTGATGATGCTGCTGCTGATGATGATGATGAACCATGCAACTGTATACACACACATTATATACATATGTCATATACATATAATATATGCTATGTGCGCTCATGTGTGTGTCACCCTACTAGAGGCGCTTTATAAATGTTTAAATACAATACAATATAATATAGGCTATCTATAATTTTAAATATTTATATATATACATAATATATACAATAATTATATATATACATATATATATATATACACATTGCAGCTCAAACGTTCGTTTATCCGAAAACGAGTTATACGACCATCATCTATAATATTATAGATGGTAAGATGGTAAGAATGGTTTGATAGATGACTCAATCCCTCGGGTCGAATTCATTGCGCGGCAGAGGCCTACGGTTATAATGGTGATCTGCTGTAAAATAATGGAGCTGTACTTTGTCAGACTATAATTATGGACAGATGGTACAAAGGAGCGCACATAGGATACACACATGATCGCGCATAGCATACACACATGAGCGCACATAGCATACACACATGAGCGCAGTGCATAACATACACACATGAGCGCACATATATAGCATGCACACACACGCATAAACACACACACACACATACACACACACACAAAGAAACACACACATACACACGCATCCACACACACGCATGCACACGCACACACACAAAGAAAAACACGACTGTGTGCGTGGTCCTACATTCGCGAATATAATCTGTACGGCGGCGTTCGCAAATAAGCTGGCGCCTTCCCACACGTTCTTGACTTTCGAGGGGCGCTTTAGAAGTTTGGAGGTTACGATTACGATTGCGTTTGATAAATTTCAGGAATTTGATAAATTTCAGGAATTTCTACGCAAGAGACGCTGTAAATAAATGTATGCGTAAATGTAGGTGTACACCTTCGTAATCGTAATCGTAATCGTAATCTCCAAATTAATTCCTAAAGCGCCACTCGAAAGTCAAGCGCAGGCAGGGCACCAGCTTATTCACGAGCGCTGTGTCAGAACTCAGAAGGTTGCATCAAGGAGTAGTCCTAGATTCTTTCTACATCGCGACCGCTGCGCTGCATTATTATTCGGTCTCATATGCGATGCTAATTTTTTGGTGAATTGATCGAAGCATAGAGATCCCCTTCACGACCGTTCGGTCATCATCAAATGCTTTCCGAATGAGGGATGAGTATAATTATTATGTCTCATGTGGCCTTCCGTCTTCCCATGCACCTGACGGAGACGCCTCTAGCGGCGTGCTCTTGAAGTTCATACCCGGACTCGTAAGATACACGATAACCGTTCACTCGATTTGGCAGAGAGAGAGAGAGAGAAGGAACGAATCGGCGAATTGGATCCGCTGGGATACCGTTCGGGGCACGCTCCCCGACATTTCATCACCAGTTTAAGAGGCCCTCCGCAGCCGCCGAAGCCTCCGCCGAAGCGTCCGCCGCATCTCCGGTCTGTCGGTGAGCCAATGTTCAAGTGAGTACAGATGGCATATAGAGATAACAAATGGAATTAAGGAGCGCTGGTGGCGCTAGAGTCGGCGGCGGCGGGTGGGGGGTTAGGGGGTAGGGTGGGGTAGGGTGGGGTAGGGTGGGGGTAGGGTGGGGCATGGTCCGTCCGTCCGTTCATTCGACCGATGAGGCTCGTTAGAGTGCACGCGTGCTGTTCGCCTGCTGAAGATGAGATGGACGGATAGCACATGGCGTGTGCAAATTAAGCATTCCGGCTTCGGTGCAAATCCAGGCTCCGGAGGAGTAGGCGCAGATGCTGCTCGTGTAGATGATGATGATGATGATGATGATGATGATGATGATGATGATGATGATGATGATGATGATGATGATGATGATGATGATGATGATGATGATGATGATGATGATGATGATGATGATGATGATGATGATGATGATGATGATGATGATGATGATGATGATGATGATGATGATGATGATGATGATGATGATGATGATGATGATGATGATGATGATGATGATGATGATGATGATGATGATGATGATGATGATGATGATGATGATGATGATGATGATGATGATGATGATGATGATGATGATGATGATGATGATGATGATGATGATGATGATGATGATGATGATGATGATGATGATGATGATGATGATGATGATGATGATGATGATGATGATGATGATGATGATGATGATGATGATGATGATGATGATGATGATGATGATGATGATGATGATGATGATGATGATGATGATGATGATGATGATGATGATGATGATGATGATGATGATGATGATGATGATGATGATGATGATGATGATGATGATGATGATGATGATGATGATGATGATGATGATGATGATGATGATGATGATGATGATGATGATGATGATGATGATGATGATGATGATGATGATGATGATGATGATGATGATGATGATGATGATGATGATGATGATGATGATGATGATGATGATGATGATGATGATGATGATGATGATGATGATGATGATGATGATGATGATGATGATGATGATGATGATGATGATGATGATGATGATGATGATGATGATGATGATGATGATGATGATGATGATGATGATGATGATGATGATGATGATGATGATGATGGTGGTGGTGGTGGTGGTGGTGGTGGTGGTGGTGGTGGTGGTGGTGCTAATGATGATGAGGAGGAGGAGGAAGTCAGAAAAAGAAGCAGATGATGATGATGACGATGACGATGATGATGGTGATGATGATGATGATGAAGAAGAAGAATACGATGATTATGAAGAAAAAGAAGAAAATAAAAAGATGAAGAAGAAATAGAAGATGATGATAACAATGATGCTGGCTGTGCATGGGTGATGATAATGATAATGACTACGAAGACGAAGATGCTGCTGCTGTTGATGATGATGAATTGATGATGATGGTGGCGGCGATTATGATGCTGATGGTGTTGAAGATAATGACGATGCTGCATGATATTACGATGACAACGCCGCTGCTGCTGCTGGTGGTGGTAATAATGATGATGTCGAATCAGTCGCTTGTCTGTAAAACACGCAGCCACCTCTGCCTCCGCATCTGCCTCCTCTGCTTCTGCTTCTGCTGCTGCTGCTGATGCTGCTGCTGCTGCTGATAAAGACGCTAACTCGGCTAATATGTCACAGCATCTCGCTTTTGATCAGTGACGATCGCATCTCAACCGACGTAACAACGACGACGACAACGACGACGATGATGATGACGACTATGATGATGATGATGACGACCAAGTGGAAGCTGACAATGACAACGACGATGATGATGACGATGATGATGACGGCCGAGTAGAAGCTGACAATGACAACGACGATGATGATGACGATGATGATGACGGCCGAGTAGAAGCTGACAATGACAACGACGATGATGATGACGACGACAACGACGACGATGATGACGGCCGAGTAGAAGCTGACAATGACAACGACGATGATGATGACGATGATGATGACGGCCGAGTAGAAGCTGACAATGACAACGACGATGATGATGACGATGATGATGACGGCCGAGTAGAAGCTGACAATGACAACGACGACGACGACGTGTGTCGCGAGCGGCGACGGCGGAGAGGAACGACCCCCCTCTTCTTCCCAAGCATACGTCCAAGCCCCGCAGAGTCTCCTTCTTTTCTGCACAGGTGGTGCCTGGAAGTATAATAGGTGGACGTAAGCAGATTGCAGAACCCGACAGATGAAGTTGATCGGAAGAATGGAGGATGGATGGAATGAGGAAATTTGGAAGAAAAGAGGGATGGATGAACAGAGTGGGGGTCGGTCTCTCCTCTTCCTTAATTCTCTTTTCTCAAAACCTGTTTCTTAATTCTCGCTGCGGACCTTTCCGCACTGGGAGCGCGTCTGAGTTTTAACCCTATAGATACTAGAGGCGCTTTCTTCTCTCCTTCTTCTTCTTGGTCTCTCGTGCGTCAGGGGTACGCCAACGATGACGCCTCAACAGTCAACAACATGACGACGTCTCCTACTTGCTCATGTGTTCCTGGAGGCGCTTTAGAAATGTTCAAATACAATGCGATACGAAAAGATGTTGAAATGAATGGTGAACAGACGTTGGACGCATATGGAGAAAGGTAAAGGGAATGAGGGAGAGAGGGAGGGAGGGAGGGAGGGAGGGAGGGAGGGAGGGAGGGAGGGAGGGAGGGAGGGAGGGAGGGAGGGAGGGAGCGAAGGAGGGAGGGAGGGAGGGAGGGAGCGAAGGAGGGATGGAGGGATGGAGAGAGAGAAAGAAAGAGACAGAGACAGAGACAGAGAGAGACAGAGAGAGAGAAAGAGAGAGAGAGAGAGAGGGACGGAGAGAGGTAGGTAGGGAGGGATGGAGCGAGGGAGGGAGGGAGGGAGGGAGAGAGAGAAAGAAAGAGACAGAGACAGAGACAGAGAGAGACAGAGAGAGACAGAGAGAGAGAGAGAAAGAGAGACAGAGAGGGACGGAGAGAGGTAGGTAGCGAGGGAGGGAGCGAGGGAGGGAGGGAGGGAGGGAGGGAGAGGAAAGGAGGGAGGGAGGGAGGGAGAGGAAAGGAAGGAAGGTAAAGTGGTGAGGGGATGATGCGATGGATGGATGAGGTAGGCTATATCCCATGGCAGGTGGAAGTGATGTTTAGATGGAGACGGGTCGTGATTAAAAAGACGGAGAAGATGATGATGAGGACAGTGAAGATGTTGACGATTGAAGGATGGACGGATGGACAGATTGGCCAAATCCAGTCGCCAGCCATTGAATCCATTAGATGGATCATGGATCTCTCTCCAAACTCTCTCTGTGTCTGCATGTCTATCTCTTTGGTTGCAACAATCTCCTTCGGTCTCTTTCTCTGTCCCTGTCTTTTGCTGTCTCTGACTCTGTCTCTGCCTTGGTTTCTCTTTTACTCTCTGTCTGCCTCTTTCTGTCTCTGTATCTCTCTCACTCTGTCTCTGTTCGTCTCTGTCTCTGTCTCACTCTGTCTATCTCTGTCTCTATATCTCTTTCAGTATGTCTGTCTCTGTCTCTGTCTCTGTATCTCTCTCTCACTATGTCTCTCTGTCTCTGTCTTTCTGTGTGTGTCTCTCTGTCTGTTGTCTCTCTCTATCTCTCTGTCTGTCTGTCTGTCTGTCTGTCTCTTTCTCTCGTCTGTCAACCTTTCTTCAATCTGTCTGACAGACAGATAGATAGATAGAAGAACGGTTTACAGTTTGTCTGTCTGTTTGTCTGTCTATCTGCATATCTGTCTGTCTGCACTCATTTCTTGCCGATAGAATAGAGTAGAGCAACAGCCGTGACAGTTGACAGTTGACAAAGACGAAGAAGAAGAATCCGTTGTCTCATTCGTCTTATGGCCGTGAAACAGCGAAATATAATGAAGCTGTATCGTCTGCCACGTGTGCTTCTCTGTCTGTCTCTGTCTGTCTGTCTCTGTCTGTCTCTGTCTGTCTCTGTCTGTCTCTGTCTGTCTCTGTCTGTCTGTTTGTCTCTGTCTCTCTGCCTCTCTTTGTCTGTATTCTTTGTCTTTGTCTCTGTATCTGTCCCTGTCTCTGTCTGTATCTCTCTTTCTCTGTCTCTCTCTGTCTGTCTATCTGTCTGTCTGTCTCTCTTTCTTTGTCTGTCTGTCTCTCTTTCTCTGCATGTCTGTCTCTCTCTCTCTCTGTCTCTCTGTCTCTCTTTCTCTGTCTGTCTGTCTCTGTCTGTCTATGTCTGTCTCTCTGTCTGTCTGTCTCTCTCGCTCTCTTCCTATCGCTCCTCGCCCCTTGTCTCCACCGGTCGTCACTGCTGTTATACGACCCTAAGTCGATGTCATTAAGGATGAATTAATCACATTTCGACGTACAGCCGCCAAACGGATTTGCTCGGATCGTTAAGCCCTCTCGCCGACGGGATGTCTGCTCTAGTATGGCTGCAGCAGCATCACCATCAGCAGCAGCATCAGGAGCAGCAGCAGCAGCAGCAGCAGCAGCAGCAAACCATCGTCGACCACATACACGGTGTTTGTTTTCTAATCAAAGGATGTCGCCGATATCATTAGGCGACGTCAAAACCTCGCATCCGGCACGGAGCCACTGCTGACGGTGATGATGATGCTGAGAGTCTGAGACTGCTGCTGCTGCTGATGCTGATGATGATGATGATGATGCTGGTGGAGTTGATGCATGCATGCAGGCTTCGATGTTACGGATGGCGCGCGCGCGTGATGCCTCTTACACTGCAGTCGCACGTGCTGTAGGGGTATTAGTCGATGGAAGAAGTATAAAAGACTTGGTGCTTCCCATGCAAGGCTTCATCGGTAGTTGAGTTTATATACTCGCGGTGGCGTCGGAGCTGTATGGGCGAGATGCATGCGCGTTCTGACATCCGAGATACTATCGCTGAAACACGTCGTAGATCGGACTAATGGATCCATCTTTCCTGTAGGACTTTGGTCGTAATTATATTTAATTAATCTGTTTAAGACGTTGGCGTTTATCCGGTTCTAAATGCGGCGACTTTGGAATAATTGGTATAAGTATGTAATTATATAACATGATCTATTGAGGGCGTTTTTCTTATAACACGCGTTTGTCAATGTCTAAATGCAGCAGCTTTGGAAAATAGTATAGGACTAAGTATAATATGTATTTATATCTTATGATTCTGTTGAGGGCGTTTTCTTATACGGGCGTTTGTCAATTTCTAAATGCATTGGCGCCGACGCTGCAGGTTGAAACAAAAGAGACCTAATGTAAGTGGCTGCAACACTCTTGTTCGCAGGTGTAACTGTATATAGCGACTGGCATTATGTGCATGAACGCTGTAACGTTATCACACCCACCGTTCTTTCAACGGGGACAAAACGTGCCGATAATAATTATAGTACAGACGCTTTACACAGAGTATATATTGTATAAAGGGTATTTGCACACACGCTTTACACAAATACACAGAGTATGTTATGTATATAAAGGGTATAATACATGCACATTGCACGTGCGGAGGAAGGTAATTATAGTCTCGTCTCGTTTTGCTGTCAACATCATCTTCTTCTGCGAATTATTATTCGTCGTTTTCTGCAAGTCTAATGATTTGTGCGTGACGACTCATTCATAATTGATTGCGACGTGTGTGTGTGTGTGTATGTGGGTGTGTGTTTGTGTGCGTGTGTGCTTGTGTGTTAGTGTGTGCGTGCGTGTGTGTGTGCGAGTGTGCGTGCGTGCGTGTTTGTGTGCGTGTGTGTTTGCGTGTTTGTGTGTTTGTGCGTGTTTGTGTGTTTGTGTGTGCGTGCGTGTGTGTGTGTGTTTGTGTGCGTGTGTGTTTGTGTGCGTGTGTGTTTGTGTGCGTGTGTGTTTGTGTGTTAGTGTGTGCGTGCATGTGTGTGTGCGTGTGTGCGTGTGTGCGTGTGTGTGTTTGTGTGCGCGTAAGTATAGGTTGCATGCGACCTCTCCCTTCTTTTCGTCTCCCTCTGTGTAATCGTCGCCTTATGTTACTATCGATGTATAAGTCACATACGTGTATGTATATTGGATAGATGAATACACGTGTGAATAATGCATATTGTTAAGTATGCACAGTATTCTATATGTTTATGTTCACTTCATTCCTTTCTTCAAAACTCACTATTTCTACTTGGCCCCCAAGTAGCCTACATGGATCTCTAACTGATGATGATGATAATAATAATAATAATAATAATAATAATAATAATAATAATAATAATAATAATAGACTAATAACAATAACAACATGCATGCATTGTGTGTGTAATTCTTAATGCATAAAGTAAACAGATATATTATTTAGAATGAGTCATGCATGTTTAATCCAGAATTCTTGTGTATAATACTGTAAAAAAATTATGTTATAGATAGATTCAATTTGATAGCTAGAATTCACCACATGCTCAGTGTAAGAATTGTGGAAAAATAACTGGGGGAGTTGGAGCATTATCCACTTGGAATCGGGACGTGAAAAACAGACTTTAACATGGGGCCCTAAGAAAGACTTTGGGCTGAAACCCCCAAACCCCCGGCAATTCTCACACTGCACATGCTCATGCCAATTATCTGTATTTATAGACATGTAATAATTCACAAAGTCACAGCATGTAATAGGCTTACGATAAATATGGCCGTGTATATATATATACATACATAATTACATATATACACACACATATATACATATAGATCTATATACATAGTACTATGCCTGCGTCAATTACTTTTAAAATTACTAATGTCTTCGTGACAATGAATAGTTACTCGCCGTCGTATACAACTATTATACAGCGAAGCGCATCACTTCTGAGGCTTCTCCTACGTCTCTATTGATTCCGTCTTTTATGTTAGCGACCACGAAGCACGCGCGGACGCGTTTCTCGAGGCTTCTGCCGTCGTCGTCATCATGCATGGGTGCCACGGCGTGCGTAATTACCACACGCGTTGGCTGGCTTTGACACGCCACTGTTTATACCTGTAGAGAACACAATGATAAGTAATTGCATTGGGAGGAGGAGCGGAGGAGAAGTTGCGTTAGGCACAGCGCAAGATGATGAATTTCTCGGTGAATTGCTAATGCAACTCGTGTAGTATAGTCTGTAAAAACTCTGTATAGCCTACGTTGCTGTTATGCTGTTGATTGAAACGCTTGTCTTGTCGTGATTAACAAACTGAAAGTAGATCCTTGTATAATCGTGGGGCGCGGTGGTGTAGTGGTGGCGTCGTTGCCTTGCAGCCGGAAGGTTCGAGGTTCGAATCCACCTCGCCGCGTAAGGACCTTGGGCAAGTTCTTCACTCGCAATTGCTCAGCGCTTCGGCGTGAAACTCCGATGCAGTGTCCGCTCTGCATTCGGGAGCGCCTCTGAGTAACAGGAACCTGAAGGGGCGCTATAACAAGTGCACATACAAACAATTAATACAACGCTACCATGATTTATCCCTATATCAGATAACGTCGTTAAAATGTTTCATTTCTGTGCCAGCTCATTTGTTGCAAATATCTACGGACTGCAAGCTGCAGAAGAATCAAATTGCCGCAAAAGTTACTCTTAATTAAACGTCTTCTCATCAGTTCTGACAAATTATTTTAAAATAAATCGATATAAGCTTAATAGTCATGTTATGATGAAGCGCTGACGTTTCAATGCATACGTTGCATTAATTTCATGTCGATTTGTTCTTTCTCTTCAGGAATTTACGAGTTAGAAGTTGAAACCGTGTGTATACACACCTCAGAAAGACTTCGCGGTTCAACTCTATAGTTCCGGAGAATTTCAATGCAGGTGAATCACGGTTCAGAAACACTTATCGGCTGATCACTCGTTCCTAAAACTTTTACAGTGTTCTACTTCCAGAAATCGTCGAAGTTGAACTCTATACATCGTTTCCTAAGACTTTACAGTAAACCTCGTTCCTATAAAAACTACACGGTGTTCTAGTTGTTCCAGAAATCTTCGAAGAAGTTGAACTGCATCATTAAGACTATTATACAGTAAAGTCTCATTCCACACATTTTCAAAGTACATGTTCTAGTTCCAGAAATCTTCGAAGATGAACTGCGTTGCTCCTAAAAGCTTCACATGTGCAAAACATCGTTCTTAAAAACTTCACAGCAAAACTTCGTTCCTAAAAACTTCACAGCAAAACGTCGTTCTTAAACAATTCACAGCAAAACCTCGTTCTTAAACAATTCACAGCAAAACCTCGTTCTTAAACAATTCACAGCAAAACCTCGTTTTTGAACAATTCACAGCAAAACCTCGTTCTTAAACAATTCACAGCAAAACCTCGTTTTTGAACAATTCACAGCAAAACTTTGTTCTTAAACAATTCACAGCAAAACCTCGTTCTTAAACAATTCACAGCAAAACCTCGTTCTTAAACATTTCACAGCAAAACCTCGTTTTTGAACAATTCACAGCAAAACCTCGTTCTTAAACAATTCACAGCAAAACCTCGTTTTTGAACAATTCACAGCAAAACTTTGTTCTTAAACAATTCACAGACAATCTCCTGTTCTTGTTTACGAACTCGTCAGCCGAACTCTTTCCTCCGAACGACTTCACTGTGAAGCATCTCACGCTCGTATACTATAATTTTTGAAGTTACAAGACGCTTCACAGCTGAGCTACTCACATCTTCCTTAGACTTCGTTGCAGTTGCATATCTCTGCGTGTTGTCAATCCCCAACGATGCAGTTGCCAAACGAGGAGTGCAACAGTGCAACGCATCCACAACAACAACAGCAACAACAACAACAACATCAGTCACATCACATGCAACAGCAACAACAACAACAACAACAGCCAGGCCAGCATCAGCAACATCAGACAACGACATTGTCTTCAGCATCATCAGCAGTGATGCCTCCTCCTGTTCGCCATGAATGCTTCTCGTGCAAGAAACCGATCACGGATCGCTACCTGCTGAAGGCGATGGACAAATACTGGCATGAGGATTGTCTCAAGTGTTCGTGCTGCGATTGTCGACTTGGAGAAGTCGGATCAACGCTGTTCACGAAGGCGGATCTATTGCTGTGTCGAAGGGACTATCTACGGTAACTATATATGCTCTTGCATATGTATCATGTATGCATGCATATGTATGTATGTATGTAATTATGTAATTATGCATGTATGTATGTAATTATGTAATTTATGTATGTATGTTTATATGTATGTACGTATGTGCGTATGTACGTATGTGCGTATGTACGTATGTACGCATGTACGTATGTACATGTATGTCTATAAACATAACACAACTGAAATTTGAACCAGATCTATCGAAGATTTTTCGACTGTCTATGCGTCTAAATGTTTACCGGTGTCTATGTATACTCTTTGAGTCCAGCACATTGCTGTATGTATAATTGTATGTATATATATATATATATATATATACAATATGGTCCATAATTAAAAATAGTCGCTATTATAATAGACCATCGCACAACCCAAGTAAAACACAATTATAACATAATAATGATTCACAGATAATAATAATTCAATGACAGCAATAACAATCACACGGGTCACAGGCCGAGAGCAAGTGCAAGTGCAGCTTAAGTTATAGCACATAAACTCCATCTATAAGTCCATAGTTCCAACGCCTAACTGTATCATGCTCATGCACCTCTGTGGCAATATATATCCCGTCTTATATGATGCATACACAAGAATAATAGACACACAGACGGAGTCGATTAAATCTCAATAATGAAAGTAACAGCTTGCAATCATATACACTCCAGCATCAGCAGCAGCAGCAGCAGCAGCGACCTTTTCCAGATGGATGCGATCATTGACTAGAACTATTTGCATTGGATGGGACGCAGTTGCTGTCATAATACGCACAGATTAGATTTACGCACCAGACGCGCTCCATATATCAAAGCCTGAATTTGCTCTATACGACGTATATACATAATATGTATATATACACGATATATACATAATATATATACACACACAATATATGAATTATATATATATATACACTATAGTGTATAGAATTTTTCTCTCTTGCCAAACATCCGCTTAGCTGGAGCTGCTGCTGTCTATCATATGTAACCTTTTGTATCATATATATTATTATTATTATAAATATTATATATATGCATATATATATATAGCCTACTCTGTGCGTTATCCACACGGCAGCTATGCAGAGAGATGGTTGTCCCGATTGCAATCGCCTTACATCTGTCGGCGGCAGCACAGAGGAAACGTGTTTCAAATCTTGACGAAGAAACGAACTGAGAAAACGCCGATACTTGCAAACACCTTTCCCATATTATAGGCTACCCCCGGTCCATCCATCCATCCATCCATTTTTTTATCTCTCTGTCCGTCTCCATCTGTCTGTTCGTCTTTCCATCCGTGTACTTCCTTGCACCTCCTAGTTCCTTCACTCCTCACTTAGCCGATCCATCGCTCAACTATTTCTCACTTCCAACGGTCGTTTAAAACCAAGAAGATTTTTTGGTCCAGTATTTTGTATACGCGCATAGCTTTCTGTACATAAATATGCGCTCCGCAGCACCAAAATAGGAAAAAATTCTGGTAATATTGGTTAAGTTTATATAGAAAAACAAGAGGAGGCATGCAGGGTCGCGTTTTGGTGGGTGCTACGCGAGTTGCAGCATTGGTCATTAGTCAGGGTTGTTTTTAAGGAATTTTTAGAACTGCACAACTCTCTCTTTCCTTCCCATCCTCCATGGTAAATTACTTCCAATCGGAGGACAATGGCCATTTTTGGCTAGTTTTAACTGTACAAAAGTGCTTCTACAACTGCACAAATCCATTTAGAGCTGCACATTTTATGTGTACAACTGCACGTTAAAAAAGCCCCGAGTCATTTATTCGGAGTGCGATCACCCGATGCACTACTAGTGCGTGAAAGGACTATAGGGTCTAAAGGTCAATTGATCACTGATCACAGCACCGAGATCTACATGCGCTAGTCTATAATAGATGCGACTTAGAGGAGGCAATTGGCTCGTCCTCTTGCCTCCATGCAGTTAATTTAGTTAAGATACTCTAGGTAATTGTAACCATTCACTGTCTTACTTAACAGCAATAATTAATTGTTGGCCATTGCATATCTTTGTTTACATGTATGTAGGTGTCCCTACAGCGATCCCTTCTGGGCCTATCCTTGTGGCCATTCCCCTTTGAATATGTGATTTGCAACTGTATAACTGTAAAAATGATTGCAATGGTTTCAAAATAAAAAATGATTCATTGAAGTCTGTGTGTCTGGTAGGCCACTCTAATTGGTTAGCAGAATGTTTAACGTGACTGCATCATAACAAAGAAAACTAGTGTCGCCCTCCTCATTTATCCAGGACGGAGAACTGGCACTACTGCAGGAAGTGCATGTATAGTGTTCGATGTTTGTCTTTGGCATAATTATATATGCCGTGCTGTAAATTGCAAATATACAAAATAAGTAATTAAAAAATAGGAAAAATTAATAAAATAAATTGAACACTAAAACAATTAAAATAAAAGAAAATAATAAAATAAAAAAAATAAATTATATTACTAAATAAATTAAATATGTAAATAAATAAAATAAATAATAAAACGAAAAAGTACATAAAATAAATAAAATAAGCATTTGGCTATAATGTCTAGCGTGCACGTGTGGGTGTTCATGAATTCGTCACTGCAGATGATGGCACAAGAAGCGGCATCTTCCATCAAGATATAAATAAATTATAAATCATCTCAATCTATATAATATAATACTCGTTGATGTGTGTGTTTAACTCAGGTTGTTTGGTACGACCGGATACTGTTCGGTTTGTACGAAACTGATTCCTGCCTTCGAGATGGTGATGAGAGCGAGAGAGAACGTCTATCATCTGGAATGCTTTGCCTGTCAACAGTGCAATCACAGGCAAGAAGACGACGAGAGATTATTATTATTATTTACTAAGATAATGTTGAACGCTCTGTGTATACCCCGGCCGCTTATTTCCAAAATGTACGTGGCAGCTGCAACCAGCCAATCACATAACTGCTAACATCAACTACTTTCTCCCCCTATGGTATTCGCCTCTTCCACATTGTATTCCCCTATCATGACGCGTGATTGGCTGAAACCCTGCGGTTGCAGCTGCCATGTACACTTTGGAAATAAGCACCCCGGCCGCACATCCAGCAACATCTATGGTCCAAGATCGCTTTGCTGCATGCTGTGTGTTTATTTGTTTGTTTGTGTGTTTATTTGTTTGTTTGTTTGTGTGTGTGTGTGTGTGTGTGTGTGTGTGTGTGTGTGTGTGTGTGTGTGTGTGTGTGTGTGTGTGTGTGTGTGTGTGTGTGTGTGTGTGGGAGGGGTCCACGATATGAACTCACGTGGAATCCATCAAAAATTGTGATGTGATGATGGGCTCTTATGGGAGTTATTTTCTTCAACAATACACCGGGAACTGACATTTATTAAGTGCGCAGATATAATTATACACTCCATACAGTCTCTGCACTGGCAAATTTTTATTTATTAAATGAACTTGAGTACATAAATATGTGCAACACTGTCAGTCTGTAATACATCTATTCCAGTGGTTCCCAGCCTTTTTTGACTTTAGGGCCACTTTTTATAAGTTGGAGGAGATTAGGGCATTCGGGGGGGGGGCACAAATCTAAAATTTAATAAACAGAAAGCATATAAAATTGCTATAATTGATTCAAAATAGAATGTTTGATATTATTTATAGACGTCATAATAATTATAATTTTTTATGTTCTATCCCGTCTAAATTGTCAATATTTTTATATTATTTTTGTTACTTCTTTGAGAGATGAGTGCCATTTTTGAGACCTTGCGGGCCACTTTTGGCCAGCGGAACCGCTTATCTATAATTCTGTGTGGGTGATTCACCACACCGTATAAACGTATGGGCTACGTTCGTAAGATGTCGCCGTGTTTTTCTGTTCTGCGTAGATTCTGCGTTGGTGACCGCTACTACCTTCTGAACAATCAGATCCTCTGCGAGTACGACTACGAAGAAAGACTCGTGTACAGTAGCAGTAGCAGCAACAGCAGCACCAACAGCAACCACGCTCAGCAGCCATACGGATGCGATGCCTCCACCGCACCACCACCACCATCAGCACCACCAGCAGCATCAGCATCAGCAGCCGTAACGAAACAGGAACACCACCATCACCACCATAACCATCATCATCATCATCAGTTGCATCATCATCAGGCTGCAGCCAATCAGGGTCTTATCGCCGACGATGGATCGAGCGGATACGGAAGTCCGAGTCCCACTTCCGTTTAGGGGACAGTGCACTTCCGTTTAGGGGACTGCGGTGACTCGCCGCTTCCGGTTCGTCGGACAATGTTGTTGTTGCGAGGTCACTTTCGATGATGATGAATCTACCACTGAGCCTAGTTCCGTTTCTACGAAATGAGAGAAGACTACTGAGACTCTCTTCCATTTCCTGTGTAATGGAAGCCTTAGGCGGTTCCGAATGTTCACCGAAATCTCAGCCCTTACTCCACCACCTTACGTGTGACAGAATTCAACTCCTATTTCCGTATTGATGCAGTGCTTAAAGTGTGACTGGACGGTCATAGACGGCATCCATGCGCTTATTTTCAAATCTAAGCGCCGTTCTGTCAGTTATTTAACCAGCACATACTGGAAAGTTAAGGAGCATCCAGGCACTTCTTTAGCACTGTATAGAGATGGAATGAGGCAGTACACCCTATCCCCCCAATAACCAACCTCCTCAACGGTAAACCGATCCAAGTCTCAGCTCCTCCTTTTCCCCCATCATCACCACACAGCACAGCACACCCCACTCGCAAATTGCCTAATCCAAGATGACAGACTCGTGTAAATAAACGGACGTTGGGAGTCATCGAATTCCACTTCACGTCACGACGTTGAATGATGGATCATCAGATACGAATCACGCGAAAAATATTAAGTCATATTTGTCCTGTCAAACTGACAGCAGATGGCTCGAGCCATCTTGTCTCTCAACGCATTATAAGCCATAAAATTATAGACAGGACGGATCTGGTGGCTTAGCGGATGATGGACAAGTCTTTGCTGCTCGATTTCAGACTTAATATCGACTGCATATTTTGACAGAATGGTGTCTAAATATTTATTTATTTGACGGAAAAGATTCAAAGGAATTTGACTGAGGCTGTGGAATTTAACGATTTATTAATCAAACAATCGTTAACAATTTCTAATATCAATCAATTTTGACTCGATTAAGTTTTTAACATAATACGTAAAAACATTAATCGAACGAGCCCTAATAATTAATCGATTAAAATTAAATGAAATTATTAGGCCTGTACATTGTACAATGCCGAGAAGGAGTAAACACTCTAATTGAACAATGATAATATTTTTTTTTTCCCAACAGCCTCCTTTTGGCTAAGCACTGTAAGCAGGTCACATTTATGCGAAACAGCTGAGTGAAACATTAAGCGGTTATTTTGCATTTAAGGTAAAAATACTGATGCGAAACGAAATGACCTTTCTTTGATCGAGCCTATAGTCGCGATCGCTGCGTCAAATCAGAAGGGTTGTCGACAGATCAATGATGTCCAGTGGAGATCCGAATCCGGTTGCTATAGAGACCGAGAGAGGAGCCAGAGCCGTTGCTACGGGGAGAGGGGGGTTCTGGCGAGGACGAAAAGACAGGGGATCAAATGGATTATGGTAGGAATCGGTTGGAGTTGAGGCTTGTTCTAATGTTTGTGGTTCGTTATCGTGAACTTCAAATTCTGAAGCGCTATACTCAAAGGCTAAACAAAGGGCATCGGCTTATTCACAAGCGACGTGTCGTGTCAAAAAGGTTGTCCATTGGGGAGGGTTAAAGGGGTTAGCAGTCCGTGTTTGACGTGATGGCTGAATATGACTTTAACCTCTGTCGACGAAGGTCGATTCCCTGAGCGTCCCGTGAAAGAGAGAAGTCGATTTCAAGACCCATAGGAAATGCTAGGTGTTGATGTCCGATGATTGTTGCTGCATGTGTCCGCCTTTCAGCTGAAGACGTGTCTATCAACCCACACTGCAGCCTTTGTAGACTAGCGATGACCATAGGCGCAACCACCCTATGGGACACACGGGACGCGTCTCCCCAACTTTTGAGTGGTCCCCTAACTTTATTATTATGGTCCCCTCAACTTTTAGGACGTGATTCATTATGGACCCCCCAACTTTTAGGACGTGATTGCACCTATGACGATGACGTGGGATATTATAAAAAGAGGATGACCTGTCTATCAGCAAATCCTTACCAACCTCATCTCTCTCTTCTTTTCCCTCCTCCTCTTCCTCTTCCTCCTACTTCTCCTCCCCTCCTCCTTCTGCTACTGCTACTGCTACTGCTATTGATTCTACTACTATACTGCTGTACTGGTAAATTTAGAGGTAATACACGCTGACCGGGAGAAAAAACGATCCCTTGGGGCCCGAAATTTCTGACCACCTTGTTTTAGTCATATCTACAAAATTTTTAGAAAATGTCCACAATTTCCCGTCCGAAAAAACCTGATGTAAGCCTAGTCATTCGCTCCGAATTTCATGACAATACATCTATAGATAACCGCGTGTACCCTGGTTTACCCTCGTATACCCTGGTTTTCGGGAGGTGAGTAGGGCCTATACGATGCTGTTTTCCCCTTTAGGCTAGGTGAGTATACGCTGTATAGTGTATAGTAACTGTATACCTGCGTATACCCTTGATTACAGCCCTGACTGCTACTACTCTTGAACCTTCCACGAACGTCTCAATAGGCAGTTGTGGCATGACGTTTGACCGATGGGGTCTCCGATCTGCCTTCTCTCGCCGTTCGCTCTTCTATAGCACCAGAGCTCGAGACGGAGCAGTAGGCCTAGTTTGCGGTGTCTTGCAACTCGACTCGATGGACGCTACCAATAAAAGCAGGTCTTTTGTGTACGCCAGCGGAGTACACAAGGTCACTCCAACCTACGGCACTGCAGGAGAGCACGTGGCGATGTTGACCGAGGAGGTGGGGCCGCGTACACCGAGGTAATGCGACTAATTTTAGAGACAAGATAATCGGATAAACGTAACTGAAGTCTGAAGGTAAAAACTCAAAAGTTTCAACTAAGATAATTATTATTTTGTATGTCAGCCGATGCTAGACCTTAGTCCGAAGGAACCGTACTTGGCGTACACGTCTTTTATACGTTACCTAGTATACAATAATAATAATAATGGGAATATTGTTCTCTTGATTTCGGTCGGGAGCGCCTCTGAGTAGCTACTTTGAAGAGGCGCTATATAAATTTTGGTTATTTTGATTGACTGATTCTGTACAGGCAGTTGTTGCATCATGAGGCTCTAATTAGCGTTTAACCATGCAGTCGATGGTAGACCTATAGACCTCTTGTTCCAAAGTCCGACACGAAACAGTATAACCTGCCCCGCCTTGCGAGTTACGATCCGACTGGCGCAGGGCTGTTTTAAAGGAATTTGTAGTACTGCACAACTCATTCTTTCAGTTCCCATTATCCATGGTAAATTACTCCCAATCAGAGGACAGTGAACTATTTTTTACTAATTTTAACTGCACACAGGTGCTTCTTACAACTTCACATATCCATTTAGAACTGCACATTTTGTGTACAACTGCACGTAAAAAAAATCCCTGGACTGGCGCTCCCCCCCTAAAGCGAAGCATCGTCAACAGGTTCTTTGTGCACGATACCATTTCTCTAGACATAACACGAAGAGCACGTGTCAAGGTTGACCGAGGTCGGACGCGCACACCGATGGTTGCACGCCATACTATAATGCGACTAATTCAAGAGTGTGGAGAATTGAACAATTGCAATTAAAGTTAGACTCGCAGGTTTCAACTAAGATAATCCGTCAGTTCGTGCCAGGCCTTAATGCGAATAAACCACTCTGCAAGTTTTGTATGCTTTGTTGTTAGTTTAGCTGAATTAAGGAATAAGAGACTTTGTTAAACTCAGAAGTAGAGTATGCTAGTTTTGTGGATAAACTACGAGCACACAACCCAAGTGATAGAAAATAATTATACAGGCTAGTTGTCGGTTTGCCTTATAGCAGGTTTTTTAACGTGCAGTTCTACACAAAATGTGCAGTTGTATCCTAAAATGAATATGTGCGTTTGTAGAAGCAATCTTGTACAGTGACAGTGGTGATGATTAGCAAAAGATAACTGCATGCAGTCGGTTAACCACAAGAGAGCGAAAGGGAACGGAGGGTTGAGATTTCTGTCAAACATTT
Source organism: Lumbricus rubellus (assembly GCA_945859605.1). Taxonomy (NCBI): domain Eukaryota; kingdom Metazoa; phylum Annelida; class Clitellata; order Crassiclitellata; family Lumbricidae; genus Lumbricus; species Lumbricus rubellus. The sequence goes on along the minus strand of OX243824.1, from coordinate 14,269,009 downwards.
TTGACAAACGACTAAAAAAAGATCGTCAGATTTTTTCGCCGTCGACTCACGACATTTTCGGATTTTTTTTAACACGAAACACTAAATAGGTCGTCAGAAATTTTGCTCGATTAAAATTCCTGGTTGTGCAGTTCTAAGAATAAATAAACCTTCTTTGTAGCCTACGCTCTAGACTCCGGCAAGCCCTACAATTTGATTAAAAATAACGTTGAAGTCAACCACCAGGGCTATTTGTAAGGAATGTTTAGAACTGCACAACTACTTCTTTTCTTTTCCATCCTCCGTGGTATATTACTTCCAGTCAGAGGACAATGACTTTTTTTGTTAGTCTTAACTGTACAGATGTGCTTCTACAACTGCACAAATCCATTTAGAACTGCACATTTTGTGTACAACTGCACGTTAAAAAAGCCCTGTCAACCACTCACCACTTTATCCTTGATCTCATTTGACATAAAGCACAAAAAATAGACTGTGATATTACTAACGTATCTTTTGTCATTGCAGATAAATGGATTCAAGACTGATCCTTGCCGTGATTGGAGTGATTGTTGTGGCGGTGGGACGTTACGAAGCCATCACTTGCTACGAATGCAGTGGTCTTTTCGGAGACAGCAAGCTCAATTGTCGGGATCCGTTCGTGTCGAACGGTGTTGAAACATGCAGAAATGCAACACAATGCTTGAAAATCTCGTCACATCAATTTGGTAGGAAAATTCTAAATTAACACCTGTATCTGTTCATACCAACTATATCAATTCCCTACATCATGACCGCCCTCGTGACATGGGATGTTCATTGCTCAACCATTCTACTGCTCATATATTTTGACACACACAATGTATAATACTAAATGGTAGCCTATTTGAAGGTTGCTAAGAGTAAGCTACTTCTTGCTCAGAGAACGCATCATAACTGTTTTGCCCTTGATTATATTAGTTTAACCGTTGCTATGCTATTATTAATGTGGTTTTCTAGAGCGCGGCATAAATTGTGATAATCATGAAAGAAGAAGCAGAGAAAGAGCATTTCCTTAAAGTGGTAATGAAGGCGTGTAGTATCTCTTAAGACATTGACTTCAGTTACAGTAGAACCAGGTGGTAGATCAATGGATAACACGCTGGCATTGAGAGAAAGAAGCAACGAGTTCGCGCCCCGTAGGGCGTAGGCCCCTTTATGACGGATATGCATGCTTTGTATACGTTGCTATTAGCGCCGTGTATTGCAGACTGTCTGTTCTGTTAGTAGTTACATGTATGATTTATGTATTCTGTAATTTACGTTCTTGTGACTTGTTTAAATTGAATTAATGAACACTTTAACCGGATTGTTGAATAAACGAAAATTATGAAGTCCAACTATCATTATTTTTGAAACACAGTGAACTGACTTTTCGCAGGTGCCACTCGCCAATGCGCCTCCAACTCCAATTCAAGCAACGAATGTGGGGAGCAAACAATTGACGGACATACGATTAAAGCTTGCCAATACTTCTGCAAAACCGACTACTGCAACGACGGTCAAATGGTCAAACCAACCTCATACAATGTCATCATTGGTGTTGCCATGGCTACAGTCGTCTCAATCGCATGGATGAAGCAGAGCTAAAGACATAACGCGAAGTCGGATTCCGTTGCGTAAATCGCTTGCGTTGCCTTTGGGAGTTTATGCTTATGCTTTAACCCTTTAATGCCGTAGGTATAGGATTTCCCATACCATTTACTATCATCTTGGCATTAAAGGGTTAAGCAAGACTATAGTACATATTTCTGTTTATTTCTGCAACGATCGCAATTGCTGAACAATTTAAAGCTTTTAGACGTAGCAATTTTGTGAAACTTTTGCTTACTTTCTTCGTGATTCTTCTTTTTCTGCTGTCGCATCGCTTAAGCAAATTTAGGCCTAAGCTTAAGCTTTTTTCTATTAGGTTAACTGAACTTTGAATGAATATTCATAAATGAACATTAGGCCGATACCCGATTATTAAAGTAACAAGCTGGGGATGTCGACGACGACGACAATAGCGTCTGGTAGGAATAGTGCAAGAGTTAGTTGTAGTAGTAGGCTCTACTAGGCCTAGTGGCTGTGCAATTGTTGGTGGTATAGTAATGCTAATAATAACGAGTAGGCCTAGCCAAATAATTATAGTTTTCTTGGCATCACAGCTACGTAGGCTATTGCATTTGTTTAGCATTCTGCTGGTAGTTAAGTAATCTGCAAAAAATCCATTGGACTATTATCAGCAATCGGATTTGCTGACGTTTGTAATTATAACGGCTTGAGATGCTGCGAAAGTATTTTCATAGTATTAAAATCTGGAACTTCTTAAAGTTAGTTGTCATTTAATCTGTAAAATTGTGATTGTCTTCGTTTATCAGAAGTACCTTGAAGTTTGTAGTTGCTGTTTGTAGCGTCAAGTTTATTTGACTCCACTATATCTAAGAAACTGATCAAAGTCTCTCAAATTTAGCTATGATAGTCTCCACCAAAGTAGGCCTGCTCTTAGGCTTATGCCTTAGAATAGATCACTGCTGTCAAACCTTCGACCCGCCGGAGTGATTTTACGTGGCAGGCCAGAGCTCACCAAATGTTTGCACATTGTGTAGCGTGAAGTATAGGACAAAGCCACTGTACGCCTTTAACATTTATTTCTATTGATATTGTAATGGTAGCCAGAATATGGACAGCTAACGGGAACGTCAATCCGACGACAAATCTCTTATTCCTGTAGCCTACTCAATCAAACTGACCTCGCAAAACGTTCTAAGCCAGACTAAGCGGTTCATGCACTTCTATATTCCGTTCTTAAAATATTTACGCTGGGAACGTTTTAATTAGGCCTACTTTATGTCCAAAGGGTGATGACTGATATAATAGGCCTATGGTTTGGAATAATTAAGATATTCAGTATTACATGGATCATACCCATCTACCTAGTATATAGCCTACTAGTGGCAGATCAGTCATCTTTCTCAGTCTACAAAAACTCTACATGTAGCTTAGTCAACTTGAGCTACAGAGTTTCCCTTTAAAAATGCAAGCTTTAAAACATCCTGGCTGATAATTGGTTGTTCGGCATTGGTAATTATATCAATAGACTCGTCGCAGTGGTTCACGTGTACTGTACAGTCAATTGCGCGGATGGGGGGGGGGGCCATAGGCGCAACCACCCTATGGGACCCACGGGACGCGTCCCCCCAACTTTTGAGTTGTCCCCTAACTTTAGTATTATGGTCCCCCAACTTTTAGGACGTGATTCATTATGGTCCCCCAACTTTTAGTAAGTGATTGCACCTATGATGTAGGCCCCGCACACAGAGTAAGAAGGGAACTTGCCCCTGGAAAATTGATTTTCATATTTTTTAACAGCTACGTTGTGGTTTTAAACAAATTTTTTCGCGCAAAAACGCCAATGTTACCAACAGTACACAATGTGAAAATAGAAAATTTACATTTAGAAACCTCTGTGAAAAATACCCATGTTCTTAATAATTATTATCCGCCTTGCATTCTAAAGCTCTTGTAAAAGGTATATATTGTTATTATTATTATTATTACTGTTGTTATTATTATTTCTACTATTATTATTTCTATTATTAGTATCATTATTGTTATTTTCATCGTCGTCATCGTCAACATCATCATCATCATCATCATCATTAGGTCTATTATTGAAATCCTTATTGGGTTGGGTATTATTATTATCATCATCATCATCGTCGTTGTCGTCATCGTCATCATCATTTTGTCGTTAGGTTATTTTTATCTTCATTATTATCTATATTATTTAAAATAAAGTAAGTTGGGTTCCGATTTATGAATTGTTTTTGAAAACACAAGTAGATGGAAGACGTAATGTCACGAATTGCTTAAACGATAAAGTAGTACCGGTATAAAGAATTCTAATGAAATGAAGCATAAGCATAGTTTAATCTTACATTGTACATAGGCTAATTATTTACGTCTGAACACTTAGAATCATTTGTTTGTAACAGTATTATTTTTCTCCACAACAATGCAAAGTTAAGCTTATGCTACACAGAGTGGAAAATACCAAAGCAAAGGTTAAGAAAGCAATTAAATGTCAACAGTAGAATCTCTTATTTTTCTCCACAACAATGCAAAGTTAAGCCTATGCTACACAGAGTGGAAAATACCAAAGCAAAGCTTGAGAAAGCAATATTAAATGTCAACAGTAGAATCTATTATTTTTCTCCACAACAATGCAAAGTTAAGCTTAGGCTACACAAAGTGCAAAATACCAAAGCAAAGGTTAAGAAAGCAATTAAATGTCTATAGCTACTATACTTCTCGTTGTATCTTTAGATCTGCTTCATCCATGCGATTGAGACGACTGTAGCCATTGCTACACCAATGATGACATTGTATGAGGTTGGTTTGACCATTTGACCATCGTTGCAGTAATCTGATCTGCAGACGCAGCTTATAGTCGTAATGCCATCTTTTGTGACTGTGGTACATTCGTCTTTATCAACTTGAGTGAAACTGCATTGACGTTCAATGAAAGTCGTCACACCTGAGAAAATTCATAATTATTGTCATCGTCTTGATGTAGACTGTCATGACTCGGGTGACTGTTAATACAACTTACGGTGCCTGGTCAAAATCCGGGGAGGTCAACCCGAGGAGACAGCGTGGTGCTACGGTGTCAGTGACAGTCAATCGGCAGTGATGGTGGTCGTGCAGTGGAACTGGATTGGAATCTGGATAGGATAGCTTGAAGAGTTCGGTTTTCAGCTGTGAATGGAAGGAGAGTGCAAACGGAGGTGAGGGTGAAGTCAGGATGGGAGGTAAATGAGGATGAGCGAACAGGCGGAGGAGGTCCTTAGGTCCAAAGGGCTTGTGCAGCATAGACTAAGGAACGGTTGCAGACTTTCAGAGAGGATGATACTGGAGGCCGAGAGAGAGAGAGAGAGAAAGATGTGATGATGAGGGAGTAGAGACTTCATTTTCTTTGTTTTGTTTGTTTGTATGTGTACTTGTTATAGCGCCCCTTCAAGCTCTCTCTACTCAGAGGCGCTCCCGATGCAGAGCGGACACTGCATCGGAGTTTCACGCCGAAGCGCTGAGCAATTGTAAGTGAAGGACTTGCCCAAGGTCCTTACGCGGGGAGGTGGATTCGAAACCCGGACCTTCCGGCTCCAAGGCAACGACGCCACCACTAGACCACCGCGCCCCACCTCTTAGCCTCGGTTGATCAAGGCACTTGGACGGCCCTCACCCTTTCCTACCTTCCTGCCTTCTTCGTTCTTCAAAGTGGCATTGCCAAGGTTTGAAAAAGGTCTTTAACTTTCGACCATCGTGTGGGCAGTACAGAACGCTGATTACTGGATTACTGAGCGCCCAAAAGATGATGCATCATAAAAATTTAATTACGAGCGAAAAGTGTCCATACTTAAGATTAAAACGTTGCCAACTGGGTCAAACGTTCTGTGCTAGGCCTACACTATGGACATTATAGTTGGACATATTCTCGAGTCAGGTCTACTGTGCCGCGTTTTGATTCTTGTCGAAGGCAGCTATTTCAGAGATTCAAAAATCTCGGGGTAGCGCGGTTCGTCCACGCGGACCTAAATGGCATGGCGTCCATTCAAACGGGCGAGCGGTGGTGAAGGATCTCACCCTCATGGTCGAGGCCATCGACAGCCGCTATATAAAAATCCGATTACATTACATTAGCCTACATCACGTTACATTACATTACATTACATTACTGTGACAGACTACAGTATGAGATTGTATACTATTGGAGCAGCGTAGGTTAGTGCATGGGTTAGTGTGATAATGATGGTCGATGCGTCATAGAATAGAGAATTTTAAGAGAGTTCGGGGCGAGTGGTAGACCTACTGTAACAGCCCTATATACTGTAACTCTACAGCGTAATAAAAAAACGTGACTCTTGTTAACCTGACGCGTTAATTGTTTTTGTTTTGGTGCATGTTGGTCCTTCGCACGCGGCCTTCGCGCTACCCATCGATGTGAACGGATCCGAGCAGTACTTCATGTCGTGGTTAGTATCGCAGTCTACGCAAGCGAATTCTCCGGAACATTCAAACGCCGCACCAATCACTCCAATCACGACTAGGATCAGTTTCGAATCCATTTGTTGGCTGCGATGACAACAGACAGCGACGTTGTTATTACCGTAAACTCGTCAGTAAATAACCATTACCATGACCACAACCACAGTTTTTTTATTGCCTTAAAGCAGTGGTTTCCAACCTTTTTTGACTGTATAGGGCCACTTTTTCTAAGTTGGAGGACACGAGGGCCAATTTTTTTCTTTAGTTAAAGCACATTAGGGCATTTAAGGCGGCCACAATGCTAAAATTTAATTGACTAAAATCATATAAAAAATGGTTTTAAATACTTCAAAGTAGAATGTTTGATGTTTATAGACTTCAAAATAAAATAATCTGCAATAGAAATTAATTATATGACCATTCTATCCTGTCCAAATTGTCAATTTTTTCATATATTTTTTGTTAATTCTTTGTGAGATGAGGGCCATTTTTGAGGCCTGGCGGGCCATTTTTTGAGGCCTCGCTGGCCACGGGTTGGGAACCGCTGCCTTAAAGTGACAGTAATTTGAAATACATCTTTTTATGCACTATTATAGATACAGAAGCTAGCAAACAACAAAAGGAGATAATCCTCAATTAAGGAACTACTGTCTTGCTGCCAGAGTTACCCTAGTACAAGTGAGAGAAGACAGCAACAGGCTATGCGAAAATGTAAATAACAGAAAATAATATTATATCGTGACTATTATAGTCAACTGCATGCTAGGAAAATGTCTTGAGGTAGTGTACGAACATAAAGAAGCAGACAGCATAATATTGTTTTATATGGGAGATGATGAAACTTTAAACAGATAAGGTTAGATTTGAACAAAACGATGGAATTATTGACAACATTTTACAGATGTTTATATTAGGCCTGTACAGTGTACACTGTGATTCTGTGAATGTCGTATATCCTCTCCAATTCAAAATGGATCGATGAATAGTTATACATCGCTTGGCTTTAATCGCCTCAAAGTTGTCAAACTATAGTGAATTTTATTACCTGGATACTCTGTGTGCAGAGAAGATCGAGTTCACAGCCGATTGTCTTTAGTGCGAATGTCACCAAGTGAGACATTGATGCATAGAAGTATGAAGCAATTTCGTTGGGTAATAATTAGAGATTTGACTATCAGGATGTTGCTTTCTAAAAAAAATACAATTTAGCGTCGATAGCCGGTAGGCTATAAGCAGATACTTCCCACGACATGAATTACTGTTCGGATCCGTTCTCAGCGATGGGTAGCAAGGAGGCCGCTTGGGAAGGAGTAACATGCATCAAAGAAAAAGAATTGCGTCAGGTATAGCCTACAAGAGTCACATTTAGTACGCTGAAGGGCAGTGTAGAGTGTAGGGCTGTAGGTCTACCACTCGCCCCGAACTCTCTTAAAATTCTCTATTCTATGATCACGCATAGACCATCACTCTAGTCTATATAACCTACGCTGTTCCAATAGTATACAATCTCATACTGTAGCCTATTATTTTTGTTACCCCGAGGTATACAGGATCCCTCAGAGACTTTACTACCGCCTAATATAAAAAATTTCAGCTCGAGAATTTGCTTCGATTTCTTATCAAAATTAATGCTACCGTGAATTTAGAACCTTCATCGCGAGTTTCTTCTAACCCTGTCCATGGTGGTTTGTGAGCTAGTAGCCTAACTACTAACTCGATTCAGGTAAGATGAAGCTGAGCTGAGAGAAAATGTGTTGTTATTATTTGCCAGAGGTATTTCAGACCCATCGGAATTTTAAAAAAAACTAAGCTCTGATCTGTAGGCTAATTATTATTATTAGGTCTATTATTTTTGTTGCCCCGAGGTATACAGGATCCCTCAGAGACTTTACTACCGCCTAATATAAAATCAGTCTGGAACGGCCCTATTAATATTATTATTATTATTATTATTATTATTATTACGCTAATTATTATTATTATTATTATTACTATTATTATTATTATAATTTTTATTTTTATTATTATTATTATTATTATTATTATTAGTAGTAGTAGTAGTAGTAGTAGTAGTAGTAGTAGTAGTAGTAGTAGTAGTAGTAGTAGTAGTAGTAGTAGTAGTAGTAGTAGTAGTAGTATTTGACTGACTGATTGATCGATTGATTGACTGATTGATGATGCTAGGGTAACTCTTTTCCAGAAGCAACACCAGATATTCTCATGTTTTTTTTATTATACTACGTGTGCACGTAGGCCTACTCAGCTGCACCCGATGACTTAGCATGCGGTGTTAAAAATCTGCTTAGCCTACCGGCTATCGACGCTAAATTATAAAAAAAAATTAGAAAGCAACATCCTGATAGTCAAATCTCTAATTATCCAACGAAATTGCTTCATACTTCTATGCATCAATGTCTCACTTGGTGACATTCGCACTAAAACAATCGGCTGTGAACTTGATCTTCTCTGCACAGAATATCCAGGTAATGAAATTCACTTGTTTAACAACTTTATGGTGATTATATAGAGCCAATCGATGTATAACTATTCATCGATCCATATGAATTGGAGAGGATAGTCGACATTCACAGTGTACAGGCCTACTATAGACAGTACCGCCGTTCCAAAGATCCAAGCGACCATCTTGCTTGGATCAAAAAGCTGCGTGCCCTCCATCATCTCTACCACGACAAAGAGGCCGCCTACTGGGAACAGCTCGTCTCTCGAAATGCCAACAATCCAAAGCGCCTTTGGTCATCCATCTCAGGACTACTCGGTCGACCATCGCGGCCAGCGGAGACACCTGCCTTTCCTGCCAACGACTTCCTCGACGTGCTCAACGCCAAGACCGACCGTCTTCGTGCGTCTACTGCCAACGCTCCTCCTCCTACGTTCTCATCAACGACGTCAGTCTTCGACGGTTTCAGACCCATCGTGGATTCTGATCTTCGTGCAGTTTTTTCATGTGTAAATTTGAAATCATGTGAATTAGACCCTCTACCTCCTTTTATTATTATTGACATTCTTGATGACATTGCTGCATTCTTTGTGTATCTGTTTAGCAGGTCACTTGCTGAGGGCTGCATTCCTGCCTCGCAAAAACGGGCCTTGGTCTTTCCTGCACTCAAGAAGCCCAATCTTGACCCTAGTCTCAGTCAAAACTATCGCCCAATCTCAAACCTATCTTTTCTGTCTAAGACTCTTGAAAGACTTGTATCAATGCAACTTCTTCCCTATCTTGAGCAATCGGGACTCCTTCCATCCCACCAGTCTGGCTATAGGGCTAATCACTCTACGGAAACAGCCCTCCTTTCCATGCTTTCTGATATTTACTCTGCTGTTGACAAGTCTCAAGTCACTCTTTTGGCTCTCTTCGACGTCTCTGCAGCCTTTGACATGGTTGATCATGAGATTCGCTTGCAACGACTTGAAATCTCCTGCGGACTCAAGGGTTCTCCTCTCCTTTGGTTTCGGTCCTACCTGTCTGATCGCACCCAAATGATCATCTCTGGTGACTCTAGGACTCAGTGGGTCCCTGTTGTCTTGGGTGTTCCTCAGGGTTCTGTCCTAGGCCCACTCCTTTTCATCCTTTACACGGCTGGCATTACCTCTCTTTTCCCTGGCCACTCTGCAACTGGACACCTTTTCGCTGATGATGTCCAAGCCTATGTCCATGGACCCTCTTCTGCTCAACTCCTTCTTGCAAGTCGAATTGATGCTCTATCACAAGATCTTCATCTGTGGATGTCATCTAATCGTCTTTCTTTGAACTCTTCCAAAACCCAGTTGATTTGGTTTGGCACTCCTCAACAGCTTCAAAAACTTGACTACACACTGCTCACTCAAACTTTTCCTCACTTCAACTTCTCCTCCAGTGTTCGTAACCTAGGTGTCACCCTAGATAGTTCTCTTACCTTCACTGAGCACATTGCTAATCTTACCCGCTCTTCCTACTTCCAGCTAAGGCGTCTCAAGGCTATTCGCAAATCTGTCACATCTTCGATCTTTACCTCAATTGTTCATGCTTTTGTATGTTCTCGGATTGACTATTGTAATTCTGTCCTTATTGGTCTACCTAAGGTTCGCCTAGCTCCTCTGCAATCTGTACTCAATGCTGCTGCTAGGCTCATTGCCCGCCTTCCTCGATTCTCCCACATTTCTTCATTCATGACTGAACAACTTCACTGGCTTCCACTCTCGACCCGTATACAATTTAAGGTCCTAATTTTGGTCATCAAGTCTCAAATGGGTCTTGCGCCGAAGTATCTGTGTGATCAGATACTTCGCCCCCTTTCTGCCACTTCGCTGCGTCCTCTTAGGTCCGCTGATCGACTTGACCTCTTTGTCCCGCGAGTCAGGACCGCCATGGCGCAATCCAGATCATTTGCCTGCATTGGTCCCTCCCTATGGAATGGGCTTCCCCATCAGTTCGCTCTGCCATCCTCTCTGGTAGTGTATCCTCATCTTTCTCTCGTCTAAAAACTTGCCTTTTTTCTCGGAGTTGAACGCACTGGGAGCGCTTCTGAAAGGCTCTTGCTGCTAGAAGCGCTTTATAAATTGTCAGATAAGATAAGATAAGATAAGATGCTATAAACATCTGCAAAACCTTGTCAAATTCCATTTCTGCCAGCTTGAAGGAATATGCATAATATAGAAATTCGATTAAGTAGATGTTTGTTTGTTTGTATGTGCACTTGTTATAGCGCCCCTTCAAGCTCTCGCTACTCAGAGGCGCTCCCGATGCAGAGCGGACACTGCATCGGAGTTTCACGCCGAAGCGCTGAGCAATTGTGAGCGAAGGACTTGCCCAAGGTCCTTACGCGGCGAGGTGGATTCGAACCTCGAACCTTCCGGCTCCAAGGCAACGTCGCCACCACTACTGTTTAACTTATTAAAGGCTAGAAAACTGCAGTAACGATATTGGTTAAATTTCTACCTGTCTTCTAACAGAAAATGCAAAATAATATAGGATATATCGGAGAACAATACAGGATAGAATACACATGTAGGCCTATATAGGAAAGCATGGCATAGCATCAAATACCCTCTATATTCATTAGCTCGCGTTACGGTAGCGCTGCGCGTCCCAGACTCCCAATACGAACCTGGGGCTCTTTTAGCTGAGCCCCGATCCAGAACAGTTACTGTTCGTACGCATTCCATGCCCCTGCCCCAACGATAGGTAAGGACGGCCACCAATTCATCGGAAGTTTGAACTCAAATTCACTTCCTTGCTTCAAAACGTGGTTCAAACTCACTGTTTCCTCTGTTTTTCAAGCATTTGTCTCTATGAAATATAAATCCATCTTTCCTGGTGGTTGACAATTATAGCCTAATATTTACGCACGAGATTGACTTCAGCACTGCCAATATTTCTGCCATGCCAGAGAGCGGACGGTTCGGGACGGACGTGAACAGTAAGAAACAATACGCCGAAGGGTATAGGGCAAAGTTTCTGGTAGGGCAACGACCAGGGCAACGACCAGGGAAAGGCTTTTTTACCAGGGCATATGCCCTGCGATGCCCTGGCGTAGCGCCGCCACTGCATTTTCGCATAGCCTGTTGCTGCCTCTTCTCACTTGTACTAGGGTAACTCTGGCAGCAGGACAGTAGTTCCTTAATTAAGGATTATCTCCTTTTGTTGTTTGCTAGCTTCTGTATCTATAGTGCATAAAAAGATGTCTTGCAAATTACTGCCACTTTAAGACAATAAAAAAATTGTGGTTATGGTCATGGTAATGGTTATTTACTAATGAGTTGACGGTAATAACAACGTCGCTGTCTGTTGTCATCGCAGTCAAGAAATGGATTCGAAACTGATCCTTGTCGTGATTGGAGTGATTGGCGCGGCGTTTGAATGTTCCGAAGCCATTACTTGCTATAAATGCAATACTTGGGACGACAAGACTAACTGTTCGGATCCGTTCTCATCGATGGATAGAATGAAGGTGTCCGTTTGCGAAGGAGTAACATGCCTCAAAGAAACACAAATTCAGTTTGGTATACAAGAGTCACATTTATTACGCTGTAGCCTATTTACTACTTGATCCGAACTCTCTGTCATTCATTCATTCATTTCGAGAATTTATATAGCGCCTCTTCAAGAAACCTACTCAGAGGCGCTCCCAGTTTAGCCACAGCTAAAAAATAGGATTTGAGCGACTTATAAAAAGCAGGTGAATTTAGCCTAATGCATAAGTCGCAAGGTTAGTGGGAGGCCATTCCAGACAGCGGGACCCACAGTAGAAAAGGCCCGGCTTATAATACTACTAGCTGGGGTACCCGGCGTTGTCCGGGAATTTCATGCAAATATAGCTGTGAAGCTATGGCGACGGAATGGAAATAGCAAAATTTTGAGTTTTCGCGCCCCACTATGGCCCCCTCCACTGGCTGGACCTGATGGTCCTCTGTCTACATGCAAAGTTTCATATCAATAGCTGCGAAACTGCAAACAAATTCGCCCCCCCCCCTAAATTTTTCCCACTCCATACAGCACCCTGCCCCTACCAGGACCATGCGGGGCGAGGTGTGTGTTGGTTTGGGGCGAGGTGTTCCCAGTGGCACCCTATCTAGCTGCAATTTTCAGGTGAATAGCTGTGAAACTATTGCGATAGAATGGAAATAGCAAAAGTTTGGTCTTTCGCACCCCACCGTGGACCCCTGGTGGGAAAGATTCACCAACCATCCACTGGCTGCACCTGACGGTCTTCTGTCTAGATGCAAAGTTTCAGATCAATAGCTTCTACAACTGCGCAAATCTATTTAGAACTGCACATTTTGTGTACAACTGCACGTTTAAAAAGTCCTGTATTATAATAATTCTCTATTCTATGACGCATCACCCACACTAACCTAGGTCCTACGCTGTTCCAACACTACAGTCTCATACTGTAGCCTTTCACAGTTACTGTAGACCTGAATCGAGAATATGTAGAACTATAAAATCTAACGTTTGAACCAGCTGGCATCATTTTAATCTTAAGTATAGCCTAGACACTTTTCGCACGTAATTTATGATATTTTGGGCGCTTGTTAATTCCAGTAATTAGCGTTCTGTTAGGGCTGCCAACTCCTGATTTTATCATTCCGGGACCCCGCAGGCACTAGGCCTCTATATGATATTTATACCAATTTACACTGTCCACACAGACCTACATTGCGTGTAAATCAGCACGTCATCTCTCAAACAGCATTAGAACGGACTAAAACTGTAGGCTACATAGGCACAATATGTTACGGAGTGTCAGTGGTTTGTAAAGTTTAAAGACTTGAACCCAGCGCTGTTCAACATTATAGCCTATGTTCAGCCATAATGATTGCAACAACGTTAGGTTTGATAGAGCACAGATCATAAAATTATCACACAACTCGCCGAGTTTAGTGCGAAAAATAAAAATTGTTAAGTACATCTCTACCACAAATTCCGGGACAATTTGAGATCAATCCGGGACGCGGAACGCACATGGCCGATTCCCGGACTGTCCCGGCGAATCCGGGATGGTTGGCAGCCCTACGTTCTGTAGGCGTACTGTCTACAAGATGGTCGAACGTTAAATACCTTTTAAGAACTCTGAACCCCTGCGCCATTTTGAGACCTCGGCAATGTCACTGGGAATAGGGCAGGAAAGGGAGAGGGCCATCCAAGTGCCTTGATCAACCGTGGCTAAGAAAATGAAGTCGCTGACATTCATAGCTTAACATCCATAGCCGAATAATACTGACCTTCAGTTGTCTCTCTGTCTGTCATCTAGTAAAGTCACTTCATTGGTTGAAGGTGCCCCATCGCATCAACTATAAACTTGTATCTTTGACATACAACGCTCTTCAACCCTCTCAACCTTCTTATAATTATTTGTCAACTATTCAAAATCCAACCGCCCTGATCTACTCCCTCATCACCATCATATCTTTCTCTCTATCTCGGCCTCCAGTATCATCCTCTCTGAAATTCTGCAACCGTTCCTTAGTCTATGCTACACGAGCTTCCTGGAATGGACTCCCAAAAGACCATGTTCGCTCATCCTAATACCTCCCCTCCTGCTTTAACCCTCACCTCCGTTTGCTGCTTTCCATTAACGGCTGAAGCAGAACTCTTGAAGCTATATTCTATCCCGATTCTAATACAGTTGCAATTTGCACCGCTCGACCGCTATCATTGCCGACTGACTGTCACTGACACCGTAGCACCACGCTGTCTCCTCAGCCTAACATCCCGGATTTTGACCAGGTGCCGGAGCGAAAAGAGCAGCTCTGGCTATTGCGGACTTAATTTTACATAGCGCCTGTGAATAAGCTGGTATCTCTGATGTGGTTTTTGTGAGCGCTGTGAAATTCTCTGAGATTATATTACATTATTCTTTTAGCCTATCGTTTTGAACGTTTTTCCGTTAGAAGGTCCAGTTTCTTCTGCTACTGTCGTGTCTTAGAAATGTGATGATGGATGATAACAACTCTCTTCTCTCTTTTAATACAATAGATATAAAATTAGAAGCCTACATCGCGTTCAGCTAAGTTGTATTAATAGCAGGGCCTAAAGTGTGGCCGGACGGTCATGGACGACGTTCATGCACACACTTTTTTTCAAATCTGAGCGCCGTCCTTCCACTTATTGACCAGCACAGCCTGAAAATGTAATGGCGTCAAGGCACTTCTTTTGGAAAGTTAAGAGGCGTCCAGGCATTTAGATGTATTTTCCACAATTTAAGCACTGATTAACAGTCACCCGAGTCATGAAAGTGTACCTCAAGAAGATGATTTATGTATTTTCTCAGGTAAAACGATTATTTATCGTGAATGCAGATTTGATCCAATTGACAAAGACCTATGTACCAATGTCACAGAAGAAGGCATTCCGTCTATAAAATGCCTCTGCAGAACCGATTACTGCAACGATGGTCGAAAGGTCAAACCAACCGCATGCAATGTTATCGTTGGTGTAGCAATGGCTACAGTCGTCTCAATCGCATGGATGAAGTAGATCTAAAGACAAAGCGCGAAGTCTAATAGCTACGACATTTAATTGCTTTCTTAACCTTTGCTTTGGTATTTTGCACTTTGTGTAGCATAGGCTTAACTTTGCATTGTTGTGGAGAAAAATAATGCTGTTGCAAACAAAATGATTCTAAGTGTTCAGACGCAAATAATTCTGTAAGATTAGACTAGGCTTATGCTTCCTTGCTTCAGAATTCTTTGTACTACTTTATCTTTTACTTAGGCAGTTCGTGACTTTCCGTCATTCAGTTACACCTGCGTTTTCAAAAACAATTCATAAATCGGAGCGCGACTTCCTTGTAGAAAAATATAGATAATTACGACAATAATAATAACCCAACAGCAAAATGATGATGTTGATGATAATAATAATAATAATAATAATAATAATGATGATGATAATACGGTACTGTTCTTAATTAATATTTAAGTCCCTGAGAGATCCCAAATACCTCGGGGACCAAAAATAATAATATCCAACCGGTAACCCAATAAGGATTGCAATAATAGGCCTAATGATGATGATGATGTAGTAGTAGGCCGAGTAGTAGTAGTAGTAGAAGTAGTAGTAGTAGTAGGAGTAGTAGTAGTAGTAATGATAACGATAGTAATAATAATAATAATAATTACAGATCCGAGCTTAATTTTTTTTAATCTGAGGAATCCTCGGGCAAATAATAATAACACGACATCATCTTAATTATTATTATACTAATTTATAAAAGTTTCTGTTAGCTGCCATTGGCGCGATGCTCTTGTGCAACTTGTGTTGCTTGACTCGGGTTCTGCTGAAAATAAGATAGCACTTCTGGCTTAGCCGAACCAGGAGTGATCCAGCATTAGGCTACTAAGTGTTAAGCTACCGAACCCACTGCTGTAAAGCCGACCTGCGTGTCGTGCTAAAGTGGGCCGTATTTCGTATAACCTGTACCTGTAATCATTCTGCGGTCTGTCAGATTGAATCATTAAATAATATTATTATTATCTTTCAGCTCCATCTAGCCCGAATCGAGTTAGTAGCTACTAGCTCACAAACCATCTTGGACATCGGATAAGAATAGAAGAAATTCTCGGTAAACATACTAAATTTACGGTAGCATTAATTTTGGTAGGAAATCGAAGCAAATAATATTTATTGTCGAGCTGAAAATTTCAGAAGAATCGCGGAAATTTGTGGAATTTGGGGAAACTCTTAGGCGGCACTGAACCCAAGTGCCAATGATCACACAAAAAACTTCAACCATATACAATATACATGTAGGTCTGGTCTATACCTAACCAAGGAGCAAGATGAACAATTAGACACAGCAATCTGCGTGGGACGCGGTGGTGTAGTGGTGGGTGCGGTGCCTTGGAGCCGGAGGGTTCCAGCTTCGAATACACCTTAAGCCGCCGCGAACGATTCTTGTGCAAGTCCTTCACGTGCAATTGCACGTGAGCTTCGGCGTGAAACTCCGATGCAGTGTCCGCGCTGTAATCGGGAGCGCCTCTGAAGGGGTGCTATAACAATGCGAGAAATATAATAAAGTAACTGCAGATGGACCTCGTTATTGAGACTTTGTCGATGAGAGAAATTCAGGAACTAGACGGAGCGGTTACGCGTCCTTAAACTATCATTAAGGCTGAACTTAGGCCTATAATTTTATGAGGAAAACATTTGCATAAAACTGAAATATTAAAAGTGCGCGAACATGACATACGATATATCTTAATAGCCTATATTTAGAAGCCGATTAGGCCTATAAACAATTATGACTTTACAAGCTTGTAAACATCCTGGCTGATATTGATTGTTTGGAATTGGTAATTATATCACACATTTGTCGCAATGATTCACATGTGCATGTACAGCTAAATGAGCATAGTGTGAATCATAATGATTAAATTTTCACAGAAAAGTTACTGTGACGAATCCTCGGTATGAATAATTAATTATTTATAATAGTCGGCCAATGTCCGAACACAACCACTTGATCTGCCACTAAGCCTAACGCCGATTGTGAGTTAATAAAGAGCTAGGCCTACATTCACAATTGTGTGGGGCGCGGTGGTGTAGTGGTGGCGTCGTTGCCTTGGAGTAGGAAGGTTCGAGGTTCGAATCCACCATCAAGCCACCGCGTAGGGACCTTGAGCAAGCACTTCACTCGCAATATTACTCAGCGCTTCTGCGTGAAACTCCGATGCAGTGTCCGCTCTGCATTCGGGAGCGCCCCTGAGAGAGAACTTGAAGGGACGCTATAACAAGTGCACATATAAACAAAGAAAAACAGACAAACAATGAGTTACAAACGCGGTGACTAATTTATTGCAGTTGACGACTTACAGTCAGTGCTGTACTGCGTATGTTAGGGAACAAACGGCTGCCCGAATACAGAGCTCCCGCTTGATGTGGCCTATTTACCGAATTATATAATTTTTATAGGCATTATTCACTACTATAAGTGGTAAGTTAAAAAAACCCAGATACAATGGCGGTCGCTTGGGAAATATGTAAACAGTTGCATAAGGATACCTTCCCTCTGCCTCAATCAAAAATAACTTTAAAAACAAGGTTTAATAATTTAATAGTGCATATAATTATAATATAGGCTATAGTTTATTCGACATGCTTCATTGCTTATTGTGGGTGCACAAGAATATAGCGCCTATATAAATTGAAAAATGCATCGATCGGGGGCACGCCAGACTCGAGACGCAATCAAGTCTATATCCTGAAGGTTGCACCACAAAGATACAGACAGATGGACAGCCAGACAAAGAAAGAGACAGACAGAAAGACATACAGAAATCGAGACATACACTGAGAGAGAAACATAGAAACAAACAAAGAAAGAGACAAACAGAGACAGAGCATTAGAGACAGAGACAAGTACAGAGAGATATAGAGATACAGAGAGAGAAACAGGAAGCAATAGGGAGCAACAGAGAGAGAGACAGAGAGACAGAAACTGATGGAGATAAAGATAGCCACACTGACAGAAAAACATGGGAACGGGGATAACATACACAAAAAAACACATAGGCACGGGATACGTACAGAGTAAGAGCGATAGCCAAACAGAGAAAGAGAGATACATACATTGGCAGGCAGACGGCAAGAACGAGAGAGAGAGAACTCTGTCAGTGTAGAGTTAGGCCTGCTAGTGTATGAAACTTTTCCTTAGTAATCAAATACACCACAACAAAGCATCATTTCGCTTTAGCCTACTCATTATTAAACATGGTACAATTACATGTATGTGTCTGTCTAGCCTTAATGCGGCCCTGAGAGTGCTGTTCAATGCATCCTGCAAATATGCCTAGCTTTATTGTTTGGTCGCCGATGCCGCATGATGGGGAGGGAAAACCAGCCTATACACTACACATTAAGCACGTACCCGGTTGTAGGCCGACTTAGTAACTTAGCTTGCCATGTTAAGCCTACCGGCTATGGACATGAAAATTATGCTATTACTGTAGGATGCAACATCCTGACAGGTAGGCCTATTATATTTATAGTCATACCTCTAATTACCCTACAAAATTGCTTCGTATCTCGGTACATGTACATAACTGTCTCTCTGGGTGACATTCGCACTCAAAGCAATCGGCTGTGAACTTGTTCTTCGCTGTGCTGCATAGAGTATTCAGGTAATAAATTTTTGCTCGTATGACAATTTTAGTGTGGCAAGTCAAGGCCTAGGCCTATATGCGCTGGAAAAATGTCTTATTGCTCCATCCACTTGAATTGTGGACGATTTATAGTCAAAATGTTTAGTGTGTAGGCTACTGTAGATATATCTGCCTTTGGCCAATCACTTATACTTATTCTGAGCATAATAATTAATTCTTTTATTAATTGGTGTATGACTTATTCGATGTTTGATTTTTTACTTTTGATAGCTCAAGGTTTTGGTGTTTAGGCTACATTTTACTGCATCTCATTGGTCAGCCAAAGTTTCTAATCTGTAACTAAGAAGTGAGGAAACGAGTAAATAAATATATAAATAATCTGCATTCACAACAAGCGCACTGTTGGCCTAAAGATTATATGAAAACGCTGTTAACCCTTTAATGCCAGAGGGTATAGGATTTCCCATACCATTTACTACCATCTCGGCATTAAAGGGTTAAATTCCGTTTCCGACAGATCAATGGAAATGCGTTAGGCCGAGGGCATATGCATGACATCAAAATTCGATTCAACAGATTATAGGCCTATTTAACTTACCGGTATTAAAAACTAGCAATTTGCAGAAGCGATATTTCTTAAATTTCTACCTGCGTGATTTCTAAAAGAGATGCAGAATATTGCACTATGATAACTACAGGAAATCCTATAGGATAGCATCCAAACCTTCTTAGTTTGCGTATAATAGTGTCACGTGTCCGAAGAAGAAGAATCGAAGAATCGAAGAAGAAGAAGAAGAAGAAGAATCGAAGAAGAAGAAGAAGAATCGAAGAAGAAGAAGGAAAAAAAGAAGAAGAAGAAGACGAGGTTACTCCAGCCTACTACATGAGCTTCATTGGCTTCCTGTTGAGAATAAAATATAAATTGGCCTGATTGGCATATAGAAAACTATAAGCACTGCTTTCGTTCAATACAAACTTTTTACATCCCTTCTGGTTGCCTGATATCATCGATCAGGTTGGCCTATCGGTCTCTTAGCTGAGCCTCAAGATCAGTTATGAGCTCGTGTGCATTTCATGCCTCTGCCCCTCAAGAAATGGTATGGACTGGCACCTCTCTTCGCAAGTATCAACTCATTTTCATTTCGTTGCTTCAAAAAGCGACTTCAAACTCAATATTTCTAAATATTGTTTTCAAACATCTGTTTATATAAAATAATCATCATCTCATGTTGGCTCACAACTTGCGCATCAGATTGACATCTGGATATAGCAGAGCGTGCGTTACAGATTTAGGCCTAATAAATAGGCCTAATTGATAAGCGGTAGTTGGTTCGATTCACTGTAATAGAATGGTTTACTATCAAAACCGCGCACACAAAACCGCGCACACAAAACCGCGCACACAAAACCGCGATTCACAAAACCGCGCACCCTCAAAACCGCGCACGATCATTACCGCGCACGATCATAACCACCAGAGGCGTAGCGACCGCCCTCTGTACCCTCCGACCGAAGGGGGGCCCCCGGCAAGAAAGGGGCCCCTAAAAGTGCCAAAAAACGAATGAAACGACTTAAAAGGTCATCAACTTTCTCGGACTGCGAATTGATGAAATTTTCCCGAGATTTTGGCCGGATGACTTAAAAAAGGTCGTCAGAAATTTCGGGGACATTATACTCGGAGGGGGCCACGTTCATTGTTGCGACGGCCCTGCAGAGCATGATAACCACTCTTGTTTGAGCATCTGTTTGAGCGGTGTCACGACAACTGGTCTACATACAACTGGTCCAGCGCTTGAGAAATGGAAGCTGGATTAAATTATTTAGAGGTGAAATGGAGACTGGGTTGATGAAATTGAGGCTGGATGAAGGTTCTTTTACAGGTAAAATAGAAGCTGGGTTAACGAAAATAACGCATGAGAAATGGAAGCTGGATGGAGGTATTTTCAGATATGAAATAGAAGCTGGATTGACGAAAATAACACATGAGAAACGGAAGCTGGATGAAGCTATTTTTAGATATGAAATAGAAGCTGGATTGATGAAAAACGCTTAAGAAACTTATGCTAGATGAAGGTATTTTAAATTTTTTATATCTGGTGTAGTATCTGGATTGACGAAAATGACGCATGAAAATGGAAGCTGGATGCATGTTGAAATACTTGAATGCGGTTATGATCGCGCGCGGTAATGATCGTGCGCTGTTCTGAGGGTGCGCGGTTTTGTGAATCGCGGTTTTGTGTGCGCGGTTTTGTGTGCGCGGTTTTGTGTGCGCGGTTTTGACCGGATACCAATAGAATCATAGAACTGTGATTAGAAAATATTTTAACTAAATCTTCATTCCTCAGTTGATCAACATTCACCGATGTCAACCAACCGCCTTTTGTTGGTCTTCTATATCAAAACACAACACTTTTGGCGACAGGGTGTTTCGGTTGTTTTTCTTTTATTTTTACTGAAACATTTGCAAAACAACAGCAAAATAGCACAGCAAAAGCAGTATCGCAAAAACCAAATTGGCACATAGGTGACAAGGGACCCCAAAAGGGGTAATAATCCCACTAAGGAGGGCCCCAATTACCATGAAACAAATACGGACAGATCAGCAGTTGAACCTGCTCATTGACTGTGCAACTCACGTAAATAAATGCAATAAAGGCATACAGATTGATTCTGACTAGTCTTAATTATAGCCTAACTAACATACTTGTTCTGAGCTACCGTACTAATTTTTTCGCCTTCTAAAAAAATTATATATCCACCTGTTCTGCTCATTCAGTTGTGTTGTTTTGATCAACTGTAGCTTTATCGTTTTTAAAATTGCTCAGCTTCTATGCTTTGTTTCTTTGAATGTGCACTTGTTATAGCGCCCCTTCAAGCACTCTCTCTACTCAAAGGCGCTCCCGAATCCAGAGCGGACACTGCGTCGGAGTTTCACGCCGAGGCGCTGAGCAATTGTGAGTGAAAAACTTGACTTGCCCAAGGTCCTTACGCGGCGAGGTGGATTCGAACCTCGAACCTTCCGGCTCCAAGGCAACGATACCACCACTACACCACCGCACCCCACATTGTATAGGTTGGTTCTAGCGAATCGACGGTAAAAAGTTACTATCTTTGTCATCGCAGCTATAAATGGATTCGAAACTGATGCTTGTCATCGTGATTGGAGTGATTGCGACGGTGTTTGAAGGTTGCGAAGCAATCACTTGTATTCACTGCGCGAGTGCCGACAAGAATAACTATTGCTCCGATCCGTTCTCATGGAAGGGAGTCGGAACGTGCACATTCGGCGACAAATGCTTTAAATTCAAGGAAATCAAGTCAGGTAGGCCAATACAAGAATTCAGGGCTTTTTAACGTGCAGTGCACTGCAGTTGTATATAGGCCTACGCAAAATGTGCAGTTCTAAAGGGATTTGTGCTGTTGTTGAAGCACTTATGTACAGTTAAAACTAGCAAAATAAGTAATTATCCTGCGATTGGAAGTAATTTACCATGGAGAATGGGAAAGAAAAGCAGGGATTGTGCAGTTCTAAAAATTTCCTAAAAACAGTCCTGCAAGAATTACGTTTGTGTCGCTCTACCGCTTGCTCCGAACACTTTTAATTCCCTAATCTATGACCTATCACTTCAACCTACGTTGGTCCAATAGGGCCTATTGCAATCTCATGTTGTGTTCATACTCGAGCGAAAAATAACAGCAAGTTACAAAACAAAACACAGTAAGCTGAAAGAGTCAACAGTGGCTGCGAGCCCTCGCAAACAAGTAGAGTTAACCATCGGATACCCGTAGACAGCTGGTTGAGAACAACGATAAAACTATCCTCTCAGATATTTCTCTCTTTTCATTCAATCAGTAGGCCTATAATTACATTCCAGCTAATTTGCACTGACTGTCATCTGAGTAGAAAGCAGATACATTGTATATTATCTGAAGAAGATTATACGAATAATTTTTTTCACAGGTGTGTCGACTACAGTTAACCGTACATGCGGCGTCAATCCAGGTGGCAAGGACGGATGCACCGAAGTCACAAAGAATGGTGATACAACCATAAGATGCTTCTGCAGTACCGACAAATGCAACGACGGTCAGATGGTCAAACCAACCTCATACAATGTCATCATTGGTGCAGCGATGGCTACAGTCGTCTCAATCGCCTTCACGAAGCAGATCTAAAGACAAAACGCGATGCTTGTCCAAAAAAAGTTTTTCATAGAGTTTTCTTAGGTATTTTGCACTGTTATTTGCCCACGGCTTTTTTAACGTGCAGTTGTGCACAAATTGTGCAGTTCTAAATGGATTTGTGCAGTTGTAGAAACATTTCTGTACGTTGTCCTCCGATTGGAGGTAATTTACCATGGAGGATTGGAACGAAAAGAAGGGGTTGTGCCGTTCTAAAAATTCATTAAAACAGCTCTGTAGTTGCCTAAGCTAAACTTTTGCATTGTTGACATCTGCAATTATTGTTGTAGATGTAAATAATTCTTGAAGATTATACCATGCCTCCTTTATTCGGGATTCTCTATACTACTTTACCTTTTAAACAGTTACTGACTTTCAGCCTTCCAGCTACCTGCGTTTTCCAAACAAATTTGTGAATCAGAACACGAGTAATGCCTTGTAAAATTATTAATAGCAGTAACAATAATAATAATACCAACAACAACGACAAAATAATAATAATAGTAGCAATAATAGTAATAACAAGAATAATAAGGAATACAATAGTAATGGCGATGATGATGATGATGATGATGATGATGATAATAATAAGAAGATAAAAAAGAAAAAAGAAGAAGAGGAAGAAGAGCAACACAGTTTTTTAATCTCCCCACTCAGCTTTGACTTCATGAGGTTTATAAATATCTCGGTTAAATTCATAAATAATGGCAATAATTTTTATTGCAACATTAGCATGAGCAGCAACAGGGCTTTTTAACGACGTGCAGTTGTACGCAAAATGTGCCGTTCTAAATGGATGTGTGCAGTTGCAGAAGTACTTCTGCAGTATACAGTTAAAACTAGCAAAAAGGTCATTGTCCAGCGATTGGAAGTAATTTACCATGGAGGATGGGAAAAGAAAGAAGGAGTTGTGCAGTTCTAAAATTCTTTAAAAACAGCCCTGAGCAGAAATTAGCACTAACTTGTAAAAACAATACATTCTCATGCTCATATCATAAGTAACTCGATGCTTAAATTACAAGGATTTCGCACACAGGTTAAGATGCTGAACACCCATATGCTGTCTAGCTCATTCTCCGAATAATAAATTTTGCTGATGCATTTATTTAGTTGTTTGTTGCACCAAAGAAACAAAATAGAACAATATCATAAGTAGCTTACAGGTATTTGATACAGAACAGTCTCTGGGCAACAGGAGGCCCGAAAAAGCTATAAGTTTATATCAACCTGGTCCCTAATGTGCAACTGCATTTCAGTCGACGATCCAATGTCACACACTGTTATAAACTACACATTGAAACCAAAGGAATGTTAGTGCTGACCAATAATTGACAGTTTATAAAACAGCATAATCAGAACAAAACTATATGAACTAAATTAAATTAAAACGTAGGTATAAAATTACAGCATTACAAAAAAGGAGACAGGAAAACAAAGTTAAGAAATCAACAACCGAAACTACAAAAAAATTATGCTTAGGTAGGGCCTACGCGTAACAGCAAAATAGCCATTACAAGGTTGACATGGGTGTATTTTTGATTTTTATCATTCAATATAGGCTTATACTTCAATAAAAGACCTGATTTCTGTATATCCCCGTGCCCATGTTTTCTCTCTGTAAGAGTAAGAGAGATAGCCAAACAGCGAGATACATACACATGGGAAGACAGATGATAAGAGCGAGACAGACAGAGAACTCGTCCAGTAAAAGGCCCACACGTCGAGCGCTCAGTCAATCGAATACAATTAAAGTCATAATGTAACGTAAAGTAACTGTAGATCTAATTGCAATGGCTGACGGACAACACTTGATAGGCGCTCGGAAGGTCGTAATAATATTATGCCTCCGGCCTATGCACACTTCCAAAACTTACATGTGAATAGACCGGCCCTTGCCTAGCTGATTAAATGCCGCGCACCTAGATAAGAGCGCTGTTCAATGTATCCTGCATAGAACTTTTTTGTTTGGTCTCCGATTGCAAATGATGGTGGTGGGAACTACTAGCTCATACAATACATAAGCGCGTGTCCGGTTGTACTCAGTGACTTAGCTTGCCAGGTTGACGACTATTAATTTTTATTCAGCCTACCGGCTATTATAGACGTTAAAATTATGCTATTACTGTAGGAAACAACACCCTGACAGACATAGGCCTACTTCGAATTATGCCCTACCCCTTGCTAATTGCTCCAAACTTCGATACTTAACTGTCTCATTTGCACGCAAGGCAATCGGTTGTGAACTTGAACTTCGCTGTGCTGCACAGAGTATCCAGGTACGGCAATAAAATTTGCTAGTTTGCCAACTTTTTGTCGCTTAACTCGACACGGACCACCTTGGACTACTCTCAAGGACAACCCTTTTGACTCAACGCAGCGCTCGTGAATGCCGCGCTTGGCTTTCGATAATAATCTAATTGTTTAGAAACATTTTGTTTATTATAGGATAAAATAATCGTCTTAATTTGCGCATCAGATTGACGTTTGGATGTGGCAGAGCGTGCGTTACAAATTTAAGCCTAATTAATAATTGTTAACCGTTAGTGGGTTCGATTCGCTGTAGCCTAATAGAAACATTGGACTGTAATTTAACGAAAACTATCTTCAGCAAATCCTCATTCTTCAGTTTCATCATTTCATCATCATTCAAAGATGCCATCATTGTCTTTTGCAGGTCATCTATCAAAACAGAAGAGTTTTTGACGACCGGGTTTTTCGGTTGTTTGTTCTGAGCTACTAATTTTTTCGCCTTTCATCCACATCCTGTTCTGCTCATTCGCTTGTGTCGTTTTGTCCAACTGTAGCTTTATCGCATTTTAATTGCTAAGCTTCCATGAAAGGGTCTCTATTGTCTAGGTTGGCTCTAAAGAATCGACGATAATAACTATGTTGTGACTGTCTGTTGCAATTGCAGCCATATGGATTCGAAACTTTTCCTTGTCGCCGTGATTGGAGTGATTGCGACGGTGTTTGGAGGTTGCGAAGCAAACAAATGTTTTTACTGCAATAGCGATGAGACTAGTGGCTGCTCGGATCCTTTCTCATGGAATATATATTACGAAACGTGCGTCTACGGCGACAAATGCTCTAAAATCAAGAAAACTATATCAGGTAGGCCTATAATTATAGTTAATGCAACATTTGTTTCTCTGCTCCACTCGCCCCGATCTCTTTAATCCCCGAATCTATGACATAGGCCTATCACCCTTATAACCGAACGTTGGTCCAATACTACAGTTAGCCTACATATTCACATGCTACGTATGCGCCATTAGAATGAGATGGGTGACAACGACGATGCTATCTTCTCCGGATCTCTCTATCTTTTCATTCAATAGGCCCCAGTAGCGGGAGGGAACACTCCCTTCGGGTAGCCTATTGCTCCCTACATTTCACATAAATGATTGTACACTAAGCTTTACCATCGTAATTGTTAACTGCAATTAATCACTTTGTGTACTATTATGAATGCATAAATGTCTGTTTGATATTCTTGGGATCAATAAACAAGTGCGAGTTCAAGTTCAAATCAGTATTACTGTACATTCCAGCTGAGTTGGGATCAATAAACAAGTTCAAGTTCAATTTCAAGTTCAAATCAGTGTTGCAGTACATTCCAACTGAGTTGCATTGGCAGTACTGTTATCTGATTCAAAGGCAGTTGTCTGAAGAACATTGTACGAATTTTTCGCAGGTGTGACGACTATTACCCGTTCCTGCAGCACCGATCCATGCGGTAAGGACGAATGCACCGAAGTCACAGAGGAAGGTGTTAAAACCATAACCTGCTACTGCAGTACCGACAAATGCAACGACGGTCAAATGGTCAAACCAACCACATGCAATGTCATAATTGGAGTTGCGATGGCTACAGTCATCTCAATCGCCTTTATGAACCAGATCTAAAGACACAACGCGTTGTCTTACTGATGCCACAACATAAATTCTTTCATTGAACCTTTAATGGAATTCTGCATTCTCCGTAGCCTAAGCTTATTTTTTTGCATTGTTGCCAACAGCAATTATTATTGCTGTACATGACGTTAAGTGTTCAGACGTAAATAATTCTTGAAGATATAGGCCTATGTCTCCTTTCTTCGGGATTCTCTATATATAGGCTTACTACTTTACATTTCAAACAGGTCCTGGTTTTCCAACTTGTTTAAAAAAAACAATAGTAGTAAATCAGAAATCGAATAATGCCTTATTTAAAATATTAATAATAATAAAAAAGTAGCGACAACATCAATAATAATAGCAATAGCAATAGCACAATAATAATGATGATATTAAAAAATAATAATGATGATACGGAATACAATAATAATGATGATGACGACGATGATAATAATATTCTTAATTTAATTTTTTAATTTTGTGAACCAAAAAATACAATTATGGCAGTAAACAAATTTTTTTAACATAATTTGGTTAACAAGGGGATACCCAGAAGGGATGGACAACCCCGCTAATAGGGTCACCTGTAATGAGAGAAATAGAGAAAGAAACAAAGAGAGAGACAAGAAGCAAAGACAGAGACAAGGGCAGAGAGAGATATAGAGATACAGAGAGAAACACGGTAACATGGAGCATAACAGACAAACAAAGAGAGACAGAGAGAGAGACAGTGAGAGATGGAAAGAAAGACAGTCACAGAGACAAAAAGACAGAGACACAGACATACAAAGTGGGGCCTAACGTCAAACAGAGAGAGACATATACAGGGGCAGACAGACGGGCAGACAGAGGCAGAGAGAGAGACAGAGAGAGATACAGAGAGAGAGAGAGACAGAGAGAGAGACAGAGAGAGAGACAGAGAGAGAGACAGAGAGAGACATAGAGACAGAGAGACACAGAGAGACAGAGACAGAGACAGAGACAGAGACAGAGAAAGAGAGAGAGACAGACAGACAGACAGAGAGACAGACAGACAGACAGAGAGAGAGAGAACGTCGCCCCAAACATCGATCGCTCAGTCAATCGGATGCAAAGTCAGAATGTAATGTAAAGTCATGTAATTTGCAATGAATGAACGACAGCTATGGACATGGGCATTATGAAGACCGTACTCTACGCCTATGAACTATAATGCACACATCGAACACTTTTAGAGAAGCCCTGGCCTACATGTACTGTAACTGACTTAATGCCGCACAACTATTATCTAGTCAGGAGCCAGTGCCTAATCTAGACATCTCTGGGGAAGTTCCTCCAGGAATGAGAATCATCTCCAAGAAAAATTAGAGGTGTTGGATATATTAATATAGGGCCTATATAAGTTTATTTCTCCCCCCCCCCAGAAAAAGTATAGGCCTATTTGCAAAATTCACACCTCAGCATAGGCGTACGAGGCGGGGGTGCAGGGGGGCAAATGTCATCAACTTTTTTCCGGAAAATGTTTTCGGGCAGAAGTTTAATCTTCCCCCCCCCCACTGGTGAAAACTCTCGTACGCCTATGCCCCTCAGAAAATTCGACAGGTTTAGACACGTGACGTTTTTCCCGTTGGTAGAAGAATTCGACTGCGAGTCATTGAAGTACTAAAAAAGGTCATCAGAATCAAGAGTATAGAATTTGCAGAAGCTTTGTCGGAGATTTTGAGGAAACCCGGATTCGAACAGCAACCGCCCGCTCCATGAGCGAGCGCGTTACCGATCAGCCACCGGGTCGCACTTTCACCACTATAACAGGGCTGTTTTTAAAGAATTTTTAGAATTGCACAAATCCTTCTTTCCTTTCCCATATTCCATGGTAAATTACTTCCAATCGGAGGACAGTGACCTTTTTTGCTTGGTGTTTTAACTGTACAGAAGTGCTTCTACAACTGCACAAATCCATTTAGAACTGCACATTTTGTGTACAACTGCGCGTTAAAAAAATCCCTGCACTGTAATGGATATAAATCTTCTTCAATATGTTGATCAAGTCTGTAACCTATTATTGCTCAACAGCTGCTCTTTTTGTGGAGAAGGAACGTGAGATACCAGTAGCCTACGTGGCTCATCTCCGGAGTCTGATGCCAATTCGTACCGTAAAATGGGGTAACATTGGCATTGCGGGGTAACTTTGGTGCCAAAGTTACCCCAGGTCCGCGGTAACTTTGTCTTTTTTTCAAAGATTTTTAAAGTATAGAAATAATTTTTTCTAAATTTTCAAATTCTACAGGGTCGTAGGCACCATCCATAATGCTCATAGTTTAAATAATCAAGTCTTTTGCTCATCTCATTTAGGTGTTATCCCACAAAAACCCTCCAAAACATGCCAATGTTACCCCATTTTACGGTACATGCGCACTTTTTGGAGGTGGTTCTTTTGTTGTGTGTTGGCCAGAACTTTCACAAGAAGTTGCAGCTCTTGCAAAGTCTCGTCATTTTGACCTTCGTCCAGCATTTAGGGTATAGGCTTATTCGAAAGCTAGACACATTCCATTGGTCTCACCATCTCCTGGAGTTCAGACAATATAGTCTAACGGGGTGAGGAAACAACCTTAGTGGACGATGCGATGCGGCCGATGTCGACGGCTCATCGTTAGCGATAAACGCACATTACTGTATTCGCAACCAGACAATAATGGAGCGACGACTAACAACGATAATTATAGACCTACTCAAATCCTTTTTAAAAGAATATTTGCATAGAAAAGTAGGCCATCATTCGTAATAAGTATAATCTTTCCGTATCAACGGTTTTCTGCCTTTAATTCCAGTTTATCGGATCTATATTTAATGCGTACAAATCATTGCATTAAAATATTTAATCGCACATTTTTTTAGCGCGTTAATCGCACGCGTTAATTCCGATTAATCAGCAGCACTAATAACTATTTTCCGGGAAAGAACATCGGTCCATTTTTATGTTTTTTTACACTTCGTAAGCACGTGATCGGTTGTACCCAGTGACTCAGCCTGCCGTGCTAAATAGCCTCTCTGCCTAGCGTGCCGGTAGGGCTCAACACTATGAGCATTAGGCTATTGTAGAAATCCGGGTTACGCAAAAATCTATAATTTACCTTGCAGGTTGCTTCATACTTTGGGTAATAAATGTCTCACTTTGTAGCATTCGCACTCAAAGAAATCGGCTGTGAACTTAAACTTCGCTGTACTACACAGAGTATCCAGGTAATACAATTTTCTAGCATGACAACTCTAAGGTGATTATACCCGCTCAGAATATCTTTAAAAAAATCCATTTCAGTTGGGAAGGATAGTTAATTATTAGCCATCATGTATTGTGTATACTGTATCCTATAACAGTCGAAAGTTGGGTTTCTTTGGTCATGTTATGCGCTCAAATGGACTGGAAAAAGATATGTTGTTGGCATACGGAGAGGGAAGAAGAAAAAAAGGGCGGCCAAGGAAAAGGTGGATGGATGAGATTCATGAAACTACACGAATGAACTTGGAAGAACTAAGGGAAGCGACATAAGAAAGAAAGCAATGGAGAAAATGGATCATGTCGGTCGCTAGAGCTCAGAGAGCTGAAAGCACAAGGTAACAAGGTAATAACAGTCGGGATCGCCTCTGAGCAGTAATCTTGAAGGGTCGCTATGACAAATGCACAAACCTACAATAGAAACAGTGGAATGCGCTATACTAGCTATATAGCATCTTAGAAGCCTACTGCTGGCTTGTTCAGTCTTACTC
>OX243824.1:14161038-14233538 GCA_945859605.1 Lumbricus rubellus | reverse complement strand
GAGCCAGCATTGCAATGGACGACTCCCAAGGTCCTGGACACGGGGCCAGTGTATCGCAGGACTTGCTGTTTACTTACGCCGGTACCACATTATACTGCTTGGTGACAGAGGCACGTGTGCGTAAACAACTTGCCCAAGGTCGTTACCCGGAGTCGAACCCGCAACCTCCCGCTCCGTGAGCGGACGCGTTACCGGTCTGCAACCAGGTCGCACTGTTTGAATAAGTTTAATTAATAACAGTTGGCCAGAATTTTCACAAGAAATTGCAGCTCTTGTCAAGTTTCCATCTCATGGAGTTCAAACAGTATAGTCTAACGGGGTGTTGAAACAACTTAGAGCTTGATGCACCGATGTTGACCGCTCGTCGCGAGCGATAAACGCATGTTACTGTTCGCATGCAAGCGACAATGGAGCGACGTATTACAACGATAATTACCCAAATTCTTTCTTGGAATAATTATTTGCAAAGGAAAGTATCACTAGTTCTAAGTTTATTTTTCCGCTTAAACGGGGTTTTCTGTCTTTGATTCCATTCTCATCGGATCTAATTAACGCCTAAGATCAATGAGTTAAAATGTTAATCGCAAAAGTTTGTAACGCCTTAATCGCAAGCGTTAATCCCGATTAGCCTAATCAGCAACCCTAATAACGGACTATATTCTGCAAGGCCGTAGCTAGGGGGTGTTTTGGGTGTTTGAACACCCCCGGAAATCGTAAATGTAAAATAATAATAGGCCTACAATGCATTTACTAGCACATGATGTAAAATCATGAAATATAACCATGAAAACACCCCCGAAATGAAAAATGTAAAAAATAATAGGCCTAGAATGCGTTCACTATAGCACATAATGAAAAAACATGAAATTAGGCAAAAAATGGTAAGGAAGAGGTTTCCAATGGCTAAAAAAGGTCGCCAGAAATTCTCCCTCTAAGAAACACCCCCCCCCCCAAATCAAATCCTGGCTACGGCCTTGATATTCCGGGAAAGAACATCGGACCATTTTCATGTGTTTTTACACTACGTAAGCACGTGCTCGGTTGTACCCAGTGACTCAGCCTGCCGTACTAAATACCCTGTTTAGTCTATACCGGTTAACGAATCTAAACTAAGCTAATAGGCTACTTTAGAAACCCGGATGACGCACAAAAATTAATATCTAATTTGCATTTCAGATTGCGTCGTACTTCGGTACATAAAACGTAACAATTTGTAGCATTCGCACTGAAAGCAATCGGTTGTGATCTTAAACATCGCTGTACTGCGCAGAGTAGAGTCTATTCAGGTAATGAAATATTCTAGTATGACGGCTCTTAATTGGGTGATTATAACCGCTCAGAAAATATCTGCCTTTTAGCTCTGTCACTTGAGGCGGCTCGAACCTGCAACCTTCCGGCTGCTGCAGCTGCAAGGCAACGAACATAGGCTTACCAACTACACCACCGTGCCCCAAGTAGGCCTATATTATGATGCTGTGTTTCGAGAACGTTAGCTCCCGGTCCAATGTGAA
This sequence comes from Lumbricus rubellus, assembly GCA_945859605.1. Lineage (NCBI taxonomy): Eukaryota > Metazoa > Annelida > Clitellata > Crassiclitellata > Lumbricidae > Lumbricus > Lumbricus rubellus. The sequence continues at coordinate 14,232,027 of OX243824.1, read as the reverse complement.
ACCAGGGTCCATACTCCCGAACATAGGAGGCAAATGTAACCACAGGAATTATGCCTATCATGTTGTCTAATCGTTGCCACTAATGAATAGACGGTGTCATCTGTTGCCATAGCAGAAATATGGATTCAAGACTGATCCTTGTCGTGATTGGAGTGATTGCATTGGCGTTTGGACGTTCCGAAGCATTCACTTGCTATGACTGCGATAGTGACTCTGACAGCAAATGTCTAGATCCGTTCAAATCGGACGGAGTGCCAACGTGTACAGGTGCAAAATGCACGAAAGTCATCGGTACTGTCTCTGGTAGGAGAATCACATTTTGTTCTTTACTTCGTCTCGTGTCACTTATTCTTTTTTTGTCGACTGGACCAGTGGTCTGCGGGTAGAGCATTTTTGCATTTTTGCTACCCACCTGTAACCGTAATCCAGTTACCCGTACCCGACCCGACCCGACCCGTACTCAAAATGACTACTCAACCCAAAGCCGCCGGTATATTCGCACCTTATCATACCCACTACGTCATTGGATCACCTACCGGACCCAATTTCAAACATGTACAAAGCTTCATGTAACACGTTCACAACTCAGCATGTGCACTAATAGCAGCTAACCCACAATAATGAGTACCGGTAAGACTTTTGACTGTGCTATGTTCACTCCTGCATGTTACAGGGACATGGCATTTGCAACAGCAAACTTCCTCTAAATTTTCTCCTACCATCCTCCAGAAATTTAGCAGTCCTTCTTCTGGTTCTGCCGTCGTTTTTGGTGGATGAGAAACGACATCCTCTCACGGTTTTGTTTTAATTTTTTGTGATCAAAATCAGTGTAGGTTATGACAAATAACATTGTCAGTCATAGGCGTAGGGGACTTTTCAGCGTTGGGGGGGGGGGGGGAGGGCAAAAATGAGACTTTTGCCCGAAATTTTTTTCATCCCGTCGAAATCTTAAGACAAATTCCCGTTACGTTTGCCCAAAAATTCTGACTACCTTTTTTAGTCATCCGGCCAAAATCTTCTGAAATTTCCCGTTACTTTTGTGCCCGAAATGTCTGACGACCTTTTTGTTCGGGCAAGTCTGATTTTTCGGGCAAGAAGACCCGTAGGCCTAAAAATAAAAAAGTAAAATTTTTAAAAACTTTTCCGGGTTTGCTTGCCCGAAAAATCAGACTTGCCCGAAATTTGGGAAGGCATTTGCCTCCCCTCGGAACCCCTGTCTCCTACGCCTAGGCTACGTTGTCAGTCATCTGAGTCAAGCAGCCATCTGAAGACGATTAAAATTGATAACTTTTCGCAGGTGTGACGGCTGTCACTCGTTTCTGCAGCTATACTAATGTTGACAAAGACGGATGCGCCAAATCAGGCATTACGAGTAAAGTTTGCGACTGCCGATCAGATTACTGCAACGACGGTCAAATGGTCCAACCAACCTCGTACAATGTCATCATTGGTGTTGCTTTGGCCACAGTCCTGTCAATCGCCTGGATGAAGCAGATCTAAGGCACAACCCGACGATTTATTGCGAAGCATGAATTGCTTTTGTAACCTTTGTTTTGGTGGGTAATGCCCTAAATAGGCCTAATGCTTCTGTATTGCGATTGCACAAATGATTTATAGCTTTCTTGCATACATAAAGTTTTGAACATTATGCCTAGTTCTTCCTGACTCTATTAATTTTAACACTTTAGCTGCCAAGACGCTTAAATTTTCCTCTTTGTTTTAGCTACCTGCGCTTTTGAAAAGATTTTGTAAATTAGGACAATATTACCGCACTAATGCCAAATTAAGGATGATGCTTATAAGAGTATTTTGAGAATAACAAAGATGATAATGATAATTGAAGACTAATAATTAGGCTTTTCTTATCATTGTAATTCACTAACTGATCGTAATAATGCACTTACTCCCTCCAAGTGTTTCTAACGAGACAGCATTTCATTGCTAAGTTGATTCATAACATTTGTCCTTCCATTTCTTTATCCTCGAGCACTCGTATGTGCCCACTGCCCAGTAGACCTACCGACCAGGTCATCCACCATGAGCTCTGTGTACAGCAGTGAGACTAAATGAACATAATACCTCTAATCTCACGCGCTCATCATATTTTCATTTAAGGAGTCTCATGGCTGTTCGGTGTTCTGTTTTTGCCTTCGGTTTTTATCACTTTGGTTCATGCTTTCATTTGCTTAAGAAATTCTCTTCTCTTCTAATTGGTCTGCCCACCTTCACAGTCGTCCACCATGAACTCTATGTGAAACAGAAATATTACACGGAGTTGACGTAATGGACACGAGAGCCGTTGAGACTGAGTTAGACGCTTGCTGTTCCATAAGACGTCATTTAGCACGCGGTTAGGTCACGTGGGTAAGGGCAGAACCGGCAGCCATATAACTACCCTTGCTGTCCCATATCCTTCCAAAATAAACAAATAAGCACATGCAACTGCAATAATTACAATAATACTATTTTATTCGCCCATGTCCCATGCACAATCGGTACAAAACCCAGAGGATCCTCCGAAATGACGTTGAATCACTCCGACGTGGCTAAGCACTTGACCTTATAGCATACGCTTTGTTAAAACTCGAATGCATTATAAATACAAATCGGCCTATTTATGTATGCACACAGACAAGCAGACGAAGATACAGCAGTCAGAAATCTGATGCTAAGATATGTGCAATACCAAGCGCACACATAAATGTACATACATGTAATATGCATTCATTCAAACATTAATTAATTAATTCATTCATTCATTCATTCCTAGAACACATCCACAAAAGGAACTATCACCCGACTTAAACACGGTGGTGAAAAGTACAGCTTTCAGTTAAATAAAAAAATCAGTAAGAGTCCTATTAAGCAAGCAGGGCTCCTCTTATGAGTCTATATTTTATACTAAGACTAAAAAATAATGACATCGCATTCATTCAGCGATTCAATTCAATATTCATCCATGCATGCACTTCGAACAACTAGCCATTGATGTTGTCCTGCTCAGGACCAGTTCTCTTGCCATATTCCTAGAATGTCATTTACTGTATGTATAGTTCAAGCGGGCTACTCTATTAAAGGTTTTTCTGTCATGTACTGCATGGGTGTCCAGAAAAAAGACGACTAAGGATAAATTATGGAAGCATGCAGCTGATTAGGAAAGCAACTGATACGCTGTGGGCAAATATTTTAATCCATTTTGAAAAACTATAGTAGCCCACATAGGCCTAAGGAGGGTTCCATGTTAGAATCCACCTCAAATAAAGGCTTTGTTGTCTTATACAGTCATTTGATAATGATCCATCTGTAGTGCAACTGCGCGTAACACTTCAATATTCATCCAACTATAGTCATTGATATTGTCCTGCACAGAACACCGGTTCTCTTGCCTAGGCAAACCAGTTTATTGGTCGGTTAAAGGATGCTCTTTTTTATTATTTAACTACATGTATACTTGTAGACTTTATAATAATATATAAATGTAACGATCGTGGATCGTTGCAATATATATTTTATTCCTGCTTAATTTTGGTTCGCACTCGAAGTTCTATATTTAGCCTATTAGCGGTTACGTCATATCCATGTATAGATATTGCGCATTAAAAACTGCACTGCAGACGTGGCGTGAGGTGAGCTGTGGTGCTCTTAGCCAATCACGAGGCTTCCCGCTTGTCACGTGGGCCGGGTGGCGCCGGTGCATGGGTCAGTTGAAGGAAAATCGTTGAGAGTGAAGGACGTGTAATTTTCTTAGTGAAAGTTTAGCACTTTGTGTGCAAATAATTATTATATCTGTTCTTCCGCGATTAAGTTGGAAACGGATTTCATTTGTTTTGCTGTGTGTTACCTTCTGAGTTTCTTATATACATTGATCGATATTCTGAACTGTCGTGGGTTGAATTGAAACATCGCAAAATATCTGTCTACCGCAAGCTGGACGTTTCGATACATAAATATTTCAGGATTGACAGGGAAGTGAAACTACATTGTATTAATCTGGCTATCATAAAAATCGTTGAGATAATTTAGTAGAAATACTAGGCCTCTCAAAAATTATACCTCGTGCGAATAACCCTTTCGGTAATTAATAAATAATAAACTGTTACTCAGAACTTTAAACGCAAAGTAGTCTGTACAAATATTAGGGCAATAAATACTGTAAAATGATCCCGAGGAGATCATTCCCTTGTTACAATAAATACTGTTAAAAGATCCCGAGGAGATCTTTTCGCTATTATAATAACAAACTAGATGTCAGCTGTTTATCAGGCGTCTTTAGGCTGTATTTGTTGATGTACCTTAAAACATTCTGTTTGAATGCTAATTATAAATAACAAATTAAGAAAATAACTGGAAGAAGTTATTGAATTGCTAGTCACCAAATACAATGTCAGAAAGTGGATTGTCAGAGACAGAGGAGGTTGAAGAGAAGGAAACAGGGGAAGGGGAACAAGAGGACTCCCACTCAACTCAGTCAGTAGAAATAAATGGGGACCTTTCGGATAGAATTAAGGAGCAAGAGGAGAAGATGGAGAAATGGTCTAGCTGCCTAACAGAAATTATGGAGCGCCAGAAATACTTCGAGGGTTTGGTCTCTACCTTAGTGAACAATCAGGAGGGAATAGGAGAATTGAAGAATGAGTTAAGTAGCCTAACTGAATTCCTTTCGAGGGGAGTTGGGTCCCAAAAACCTGTTGGGTGGGAACTGAACCCAGATGAGCCATTTCGAGGGGCTGTCGTCGTCGACCAAACGACCGTGGGACTATGTCCAGCCTCCACTCCTGCCGATCCTGGTACCGTATTTGGTCTAAGGGCCCAATTCTCCCCGGAAGAGGGAACCAAGGCGATGGGCCGGGCCCCTGAGGATCTATATCCATCTAGGGAACCTGAGGCAAGGTTTGACCCGTCCGACCACTGGAAGAAGTATACTCCCGCCCAACAGTTAGCGCCCTCGCAGGTTGCCTTGTTCGAAATCCCTGAAAAGCAAGAACTAGGATCAAGAATAGGTGGCCACCTGGCGAGTAGACCAGTCGCTACATAAACTTATCAAGATACTGAAAACAAACGCTCACAAGGAACTGCAGCGACCGTGGATGCCAATATTTTTATAGTCAACTAGCCCTTTTTTGTCTTCAGGTACCGTAATCTGTAGTTTTCACCACTGTAATGTATAGACTACAAAGCTTCTTCAATATGTTGATAAAGTCTGTAACTCATTGCTCAATAATAGTACTCGTTGGAGGTGGTTCTTTTGTTGTGTTCTGGCCAGGATTTTTCACGAGATGTTGCAGCTCTTGCCAAGACTTGGCAAGACGTAGTCTCGTCGCTTTGGCCTTCTGCCAGCACTTAGGATAGGCTTATTTGAGACCTGGATCTATTCCATTGGTCTTACCATCATCTCCGAGTTCAAACAATATAGTCTAACGGGGTGTCGAAACAACTTAGGCCTAGTGATTGATGCGCCGATGTCGACGACTCATCGCTAGCGATAAACGCACGTTACTGTATTCGCATCCAGCCGATAATGGAGAGACGAATTACAACGATAATTGGGCCTACCCAAATTCTTTCTTGGAATAGTTATTTGCAAAGGAAATTATCACTAGTTCTAAGTTTAGGCTTTCCGCTTTAAACAAGGTTTTCTGCCTCTGAATCCATTTTCATCGGATCTAATTAACGCGTATGATCAATGAGTTAAAAATGTTAATCGCAAAAGTTTGTAACGCCTTAATCGCAAGCGTTAATCCCGATTAGCCTAATCAGCAACCCTAATAACGGACTATATTCCGCAAGGCCGTAGCTAGGGGGTGTTTTGGGTGTTTGAACACCCCCGGAAATCGTAAATGTAAAATAATAATACAATGCATTTACTAGCACATGATGTAAAATCATGAAATATAACCATGAAAACACCCCCGAAATGAAAAATGTAAAAAATAATAGGCCTAGAATGCGTTCACTATAGCACATAATAAAAAAACATGAAATTAGGCAAAAAATGGTAAGGAAGAGGTTTCCAATGGCTAAAAAAGGTCGCCAGAAATTCTCCCTCTAAGAAACACCCCCCCCCAAAATCAAATCCTGGCTACGGCCTTGATATTCCGGGAAAGAACATCGGACCATTTTCATGTGTTTTTACACTACGTAAGCACGTGCTCGGTTGTACCCAGTGACTCAGCCTGCCGTACTAAATACCCTGTTTAGTCTATACCGGTTAACGAATCTAAACTAAGCTAATAGGCTACTTTAGAAACCCGGATGACGCACAAAAATTAATATCTAATTTGCATTTCAGATTGCGTCGTACTTCGGTACATAAAACGTATCAATTTTTAGCATTCGCACTTAAAGCAATCGGCTGTGAGCTTAAGCATCGCTGTACTGCGCAGAGTATTCATGCAGGTAATAAAATATTCTAGTATGAGGGCTCTTGGGTGATTATAACCGCTCAGAAAATATCTGTCTTTTAGCTCTGTCACTTGAGGCGGCTCGAACCTGCAACCTTCCGGCTGCTGCAGCTGCAAGGCAACGAACCTAGGCTTACACCACCGCGCCCCAAGTAGGCCTATAGGATGCTGTGTTTCGAGAACGTTAGCTCCCGGTTCTATGTGAAACCAGGGTCCATACTCCCGAACATAGGAGGCAAATGTAACCACATGAATATAATTATGTCTATCATGTAGTATAATCGTTGCCACTAATGAATAGACTGTGATTACAATGTTGTCATCTGTTGCCATAGCAGATAAATGGATTCAAAACTGATCCTTGTCGTGATTGGAGTGATTGCATTGGCGTTTGGACGTTCCGAAGCATTCACTTGCTATTCATGTTCCAGTGACACTGAGAGCAAATGCCTAGATCCGTTCAAATTGGATGGAGTGAAAACATGCACAGGTGCAAAATGCACAAAAGCCATCAGAACCGTCTCTGGTAGGAGAATCACATTTTGTTCTTCTTCGTCTCGTGTATATTATTCTTGTAGCGACTACTCTATGTCACCTATAAACTAGGGGTCTTCGGGTAGAGCATTTTTGCTACCCATCTGTAACCGTAATCCACGACCGCTACCCGTACCCGACCCGACCCGTACTCAAAACGACTACTCAACCCAAAGCCGCCAATATATTCGCAATTTCGCACCTTATCATAGGCCTACCCGATACGTCATTGGATCACCTACCGGGCCCCATTTCATACATGTACCAAGCTTCATGTAACAAGCTTACAACTCAGCATGTGCAGTGCACTAATAGCAGTTAACCCATGATAGTGAGTAAGACTCTTGACTGTGCTATAGATGTTCACTCCTGCTGCCTGCATCTTACAGTGACATTGCATTTGCATCAGCAAAACGTCTTCTAAAATTTCTTCTACCGTCCTCCAGAAATTTAGTAGTCCTTCAGGTTCTGCCGTCGTTTTTGATAGATGAGAAACGACATCCTCTCTCGGTTTTGTTTTGATTTATTGTGATCAACATCAGTGTAGGTTATGACAAATAACATTGTCAGTCATAGGCGTAGGGGACTTTTCAGCGTTGAGGGGGGGGGGGGCAAAAATGAGACTTTTGCCCGAAATTTTTTTTCAAGAGGTCGAAATCTGAAGAAATATTCTCGTTACGTTTGCCCGAAAATTCTGACGACCTTTTTTTAGTCATCCGGCCGAAATCTTTTGAAATTTCTCGTTACTTTTGTGCCCGAAAGGTCTAACGACATTTTTTGTTCGGGCATGTCTGATTTTTCGGGCAAGAAGACCCGGAAAAATAAAAAAGTAAAATAACATTTTTAAAACCTTTTTCCGGGTTTGCTTGCCCGAAAAATCAGACTTGCCCGAAATTTGGGAAGGCATTTGCCCCCCCCCCCCCTGGACCACTGTCTCCTACGCCTATGTTGTCAGTCATCTGAGTCAAGCAGCCATCTAAAGACGATTAAAATTGATAACTTTTTGCAGGTGTGACGGCTGTCACTCGTTTCTGCAGCTATACTAATGTTCACAAAGACGGATGTGCCAAAGACACCAAATCAGGCATTACGAGTAATGTTTGCGACTGCCGATCAGATTACTGCAACGACGGTCAAATGGTTCAACCAACCGCATACAATGTCATCATTGGTGTTGCTTTGGCCACAGTCCTGTCAATCGCCTGGATGAAGCAGATCTAAGGCACAACCCGACGGTTTATTGCGAAGCATAAATTGCTTTTGTAACCTTGGTTTTGGTAGGTAATGCCCTAAATAGGCCTAATGCTTCTGTATTGCGATTGCACAAATGATTTATAACTTTCTTGCATAGGCCTACATAATGTTTTGAACATTATGCCTAGTTCTTTCTGACTCTATTAATTTTAACACTTTAGCTTCCATGACGCTCGATTTTTCCTCTTTGTTTTAGCTACCTGCGCTTTTGAAAAGATTTTATAAATTAGGACAATATTACCGCACTAATGCCAAATTAAGGATGATGATTATAAAGAGTAATTTGAGAATAACAAAGTTGATGATAATTTGAAAACTAATAATTAGGTTTTTTTATCATCGCAATTCACCAACTAATCGTAATAGTTCACTTACTTTCTTCCAAGTGTTTCTAATGAGACAGTATCTCGTTGCTAAGTTGATTCATAACTATCGTCCTTCCATTTCTCTATCCTCGAGCACTCGTATATGCCCAGTAGACCTACCGACCAGGTCATCCACCATGAGCTCTGTGTACAGTAGTGAGACTAAAATGAGCATAATACCTCTAATCTCACGCGCTCGTCATATTTTCATTTAAGGAGTTTCATGGCTGTTCGGTGTTCTGTTTTTGCCTTCGGTTTTTACCACTTTGGTTCATGCTTTCATTTGCTCAGAATTGACTACCAGGTACTGTAATTCTTTTCTCTTCTAATTGGTCTGCCCACGTTCACAGTCGTCCGCCATGAACTAGGCCTATATGTGCAACAGAAAGACTACACGGAGTTGACGTAATGGACATGAGAGCCGTTGAGACTGAGTTAGACGCTTGCTGTTCCATATGACGTCATTGGTCACGTGGTTAGGTCACGTGAACGAGGGCAGAACCGGCAGCCATATAACTACTCTTGCTGTTCCATATCCTTCCAAAATAAACAAATAAGCACATGCAACTGCAATAATTACAATAATACTAATTTATTTGCCCATGTCCCATGCACAATCGGTACAAAATCCAGAGGATCCTTCGAAAAGACGTTGAATCAGTCCGACGTGGCTAAGCACTTGACCATAGGCGTACGAGACGGGGGTTCAGGGGGGCAATTGCCCCCCCCCCCAAATTCGGGCAAGTTTGGTGGTTTTTTCGGGCAAAACAGACCCAAACGACACTAAAAAAAGGTCGTCAAATTTCGGGCAAGTCTGGTTTTTCGGGCAAAAATAGTCACGGACGACTAAAAAAGAAAAGGTTGTCAAGTTTCGGGCAAGTCTGGTTTTTCGGGCAAAAATAGTCGCGGACGACAAAAAAGTTAACTTTTTGGCCGGATAAATTTTTCGGGCAGAAGTTCAATCTTTGTTTCTGAAACCTCCCGTACGCCTATGCACTTGACCTTATAGCATACGCTTTGTTAAAACTCGAATGCATTATAAATACAAATAGGCCTCTGTATGTATGCACACGGACAAGCAGACGAAGATACAGCAGTCAGAAATCTGATGCTAAGATGTGTGCAATACCAAGCGCACACATAAATGTACATAATATGCATTCATTCAAACATTAATTAATTCATTAATTCATTCATTCCTAGAACACCTCCACAAAAGGAACTATCACCCGACTTTAACACGGTGGTGAAAAGTACAGCTTTGAGTTAAATTTTAAAAAATGCCTCAGTAGAAGTCCTATTAAGCAAGCAGGGCTCCTCGTATGAGTCTATATACTGAGATTAAAAAATAATGACATCGCATTCATTAGGCGATTCACTTCAATATCCATCCATGCATGCACTTCGAACAACTATTCATTGATGTTGTCCTGCTCAGTACCATTTCTCTTGCCATAATTATTCCTAGAATGTCCTTGACTGTATGCAGTTCAATTGGGTTCCTCCATTAAACGTTTTCCCGTCATGCACTGGGTGTCCAGAAAAAAGAAAACTGTGGATAAAATTATGAAAGGAAGCATGTAGCCTGCTTTTTGAAAATGATAGGGAATTTGTTTTCGACATGGAAATGTTTCCTTCCCTTATATTGAGTAGGAAACCATACAGCCTACAAGGTCAACTCACTTTCTCGTAATGGGGCAGAGTCTTTCAAGGCGCCATTCCAATATTCTTGGGGGGGGGGAAACAGAAGTTTCAGCAATCATCCAATATAACTGGACGACGTTTCTGTTCGTGAACATTTGCATTCGGTCACACGACAATTACTGCAATGACGGTCACGTGGTCAAACCAATCCATTATGCGGTTCTCGTTGCCATGGCAATGGCGGCCATCGTTGCTCATGGCAACCACCTCGATGAGCGACACCTCAATCCGGAAGAAAAGTATAAGTTTATCTAAACTCTGCTTAGCAACAACCGGTGTACTCCATAAGTTTAGTTTTATTTCGTGACAATGACGAGTTGATAACTGTGCTAGAAGTCGTCAACACAATTAAGCTCTTGAAGTGTTCTTGAAACATCGGGCTATGTGAAATAAGACTTTGCTACAGACGTCCTGAAAGTAGCCTAAATAAATAGAAGTTTCACTTGCAGTATACTGCTTATGGGCCATCCATAAAGTACGTCACGCTCCAGGGGGAGGGGGTGTAAGAAAGTGTGACAGTTTGTGACAGAGGGAGGGGGTCAGGCCATGTGTGACGTCACACATTTATTTTTTAATGATGTGTATTATATAATTGTCTAGTCTAATTTTTGCAATTTTTGTTTTCAAATTCAATCTACATTGAGTTACTGCTTCAATGAATAACTGTGACAACTGTTGACAATTAACTATTCTACTATTAAAGTCATTTTAATAATGTGATAGTTCTTTTAAGTGGAAACGTTACAGTTTAATAGTGAAGCGTGTTTTACATTAAATTTGAATAAGGTGTTAATTTTTTTAAAAATCGAAAGTGTGACGTACTTTAATAGGGGGGGGGGGTCCGAGAAAGTGTGACGTACTTTAAGGGGGGTCCGAGAAAGTGTGGCAGTTTGTGACAGGGGGTTAAAAATGGTCAAAATAGCGTGACGTACTTTATGGACGGCCCCTTAATAGCTTTAAGTCACAAACCACAACGAGCATTGAACTTAGTTTTTTTGTATAATATTAATTACTGTGTCAGTTGTGTGATGTTCATTTCTCAGTTAATGAAAGCTTCTTAAAAATCGGCTTAGTTCGATTCTATCATCGACTTTAAAAGCGCAAGATCGATCACTCAAACCCGAGACGTAATCAGAGGGTTAATGTTCAGAAGGTTAGTCAACCGAAAGAGAGGTAGAGGCAGAGACACAGACACGGAGAGGTAGAGGCAGAAACACAGAGGTAAGGAGATAAAGAAGCAGAAGGATTGAGACTGAAGGAAAGAGAAAATGAAAGAAAGAAGCATACAGACATAGACAGATACGTAGACGTATACAGAGAGGGAGGGAGAGACAGACAAACAGGCAGAGAGGAGAGAGAGAGAGAGAGAGAGAGAGAGAGAGAGACAGAGAGAGAGAGAGAGAGAGAGAGAGAGACAGAGACAGAGAGAGAGAGAGAGAGGGAGAGAGAGAGGATATATATATATATATATATATATATATATATATATCTCGAGAACCTGTCATTCGGACGAGGTTCATTTTCTTACTTGTCTTCGGTTCCCGATGGTAAGTAAGTCTATTCTCTAGTCAACCGGTTACAGAAGAGTAGACCAGCATTCTGTCCTCTGTACAGAAATCACAAGACAAGTAGAAAGTGAATACGACTTGCTACCAATTTACTTCCTTCTTCGTGTTACTGTTAATAAACCATGTCGTGAGATGATGAGACCGTGGTTGGATCGGCCTAAACTCTTCTCAAGAAAGAACTTCAATTGCTTCTTTAATGACTTGGTTGGCTTATTCTCTACGCAAATAACCCGTCAGACGTGAACCAACTCAGTTTATTATGATACATAGCTAATATGCTTTAGCCTTCTGGCTGTCGACGCTTACTACGGGCAATTAATAAAAAGCAAAATCCCTAACGACATACAGACTTCTAGAAAACCACTTAAAACTACGATGTATTATTTTCTCATTTGATCACGTAGGCACATAGGATACTACAATTATATAATGTATTAAATTTATAATGTATAAATTTTATAATGTATACATTTTATAATGTATAAATCTATATATATAAAAATGAAACTTTCCAATAGTTCGTCGCATTTTCACGCTGAAAGCTACGCACGGATTGTTGTGAAAATTTTACAACACCTTCCATTCCCATACAACCGTGTGTTAAGATGTTTTCACCCGAAAAAACCCTACCGTTTCCACAAAAAGTGAACTTTGCAATCCGGTCGCCCGCCATTTGCAAAGTAAACACGTCCCACACCGCTGCCAGATTTCATAAACGCCGTCTCCAAACACAGCAAACGATACATCAATGAGGTGGCGTGCTATGACGTCATAAGCGAGTCGCGATTAATTTTCCAAAGACGCCGCTTTTAGGCCTTTTCACAAAGCGGCCTTTGGGCTTGGAATGGACGCTGCGACGGAGGAAAGGAGCGGAGGGAGCGGGACAAAGACGGTGGGGAGGGAGCGGAGGGGGAGGGGAGGTGGAGGTCAGGGGAAGGGGGACGGGGAGGGGGACGGAGGGGAAGGGAGAGGGGAAGGGGAGTGGGAGGGAGAGGGAGGAGGGGGAGGGGGAAAGGGAAGGGAGGGGAGAGGGAGAGGGAGGGGGAGAGGGAGGGGAGAGGGAGGGGAGGGGGAGGGAGAGGGAGGGGGGGAGGGGAGGGAAAGGGGGAGGGGACGGGAAGGGGGAGGGGGAAGGGGAGGGGAGGGGAGGGGGAGGGGGAGGGGAGGAGGAGGGAAGGGGGAAGAGGAGGGGAGCCTCTTTTCAGCCACAGCAACGCGTGGCCGGGTTCAGCTAGTAATTATATAATGTAGGACCTATTAATTATAAACTTGAACTTCGCTTTGCTGTGCACAGTATCCTATAATATGCATGCTATACAATGTACTGGCTTGACAGCATTATGATGACTTACAATCCTTTAAATTGAATTGCGTCACGATCCGTTTGATTTTTTTAAAAAAATTTTTTGGGGGGGGAGCTAGCCAATCTATAGTCGAGTGCACGCTATAAAAAATCCGCCTTCAGTTAGTAACTTATTTTACGCATATAAAGGTCACCGCCTTATCCGGTCCTGTGCGCTTGTCAGCTCAAGGTTCTTGTGTTGTGTAAGCTGCATTCTACAGCATCACGCTCATCAATTAGGCCAACTGATTCTTAGACTGGTAAGTCTTCAAAGTAGCCTAAGTAAAACTCGGGAAAAGGTAAGATTTTTGGATCGCGAACACCTATGTTTGTTTATCGAGTGCTAAGAAGTATTGTTGTAAAGTTTGGGAACAATCGGTCGTGTGGATCAGACGATTTTGTGACTACAAATCATCTTACATATAGGCCTACAATGCCCTAGGCCTACATACGTTTCTTTTTTTAGCTTAATAGGTATAGATTTACTATTATTGCCACTGTCAGTGGTTCTGCTTCTTATTAGGCTCATTTCAGGCATCGTCATCAAGACTTAGTGCTTGCGAGGGAAGTTGGTCTACATAGTCATTACTTTATATATCGTAAGAAAAGTGATGGGCTGACAGAAATGAGACCAGGGACCTGGTGCTCATGCAGCCTTCATCGAGGCTCTTGATTACGCAAAAACAACTGTAGGCCTACAGTTGGAAGAATGGCATTTTTTAGTCGAAGATTCTGAAGTTGAGGAGGAGGGCCAGACATCAGACGAAGTGACTAACATTAACAATCGAATGTGATATGAATGCCGCATAGCCACGAAGGCCTAGTTGGCCAGGCCCAGCATCGGTTATAGAAACATTGCAGTTTTCAACAATTGGCATAAACCTATCAAAGTTACTGATGTATGTGTAACTCACTGTTGTACAGTTCATTCAGTAAAATAATTTGATAGTATCAATTGTTATAATAGTAGATAATTATCATCATGATCATATAATAATAATAGATGATTTCACGGTTTATTATAACAGTTCTTATAATAGAAAAAATGTAAACAGCAACTAAAAAAGTATTATCATAATTATTGTTACATTTTTATTGGGGAGTCAATCCTGGGGGTTTACGTCAGAGATGCATAGATTAAACACTGACTATCTGGCCCTGGGTCCAAATTATCAATCATTAATACAAATAACAACGTCAAAGCAACGGACATAGCCTTAGACAGTTTGACATTGGAGTAAACTATAATAGTTAACCATTTTTCCAGATGCGATCGAATTGTATGGGCCTTCATATCATCATGTGACCTAATCGTAGGCAGTAATGAATTGACTGTGATTACAATGTCGCAATCTGTTGTCATTGCAGCCAGATGGATTCGAAACTGATCCTTGTCGCGATTGGAGTGATTGCTGTGGCGTTTGGAGGTTCCAATGCAATCACTTGCTATCAATGCAATAGTGTGATTGAGACCAATTGTCCGGATCCGTTCAATTCGGACGGAGTGCCAACATGTACAGGTGCAGCAACATGCGTAAAAACCATCGTTACTACCTCTGGTATGAATACCACATCTGTTCTTCTTCCATATCACACGTAAATCGTTCTTTTAATTAAGTGACTACTCTATGGCACCGTGTATATTGTGTCTACGGGTAGAGCATTTTTGCTTCTCGACCTGTAACCCTGGACCGCTACCCAGGTCTTAAAGTGTGACAGGACGGTCATGGATTGCGTCCTGGCACTTATTTTCAAATCTCTATGCCGTCCTGCCACTTATTTGGCCAGCACACCTGAAAATGTAAGGGGCGTCCTGGCACCTTTCTTGGAAAGGTAAGAAACATCAAGACACCTCTTTTTTTACACTTTTAGCATCTATTATACCAGTATCCGACTCGTACTCAAATTTGTTACACGACCCGATCTGTATCGGAGAGTATACCCGCACCCTACGGTAGGCTATACCCGCTAAATAATTGATTTTTAATATTGGAACAAGGCAGGCTACGTCGTAGAGGACCACTACCTAGTACGTAACCTAGCCTACATTGTTGAAATATTAAAATCACATGCCGTATTTAATGTAGGCCTATAATTATGTGCTTGTGCCATTCGCATTGAGCAGGAATCTTAAAGCCTAGGGTCACCATTTCAATTCTGGCTGATTGAAAACGGTTACCTGGCTGGCGAAAACATTAAAGCATTTACGCCTGCTCACTTGTGTACGCGAAACGTTACGGCGACACTTAGCAAGGAATGTACGATACCCAGAGGCGGATACAGAAATTTTTGAGGGGGAGGGACCACATTTTTTGGGACAAAATCTGATGACTTTTTTAGTCATTTAGCCAGAACGTCCTTATAATATACCAATTTTCTTGCAAAAATAATTCATGACTTTTTTTTGTTTGTCATTTTGGTGTTATAAACATTATTCTTTTTCTATATATCGCTGTTGATGTAAAGCTTGTTGAACCGTGATGGGGAGGGGGCACGTCCCATGAAGATTTTAAACGAGGGGTTGCCATGGCCTGAGTGGCCCCCTGGATCTGCCGCTGACGATACCTAATGCTTGATTTGGATGCCCTCTAGTTTAGTGGACAGCGTCCTCAACAGTCCATGGCCATGGGGTCCGGTAGAGTAATGGATAACAAGCTGGCGTAGCGAGCGAGAGGTAGCGACATGGCCGTAGCCAGGATATGATTTCGGAAAGGGGGGGTGCTTACCACCTTTTTGGGGGAAAATTTTCTGACAACTTTTTAGTCGTCGAAATTTCTCGAAGCAGGACGTTTTGGCGCCGCCGTTTTGGCGCCGGACGTTTTGGCGCCGGAATGTTTTTCACCCTCGTTCTAGAGTATAAAAGTTATGATATTGTAGGTAATTGTAGCAGGTTCATTTACGCACATTTTGAGGTAACTTTTGTAATGATATTCCACGCCATTCAAAAGTCATGCCCGAAATAGCTAAGAATCTATGTATATGACATGCGTCGTGAGGGTCGGTTAGGGTCAGGTTAGGCGTCCTGAGGGTCGCTTAGGTTAGGTATAGGGTTAATGTAGTCATTCGGTCCCGTATAGGGTACAAATTACGGTTAATTATTACACCACTGAATGACTTTGAAAAAATAAATATCAAACACAATTCGATCACTTCGTACTGATGTAAGCTTACTTGTAAATTGAACCGAAAATAAGCTGCTGAGATCCATTTTTATATGGGCGCCAAACCGGCGCCAGAATGTCACGTACCGAAATTTCTCATAACTTTTTTTAGTCATCACATGCTTCTCCGAGCCTTCTCGTAGGGTTTTTCGCCCGAAAACCGTTCACCGCAACGTAAAACGATCTAATTTGTTTTCCTTCTAAATCGAAATCTTCTGCGGGTTTTGGGCGGTCAATAGACTACATTGCATTGTGGTTCTTAGACTATGTGCTAGTAAATGCATTAGTTTATTTTTACATTTTTCATTTTGCACCTCTATTTACTCCGTCTTCTTTCACATTTTTTCTATCGTCCTCTAAAACTATGGTAGCCCCTTTCTGGTTTTGCAGTCATTTTTGGAGGATGAGATAACGTCATTTTCATCTCTGTGTTTGTTTTCTCTAATTGCTGTTAGCGTCAGGGTACGTTATGCTAAATCACATCGTTAGTCATCTGAGTGAAACAGTCATCTGAAGACGATTAAAATGATGACTTTTCGCAGGTAAGCCGATTGTTGATCGTTCCTGCAGCGCTGATTATGCTGACAAAGACGAATGTGACGAAGACACCGAATCAGGCATCAAGACTAGAACTTGCGACTGCCGATCAGATTACTGCAACGATGGTCAGATGGTCAAACCAACCGCATACAATGTCATCATTGGTGTAGCAATGGCTACAGTCGTCTCAATCGCATGGATAAGGCAGAGCTAAAGACAAAACGCAACGTCTGTTTGATTCAACATAAATTGTTTTCGTAGCCTTTGCTTTAGTAGTTCATACAATAAAAAACGACATTCTAACTTTGTCTATCAAACGATTAGATGCAGAGACTCCTCCCATAAAGTCTCTCCCGGAGACTCTATTAATTTTTGAAACAGATTCTCCCAGCGGATATGTTTAAGAATAGATTCGCCCCCTCCCCACCGGAGATTACATTGCACCGATTCCACTGACACTCAAAATGACGTCGCGTTCATTCAGCTGTGATCAGGGGGTGACCCGTCATAATAGCCCCGTCAAAACAGCCCCGTCAAAACAGCCCCGTCATAATCGCCCAGCGACAAAATAGCCCCGTCATAATCGCCCAAGGACAAAACAGCCCAGAAAAATTCAGTTCCCGACAAAATAGCCCCGTCAAAATAGCCCCGTCAAAATAGCCCCGTTAAAACAGCCCGTGTAAACAGTTCCGCGAAAACAGTCCATTCATAGACGACACGGACAACTATTTCGGATATATAAAAACATTCATCCAGCTTCCATTTCCTGAGCTTTTTATCATTCATCAACCTTCTATCTAAGATCTATAAAACCTTCATCCAGCTACCATTAAATTTTCTGAAGCGTTTTATCTGGATCAATTTTTAAAAGGATCTAATTATTAATCGGAGCTGGATGAAGGTTTTATAAATCTTAAATAGAAGCTGGATGCATGATAAAACGCTTGAGAAATGGAAGTGGGATTAAGGTATTTATATTTTGAATAGAAACTGGATGGATGATAAAACGCTTGAGAAATCGAAGCTGGATGAATATTTTACAGATCTTAAATAAAAGCTGAATGAATGGTAAAACGCTTAAGAACTGGAAGCGGGATGAAGGTATTTATATTTCAAATAGAAGCTGGATGGACGATCAAACGCTTGAGAAATAGAAGCTGGATGAAAGTTTTATAGATCTGAAATACAGGCTGGATTGACGATTTTAAATAGAAGCTGGATGTATGATAAAACGCGAAGTTCGTTTACTAACGCGATCATTTCCGGAAGTCATCTTAAACTTAAGGCTACAAACATTATTTTCATCAATTCGGCGAAAGGACTGCTTCCTTAAAAAGATGTTAATTTCGTCGGTTTATTTTTTCACGAAAATCGTGTTATTCCGCGACTTTGTCGGTCCCCGACAAAATAGCCCCGGGCTGTTCTGACGGGGCTATTTTGACGGGGCTGTTTTGTCGCTGGGCGATTTTGACGGGGCTGTTTTGTCGTTGGGCTATTATGACGGGGCTGTTTTGACGGGGCTGTTTTGACCGGGCTATTATGACGGGGTGCCGTGATCAGGGATCTCATGCTATTCGGGGACATACAGGCGCTATATAAATAGCGAAATTTGTACGTTAACATCAATCAGTTTCAGTACATCCTTTCGATTCTGACAATCTCTCCCCCGCCAGTGTCGTCTTCCCAATTCATCATCACCATCCTCATCATCGTCATCGTCATCCTCCTCCTCCTCCTCCTCGTCATCGTCATCCTCCACCTCCTCCTCATCATCATCATCGTCGTCGTCGTCACCGTCGTTACTGTCGTCATCATCCATTCATCCGTTCATCCATCCATCCATCCGTCAATGCCTACTTCCATCCGTCTTACCATCCATCTGTCCATTCATCTGTCCATCCATCCATCATCCATCCATCGATCCATCCATCCATCCATCCATCCATCCATCCATCCATCCATCCATCCATCCATCTGTCCATCCATCCATCCATCAATGCGCCCTCGTTTGATTGTTAACTATTGTAGCTTTCTACACTGTCCAGACTCATCATTTGCCCACTCATTATAATCATCCAACCCCATAGCACAACTCTTAGTTGAGCATGTAATGACGTCGACAGCAACGATCTTAGTAGCTCATGGTGCTACTTTAGGCCTAATTATTGCCTCATAGCAAGCGCGACTTGGTATGCTAGCATCTCAGCAAGGTGTGTCGTCTCAGTTGGCTTGTGTTCAAGCACGGAATGTTGAAAATGACAAGTTGGATAGTGGTTAAGGACACACGATAGGTTGGCGGTATGCCCCTACAAAATTTTTATGGTGACATTACTTTATAAAATATAATCTGAAGTGCGACAATAATACTCTAAATACAATTTTATTGAATAAAGGCCATGTTGTCTTGTACAGTCATTTGATAATAAATTTTCTCTAATGCAACTGCGAGTAATACTACAATATTCATCCAACCACTTACAAAACTACTAGTCACTGATGTTGTCCTGCACAGGACCCGTTGTCTTACTACATTCCTCGAATGTCGCCCTTACACTGTAAATGAGCTACTCTAATAAATGTTTTTCCGTCATGGGTGTCCAGAAAAAGAAAACTGCGGATAATTATTATGGAAGCACGCGGCCGATTAGGCAAGCAACTGATAGGCTACACTGCTGGTAAACATTTTAATCCATTTTGAAATATCTAAAGTGCAAAAGGAGGGTTCCAGGTTAGAATCCACTCTCAAGCCGCCGCGTATACTATAGGGACCTTGAGCAAGTCCTTCACTCGCAATTGCTCATGCGCGTGAAACTATGCAGTGTACGCTCTGTAGTCGGGAGCGCGTCTGAGTAGGAAGCTTGAAGGAGCGCTACAGCAAATGCGATGAACGAATGAATGAATGAATGAATGAATAAAGTTGTTTGGATTTGTTTAGTTCGTTCTTGATTTCTAACTCTTTCAACTTCAAAGCCATAGATGAATCATGAACATTTAGATACAGTCAAGCCCATTTTCATGATAAATAGATCGATCAACAACGAGATAATAACTTAGTAACACAACGACCGCTAGAGTTTCAACGATAAGAAATGTTGCTCTATCAATGTGTTGAAGATCACACCATTGTACGCTGAGACAAATTGCAATGCGTTAGATTCACTTTGAATGGCCACTTCTAGCCAGCCCATTAATCTCTGTAATGTCGATAGCGCTAGATTAGAACTGGTAGTAAATGTTTATGAATTACTCATTCCTAAGCTGTAAGATACGTCTTTGCCGTCATTTAAGGGTCGCTCTATTTAGGCCTATGCACCTTATGATTTTGAATCCGTTTCTTCGAAAAATAATAATTTGTTTCAACATGGAAATAGTTTAGAATTATGGAAATAGTTTCTTCCCTTACGTGTATTATATACTTAGGCTACTGAACTGGAAACCCTGCAAGGTCAAATCGCTTTCTAAATTTTACAGGGCCGGATTAAGCAATGTGGGGGCCCTGTTCGGAAAATTTTCGCCGGATATTTTTTTTTAGTAATCTGGCGAAATTTTCGGGAAAATCAAAATCGTACCATTTCATCCGCCAAAAAAGTTGATGACCTTTTTTTAGTCATCATTCTGGCGAAATTTGCTTGAAATAAAAAAATTCTCCTGAAAATTTTTTCTCCCGCATTTTGTGGGGGCCCCTAAAGTGTGGGGGCCCCTGTTCGGCCGAACATGTTGAACATGCCTTAATCCGGCCCTGTCTATTTATGAGGCAGGGTTATCCATTGCAATATGCTTGGAAGACAGAAGTTTTAATAATCATCCGATACAACTGAACGACTATAGGCTGATTCGTGTGAACGAATGCAAATGTTCAAGAGCAGCAACGATTGACGAATACTCGAACCCCAAAAGTAGACAAACAAACGCAAAATACGTGCACCTATAGATTATACTTCGAGAAACAGACAGGGACTGAGACAGAGACAGGTTAAAGAGATAGATCTAGAGATCGAGATAGAGATAGAGTGAGAAAGAGAGAGAGAGACAGACAGACAGACAGAGACAGATGCAGACAGACAGAGAGAAAGAGACAGAGAGACAAAGACGGACAGAGAGCGAGGGGAGATGTGATTCGGTCACGACCAAATTGAAATGACTTCTCACAAATCTCTTTATAAATATTCGACTGCCACCAAATGAAGCGCCTTCAATCCTGGCGACGAATGTGACCGACAAACTTAACAAGAGATTGCGGTTGACAGTGCCCGAGAAATACGTTTAGTCTCTGAAGAGCAAAATAACTGGGCCCATATATTATATATACAATGTCACAGTGACATATAATATATATAATTATATACATTATATAGACCTACAGCCCTACACTAGAAGTTACCTGTATTTGCTTTCATACCAGTTAAGTCCCCAGTTTGCCAACTTTCGTCTGCTTGAGATAGTGTAAGTTAGGAAGACATCTGCATTTTCAGTTGAATGGATTCTAAACCGACTGTGGTTCTCGTGATTGGTGTGATTGTTCTGTTGATTGGTGTTACTGCGTTGGTGATTGTATCACGTGGAGATATCACTTGCTATTTCTGCGATAGCTCAACAGAAAACGACTGCATCGATATGTGGTCGACAAGTGATATTCCTACTTGCACCGGAGCAGCATGTTCGAAAAGTCTGGGTTACATGCAAAGTACGACATTCTTATCCACATTCCATATTACATATTCCGTTATTGTTGTCATCATGCAGCAGAACACGTCTGTTTAAATAAGGCAGTAATTAAATGTGATGTAAATCTTGGAAAATTTATCAGCGCTCACAAAAGCCACGTCTGGTATATAGGCGGAGACTTAGGGGACAAGGGGACGGTCTCCTCAATTAATACGTTGGAGGGACGGCCCATGTGTTTGTCCCCCCAGTTGTTGAGTGTCACGACAAAAAAGGTCATCAACTTTTTTCTGACGGGAAAATGGATATTTCCTGAAAATTTCGGCCGGATGACTAACAAAAAGGTCGTCAGAAATTTTGGTCGCCAAAAGTGGAAAATTTCGTCGGCGACTCAATGATTCGTCAGCCCAAAATCTCGCGTCCTTCCGTCGGCGCCACTCGGTCGTACCCTCTCCAAAATCTCCGCCCAAGTCTCCGCCCATGGTCTGGTTACTCTGGTAGACCAATTTATTAACTGGCGCTGTATAAGATGAAATCCACAACAGCCAGACTTCTCTACCCGATCCGATGCCAGGTCATAATTCTTGAAGGAAAGGGAGACAGCACGGTGCTACGGTGGTAATCAGTACGTGATGGTGGAATGTATTGGCGCAGCATCCAGGAATATTTAATTCCTTAATAGTATAAATTCCAAACGTGAGTGGATATTAGGCTATAGCAGAGTGAGTAGCCTACAGTTTGTCATGGTTATGATTGAGTTAATTAGGCAATGTTGCAAGTGTTATGTACTTATATGTTGCAAGTGCAATGTGTTGATATTTTGCAAGTGTTATGTGATGTTATTAATTTTAGTTAAGATTTATATATTCATCGTGTTATGTGCTGATATGTTTCTAGTGTCATATAGGCTAGTTATTATGTTGCCAGTGGTATGCCTTGATATACTGCTAGTGTTATGTCATTGTGTTGACATGTTGCAGATGTAACAGTCGTTGTGCGAACCTGTCTTCCCGTCACAATTGAAGCAGACGAATGTGTCAGTCTAGCGTACGTGAGAGTGAAGGGCATCGGCTGCGTTTGTGACAGCAATTACTGCAATGACGGTCACGTGGTCAAACCAATCCATTATGTTGTTCTCGTTGCCATGGCAATGGCGATCTTCGTTGCTCATAGCAACCACCTCGATGAGCGACACCTCAATCCGGAAGAAAAGTCTATGTTTATTTAAACTCTGCTTAGCAACAATCGTTGTATACTCTATTATTCTATTTCCTGACATGACGAGTTGATAACAATAGGCTGCTAGAGCAGTCTTCGACACATTTGTAGCTCTTCAAGTACTTTGCAACATCGGTCTATGTGAATAAGACTTCGCTGCAGACATATTTTAAGTAGATAATTAGCAGTTTGACTTCTATAATCTATGAATGTGTAAATGAATAATAGCTTTAGATCACAATCTACAACGAGCACTGAACTTCGTTTCTGGTGCATGATAATTATGAAACATAAGATAAATTATTGTGTCAGTTGTGTGAAGCCTATTAATTTTTTCTCAATGAATGAATGCTTCTTAAAATCGGCATAAATCTATTATCAGTCAGCCTTTCCTATTTACTCGAAATTAAATATAAAATTAGCTTATCACAATGTTTATTATTTTCTCTCATTTAGGCCTATATTTAATAAAACATTTTAAATTAAGAAATGTATTTCTGTAATTGGAAACGAAGTAGTAGACTAATGATGTATCAAAACACCGCTGAAATTTAAGAGATTACAACATAACAAGCGTGAGGTAAGTTAGCGAGCATGCTCTGAAATTAGGTCTATATCTTGTTCAACAAGTATGTAGGCTAAAGGTTCTAGATTCGTGCAGTGATGGGGAAAATACTTTCAAAAAGTATTTTAAGTATAAGTAAAAATACTTGGTCATAAAAGTATTTAAAATACAAGTAAAAATACTTTTTTACAAAAGTATTTAAAATACAAGTATAAAATACTTGGCTTGGAAAAGTATTTAAAATACTAATTACAAAATACTCACTGGCAAACTACATAAAAAATAAGGAAGTCATATTAAATTGCGACAAAGATTCGTAACATAGAACAATTTTGTGAAGACGACATCTTACTTGAAAATTTTGATACAAAAACAAACATTTCTAGTGTCCAAGACACTAGAGATGGGGTTCTATTTCTAGTCAGAGTTCAATAACATCAAGACCCACAGAAACACACAATTTGATGGCATATAGAAACTATCGGTAGCCTACTATTCATGCAGAAAGAATGGTCAATGTAATTTATACAAATTTATAATTTAAAAACATTAAATTAGATAAAAGTTTTGTTCAGTAGACCAGCACAATGGGATGGATAAAAATTCTTCCACTGCTGAATAGAAGCTCAACGTACGTACCTTATAAAGTCTGCTATGTTGAGACTTCTGTCACAATTTTCTCCATCAGCAAAACCCTCTATGCTACTTTTTAAGTAAGTGTTCGAAGTCTCTGGTATGGGAATGGCCTATCCCTTGTGATAATAATACAATACACCAGCAAAGGTCAACTAAGTGTTATAGGTGTCTTCCTGTATGCTGTAATTCGTCAAGTATGTAGTCCATGATCCATTAAATTAACTGGAGATCGATGTAATAAAACTCTGGGCCCGTTCCAGGGTCACAGAAGTTCTAATCGCCACCTGCCAATAGACATGTCTAATGCCATCCTCATTTGTCCTATTCATAAACATCTAGATAGTTAACATCTAGTCTAAGTCCTATTCTAGCAGCATAGACAAGGCCATTGTGGTGCCAAACATCAAACTGATTTCAAACATAACTATATGCCTGTTGATTTGATGCCTCATGTGATCCCTAAACTCTACCCCTACACCATACATCAAATACACCTGTAATTAACTTCGCTCCCCTGTGGTCAGCGGTGCTCAGCCATCCATAACAATGACTAACCACTATCAGCCTGTTTAACGGGCCATTGTGTCTTAAACCTTCTGTTCAAGGGCTTCTTTGTTTGAGTTACGAAGAAACCTAATGCATGAGCAATGGAGCATGCAATATTGCATAGCTAATTGCAGCTGGTGAGATTTAAAAGTATTTTGAAAAAGTATTTTAACATCATCACAATTTTAAGTACAAAATACTATCCAAAAAGTATTTTAAGTAAAAGTAAAAATACTTGATCACAAAAGTATTTAAAATACAAGTACAACATACTTCGATTGTATTTAAAATACTATTTTAAATACTAGTATTTTAAATACTTCCCATCACTGGATTCGTGGTCCTATAGTCGTAGAGTATTTTGGTTAATTGCAATTAGCACAGCAGATTTCCAATAAACGAATAGGTGAATTATAAATTGGCCTTGTTAATAGACTACTGTCATCATTAGTACTGTTGTCGCACCATTAAAACTACACGATGGTCGACACAACTAAACAGCTTGTCGGGATTGGCCTCAGTGAATAATTAGCCTAAGTCCTTGCTTTCATCTTGAAAGTCTAAACTGTTTCCGTGAATCGTTTCCTTATCGCTTACGAGGCTCAAAATGAGTTGAGTGTGCATGTTATTAATTTGATGGACTATGGCAGGACTGTTTTAAAGACATTTTTAGAACAGCAATAAATTATTTTAGTCTAGTGTGGGTTTGTTGGGAAAAAATTTCTCACGACCTTTGTAAAGTAGTTTGTGAGAAATTCTTCCCAGAAATGTCGGAAGTCGCCGGGTTTGAAATTTCATGACCTTTTTTTAGTCATCCACTTGAAATTTGGCCATCCTGCATAGGCCTATATTTAATTTTTACTGCACAAGCCCTTCGTTCAATTTCGCTCTTCCGTGGTAAACCGGCTGAAGCTACCTTTTTCTAATGATTAGGGCCTATCACTACACAGGATTGCTTTTACAACGGCACAAATTCATTTACAACTGCATATTTTGTGTAAAAAAAATGCACGTTAAAAAATCCCTGGACTATGGCATTATCAATTTCATAGAGTGCTTCCTGATCTGACTCTCTGACGGGACAGTGATTGAAACTGCATTCGAAATCTGTATCATGCCATAAATCACTAAAGATACATGTAGAAGTCATTAAACTTTTTCACTCGCCAAGGCCTGACTTCTGGCTGCCATGGTCCGTCAGATTTCAACTAATAACGGGCTGCTATCTAACTCTAACGGGTTACTATTTTCGGCGATGGTTTACTTAGGTACCAAGGCAACCATCGGCAAGTGCAATGTACATGCTTCTGATAATTTTCCTTTCAAATGTGTTATATTAATATGTTTGTCAGACAGTATGAACATGTTGTCTAGTTAAGTTGCACTATGTACAGGTTGTGTTTGATATGCTCCAAGAAAAAGTCTTACAGAGGCGCAAGGCCACAAAGAAAATTGACCGGATCAGACTTGATAGAGGCATGTTTGGTCATCGCTGGAATGAAATTCAATTCAATTCTATTGAATTGTTTATTGTTCCCAAAGAAGACAAAATATACAAGACATAGGTTAGTGTTAGGCCTACGCAAGTAATATTGCAACAGTTCCTCATTCGTAGGCTAACGGCAACCTGGGCGGAGACTTGGGGAGAAGGGACGAACGAGTGGCCGAAGGAAAGACGCGAGATTTTGTACGGACGAATAGCTGAGTATCGCAAAAGAGTTTTAATTTTTTGCCGGACAAAATTTCTGACGACTTTTTTTAGTCATCTGGTAGAAAAGTCAAGAAAATTTTCTAATTTCACCGCCAAAAAAATTTATGGCCATTTTTAGTCCTGACGCTTAGCGATTGGGGGGACAAATGCATGGACCGTCCCCCCCAATACCTCCGTTAGGGCATGGGCGTCCGCAGCAATTTTTCTAGGGGGGCGCAAACTTTTAAATAATTGTCACATGGTATAAATTTAATGGGTGACAGTTTGAATTTTCATATTACCACTAGAGAATCCTATAGCCTACACATACGTTATGCGCCCAAAGAAAGAAATAGCCTATAGGTTCAACTTGTAGAACGAATTGATTATCACATTGAAAATCGCGTTGTAACAACCGCAACCAAATACATGTAATTTAAATTTATGTGCAACTACGCGAAAAATCCAGGGGGCGCACTTGAGCCTCTTGCGCCCCGCTGCGGACGACCATGCATTGGGGGGGGGGGACCGTCCTCTGTCTCCCTAGGGTCCGTCCATGCAATGGAGGCATATTTGGGGAGCAATAGGCTCTCCAAAAGGACTTAGTTGGGACTTTATACATATGACGGAGTTTGGGAAGATGATGGAAAGGGGAGAAATTACAAGAATTTATCTGAACCGACAAATCTGATCCGACAATGTGGCTTTCTGAATCATGCAGTTACCTATAATTAATAGTAGCCTATTATCTATATCATTATGGTAACAAGTAACTGTTTACAGGAAGCGCAAAATAGATAGGCCTACCTGATCTCTACATAAGGAAACAATCTTTACATCTACACACCTGTAAGGTCATTTGTTTTTTATATGCACTTGTGAGCATGTTTGAACTAGCCGCTTGCTCCCCCGTGAAGATACACTTAAGGGTAATTGATTAGAAACAAGATTTCGTTATCTGCCCCGGTCGAAGGTGACCCACAGAAAAAAGGGGATTGGCTTTAAAGCATGAGAGAAAAATCAATTACCCACTTAATCCAACTGCCATCGCAACTTCTTGAGGCTTAATTAATAAAAAAAAATTAATTAATCAAACCCATTGTCTTGCCTTCTCTCTAAAAGGAAGGTCTTTAGTAATTCGCCTGGATGTGCTAAGGCAAGTTGTTATCAGTGTTTGAGTTAAATATCTGTGACGATTTACCTTGCCTAAACCAAATTAATTAACGTAGTGTTTGAGGATGTTATGGTGATTATCTATTTTGAGTTGTCTCCACTTTGAAACACTTGGTCAAACAGTGGTAAAGGTGACAATTTTGTCGCTATAAAGCTTCTGCCGTTTCTTTAAAGTCTGATACTGCGTATTAGGTCTACAACTTGCATGGTTTTAACCGAACGTTGTAAGTTGTAATTATTTGAGTGAAATTTACGTTCTTTGAAGCTTCCAAGTCTCACAGGTGATTACGTTGCGCGTTTAGTTCTAAACTAATATGTTTACCATGTTTATGATTATGGACTAGTCAAGCATCAGTCATCCTTTCAGTTTTACAATTAGACCTAGTCTATATGTTCTATTAACACAATTTGTAGTTATAGTCATAGTTAGTTATCGTTACTTATCGAAATTTAGTTTACGTTTAAATAATTCCAATGATGCAGTCCTTTAATAATTTACAATCGTTACAATTTGAAATTGCGAATTTTGCTATTTTGTAATTTCCATAATTTTTTTTCTAGTGATTGGTAATTTTTAATTAATTAGATTTTCTCCTGTAATTGGTATTTTGCAATTAAAGTTACTGCGTAATTTGTCCATCCCTGAGTGTAGCTAACCATGCACTTACAAATGTAGCTAAGGTCTTATGATAATGAATATAATATACAGGGTGGACCATACAAAATCCCCTACGGTTTTCCCAATATCTTGACCAGAAGTAAGAAATTTTAAAGCAAATTTTATAGACTTAAGGGCATTTCATATTATTTTACATGCAATATCAAAATTTCACCACACCATTTCAAACATAACAAAAGTTATATCACTTTTAGTGAGTCCACCCACTTTTTTGACGATTCAAAAACAGAACGCAATAAAAAAAACGTAAAAAATTATAGTTGTTGTCAAATAAACTTGATTGTGCCTCACAATTTGAGCGTCTTTCTGCTATGTGACTTCGCAGTGACGTGCAGCTACGCTAGTACACTGTTTTTATATATAAATAATGACAACGATTATAACTGGCAACAACAAGGCTACTCGCTATCAATTATTTGAAATGAGACTTAATCAAATCGCTTTTTTGTTACCTTTGTGGCGTTATGTTTTGAATCGTCAAAAAACAGTGGGTCGACATCTTAAAAGTGATAAAACTTTTATTGTGTGTGAAATAATTTGGTAAAACTTGGCTAGGCCTATTGTAAGTAAATATGAATTGATTTAAGCCTGTAAAATTTGATTTCGAAATTCCTACATCTGGCCAAGATATTAGGGAAAACAGTAGCAGGGTGTTTTGCGGTCCACCCTGTTTGTAGCCTAAAGGTTGGTAATAATGAATCAACGGTGATAACAGTGTTGCTGTCTGTTGCCATTGCAGCCAAATGGATTCTAGACTGATCCTGATCGTGATTGGAGTGATTGCCTTGGCATCTGGACGTTCCGAAGCATTCAAATGCTATAATTGCCGGAATAGAACCACCGGCAGCAACTGCCACGATACGTTCAATTCCGACGGAGTTCCCACGTGTGACACTTCAATCGGCTGCTATAAAATTTGGACCATTGAGAACGGTAGGAGAACAAAAATTTGTTCATCTGTAGGCTATCACTCAAACCAAATTCTTTTAAATAGCCACTCGATGGCCTATCCCTGTTTATTACATTGTTCTGTATTATTGCAGGCTTTCTGGTCCTGTTAGTAGATTGATGTCTTCTGCAGTAAGCTTATGCGTTCTTGTGAACTGTTGCAATTGCATAAATGCACACTGTAACCGGTTGCGGTCTGTCAACCGGATTGTTCAATAAAGAAAATATTATTCATGACATGCCGTACTTGATGCATTAAAATTAATATTATACCTCCTTAATTAGCGCCTACAGTATAACATAAAGCGATTTAGCACACTTCGCATTTAACACATACCAAATTAAGAGTAGACAGTAGACACTAGGCACGCCCAGAAATTATGACACCTCATTGTGGTTTTGGGCACGTTTTAATCTAATGGTTAAGAGGCTGCGGCTATTTTACAAAATGGCTGACGACATTTAGGCCTAAGAAATTCTAGGACAGCGATGTCACACATGAACCACGGCTCGTATAGGTAGCTAATATTCAAACAGGAATGAGTGCCCTACTAGATCCAGAAATTGGAGTCGCTATAGGCCTAACACTTTATTATTTTATAATCTACGGCTGTGGAGTTTGCTTATTGAAAATAATCTTTTGCTTCTTCTCCTCCCATCTCTGCTGTTGTATCCTCTGACTTCGTTTTTGAGGGATAAGAAAGCGGCTTCCTCTCACTGTTTTCTGTTCCTTAAACTGCTGACGACCGATCAAAACTGGAGAGTTTTTCATCGTAAGATAGGACGTTACGGTTTTCTGACGCCTGATAGTAAGAGCGTTGAAGCTTTTGTAGGCCTTCATGACATTGAAAATCGGCTACTTCGTACACTGGTGACTGATCCGACTCTTCACATTTTTAAGGACGAAACAATTACATTTCTCGAGTACTTTAGAGATACTTGACCATTGCCCCTCTTTTTGACTTCCACCCATTTGATTGAATTATTATGATTTTCCGTATAATTTCGTATTTATAACTGGCTGCGGTATGTCAGCAAGAACTCAATAAAGCGAATATAAAAATTAGGCTATCATTTTCATCCATCAGCGCGATAATTATCATTACGTTACGTTCTGCTAGATAACAATAACAAAGACATGTGAACCAAGCATTTATCTGAAGACGATGAAATGATTTTTTTGCAGATGTGACAACTTTTTCCCGAGGCTGCTACGTTAATGATGAGAAACCTTCAATTGAAGGCGATGACTGTGAGGGAGGCTATCTAAACGGCCTTAGGAAGGAAAGCTGCCTCTGTAAGTCCGACAAATGCAACGATGGTCAAGTGGTCAAGCCAACCTCATACAATGTCATCATCGGTGTAGCAATGGCTACAGTTACCGCATTCGCCCGAATGAACCAAAGCTAAAGACACAACACGAAGTCCGATTGCCATAGCAGATGTGCTTTAGTAGCTTTTTACCTTGATAGTTTATGCTCTATACTGAGCATACATCTATATAATTGTTGCCAATATAAAATGCGATTCCGCAAACGATTGAAAAGTTTAGCGTAAAATGGTTCTTCAACATCATGCACGATTTTCGGGATTCTCTCTAGTATTTAATCGAGACTTTCCAACTAGCGTCGTTTGGAAAAGATTTGATAATTTGAATGATCGATAACAATAATAATTTTAACCGTAGTGCTATTATTTCAATTGCAATGATAACAACAACAGTAGGCCTAGTGATTATTAATGGTTAGGCTTTTATCAATTCGCAATTCTTAGTTCGTAATTAACTCTAGCCTTGATGAAAGGTATAGCATTCTGCATGCGGATAATGCTAAAACCCAGTACGGCTATTTAATTAAAAAATAACAATTCTCACAATGTCATTGTTGATGTTAGATCCATCCATTCATCCATCATGTACTAAGAAATCCGGCCTACTCCACGTGTGCGTTTTCACATAGGCGTATACCACCTGTGTAGGATGACGTAGGCCTACGCAAGGCAAACAACCTCGAATCCCATACAACAGTGAGACAGAGACAGAGACAGAGACAGAGAGAGAGAAGGAGAGAGGCAGAGACAGAGACAGAGACAGAAAGACATATCGAGAAAAAATAGAGGGGAGAGACAGAGATGCAGAGATAGAGAGAGACAGAGACACAGGCACAGAGAGACAGAGACAGAGACAGAGACAGAGATAGAGACAGAGACAGAGACAGAGAGAGAAGGAAAGAAGGAAAGAGACAGACAGACATAGGCAGAGACCAACAAACAGACAGAGTCAAACAGAGACAAAGACAGGGACTCTCTCAGAGACATAGACAGGCAGGCAGACAGAGGGAACAGAGAGGATAGAAAGAGACAGAGAGAAATAGAGAGAGAGACAGAGTGAGAGACAGACAGGCAGACAGGCAGAGTAGGTAGAAAGAGAAAGAGAGACAGACAGAGAGACAGACAGAGACAGAGGCAGAGACACAGACAGACAGACATAGAGAGAGAGAGAGACAGACAGACAGAGTGGGAGGGATAGGGAGAGGGTGATGGAGAGGAAGATAGAGTGAGAGATAGAAAGGGAGAGGGACAGACAGGCAGAGAGACAGATAGTCAGAGACGCGATAGATACAGTGACAGAGAGACACCGCCTAAGTATAGATCGCTAGTTATCAATCGCGTTTCTGATTTGTATTCGGTCCTCGAATGTAAAGTAAGTACATTCCCGACCAAAGCGACCTTCGCGTATATACATCGGATGATAACCCGCTTCGGTGACCGCGCTTTCTCAGTGGCCGGTTCCAGGTGTTGAAACAGTCTTCCTCCAGCCCAGCGAGCGTTGTCAGTGGACTATGCCTACTTGTAGACTCAGGGCGTATTTATTTTTGTAAGGCGTATTTTAGTAGTGTGTGAGAGACCTTGTAACTAAGTAACTGTGTTACTTAGTCTTAGACTTAGACTTAGTTCCTCCAGTTCCGATCGGAGCATTGGTCGACAAGTCCTCGCCACTCCGCCAGCCACCACCTCCGCCTCGTCCCAGCCCAGTCCCATCCGCTCCAGGTCCCTCCTGAAAGCGTGCCTCCAGGTGTTTCCTGGCCTGCCTCTCTGTGTTGCGGCGCTATAGAAATCGTCATTGCTATTCCGAAGCAATCGCTTGCAATTTATGCTCCAGTAACATTGAGGGCAATATAGTATTGTACGAAGTGCACACTGCTGCACAAGTTCAACATCCACGAAAGGCATCACTCGTGTTTCTGGTTGGAGAACCACATCTTGTTCTTCTTCATCGCACGCATACTATTCTTTTAGTAACTATTCTCTGGCACCTATTATAGACAACCGGTTTGCGAGCAGAGCATGTCTCTTACGGACTTGTACCCGTCATCCAGGACTGATACCCACCGGCCTTCTTACCCTACCAGCAGAGGAGTGGTCACCATTTGGCAAAGGACCAAGAAACCTTTACGTCTATCTAAACTGTGCTAAGAAGCAACCGTTGTACTATAGTTCTATTTCCTGACATGACGAGTTGATAACAGGACTAACAGTCGTCAACACAATTGAAACTCTTCAAGTATTCTTCAAACGTCGGTCCATGTGGATAAGACTTTATGCGGAATGAGACTTTGCTGCAGACGTCTTTTAACTAAATAGTAAATACATAGCAGTTTCGCTTGTAGTCTATGGATGTATAAATGAAAGTTGAAAATGGGCCAAAGTAATCGGTTTAGATCGCGATCCACATTGAACTTCGTTTTCTTGTGCATACTATTAATTACCGTAGGCCTATTGCATCTGTCGTGTGAAGCTTAGTAGTAGTGCCACGTTTCCAGCGCTGTGCTACCGTCGCTGCTCTTCGCACTTATGCTTCTCGGCTCTGTAGACACTGAAAATACTGTTAAACTACCATCATCGGGAATCGGTACGAGAAACTGTCGGCTGAACTCTCCGTGTAGCCAACGCGTAGGAGTTTGACGATGGTGACTTGTGCTTCTCGAGCGGAGTTTTTGCCGAAGGATGAGTCTGTCGTTGTGACGTTTCCATCAATAGGCTTGAGCTATATGAGTTGGCGCCGTTGATGGCTGCCAGATTTGTCTTGTATTTGTTTTTTTGTGTCATGTTTTTGTGCTTGTAAACCAGAGTGCGTTTTTGCAGCTGGTACATTAAAGAATATACTTACTTACTTACTTAGGCTACTTTATTTCTCAACTAATGAAGACCTCTTTAAGATCGGCATGATTCTATATCGTCCGTCAGAATTTCCTATTTAGGGTACAGCTTCTTATTAAGGAATTCATATAAATTTCTATGATTATTTTGAAACGAAGTGTTAGACAAATGATGTATCAAAACCGCTGAAATTTAAAGGATAACAACATAACAAGCGTGAGGTGAGGGCAAGGCAGCGGGAATGCACTGGAACTATAATTTTATCTTATCCAACAAATTTAAAAGGTTCTAGATTCGTGGTCTTAGAGCGAAGAGTGTTTTGGTTATTGACAATCAGCACAGCAGAATTTCAATACATGACTAGATGAATTATATTATGACCTTCTTAATAGGCTGCTGTCATCATTAGTTGTCGCATCATTAAAACTACACGATGACCGACACAACTAGCTTATAGGCCTAACTGCTTGTCGGGATTGGCCTCAGTGAATAATTAGCCTAGCGCAAGTCCTTACCTTCATATCGAAAGTCTCAACCGTTTCTTCGAACCGTTTCCTTATCGCTTACGAGGTTCAAAATGAGTTAAGTGCATGTGTATAGATTAATTAGTATTAATTTGATGGACTATGGTATTATCAATTTCACAAAATGTCCTCGAACACTGCAATCGACAGTGATTGCAAATGCATTCGAAATCTGCACCATACAATAAATTACTACAGGTAGGAGTCATCAAACTTGCTCACTCGCCATGACCAGGGCTCAGGTGTTGGCCCATCCTCTTACCTTGTTGGGGCATCGGATCTCCATCCACGTCATCCGGAGAACAGGATCTTAAAATACGCTAATGATACATATATCTACTCGTAGGCTCAAGAATGAGAAATACCGTCCAAGAAGAACGGAACCATGTTGAACGTTGGACAGAACAGAACAACTTGCGTCTTAATTCAGGAAAGTCGCGAGAAATGCTGATAATAAGTAGACGGAAAATTAACTCACCACCTGACCAGATCAACAAAGTTGACAGGGTGACATCAATCCAAATCCTGGGCGTTACCATCCACAACAATCTTCGAGCTACAGAACATGTTTCTGAGCTGCTGTGGGGATGTTCTAGATCACTCTATGCACTGAGAATGCTTAGAGACCATGGACTGCCCTCTGACGCTCTCCACGAGGTAGCTCGAGCCACTTCTGTAGCAAGGATCCTCTATGCTGCCCCGGCCTGGTGGGGTTCACCATTAGCAACGACAGAACTAAACTAGAACAAAATTTATGTTGAACCGGATGCGGATGATTCCTTTCCACGATGTTCCCGAACATGGAGAAATTAGTTGCCGGAGCTGATGCTGGTCTGCTTCGTAATGTAATGCTAAAATGTCAATCATGTCCTGAGAAACCTTTTCCACCTCTAGCAAAAGCCATCTATAACTTACGCATCATTTTGTTCTACCAGTTAAAGATGCTAGAAACTTTATTCCGATATTTCTGTTTGCCGCCCATTAATGACCATGTTATTCTCACATTACTTTTGTTGTTTAGTTTTAAATGCATTGATATGTAACTGGGTGCGGTGTGTCACCCTGATTTGTCTCAATTTAAACGAAGATTAAGCTTATTACCTGACTTCTGGCTGCTCTGGTCCGTTAGATTTCAACTGAGAACATCTATCTCTAACGGGTTACTATTTTCGGCGATGGTTAACCCAGATGCTAATGCAACCATTGGCCAGTGCAATGTGCATTCGTATAGCGGCGCTACCTAAATAAATTGACGGGATCAGACTTGATAGAGGCATGTTTTAATGTATTCAATTGTTTATTTTTCCCAAAGTAGACTTAATATACAAGACATAGGCTAGTGTTACACAAGTGATATAACAACAGTGGCCTACGTTCCACGCTCCAAAAAGGCTTAGTTGGGCCTATAAACATACATGTATGATGGCGTTTGGCAAGATGACGGAAATAGGAAAATTATTATGAGAATTTATCTGAACTGACCAATCTGATATGATAATGTGGTTTCTGAACCAGTTACTTATGTTATTATAAATCATTACGGTAACAAGAAACTGTTTGTACGAAACGCAAAATACAAAATTAGTATGCTATCTATTCTACAACTCTACATAACAAAACATTCTTCATTGCTACACACCTGTAGGATCATTTCTTTTGTATATGCATTTGTGGGCATGTTTGAACTAGTCGCTCCCCCCCCCCCCCCGTGAAGTTAAACTTATGGGTAATTGATTAGAAACAAGATTTTGTTATCTGCCCCGATTGGCTTTAATGCATGAGAGAAAAAACCAATTGCCCACTTAATCTAACTGCTATCGCAACTTGTTGAAGCTTAGTTAATCAAACCGATTGTCTTGTCTTGTATCGAAACCGATTGTCTTGTCTTGTCTCGACAAGGAAGTTCTTAGTACTTATCCCGGATATATGCTAAGGCATGTTGTTATCAGCGTTTGAGTTAAATATATGTGACGATCTACCATGACTAAACCAAATTGTTTAACGTAACATCTCTCGATGCCACGTAGAGTAGCTATCTGAATTGTCTCCACTTTGAAACACTTGGTCAAACAGTGGCAAAGGTGATGATTTTGTAGCTATAAAACTTGAGTCGTTCATTTAAAGTCCGATACTGCGTATTAGGTCTTCAACTTGTATGGGTTTAACCGAACGTCGTAGATTGTAATTATTTGAGTGAAATTTATGTTCTTTGAAGCTTCCAAGTCTCACAGGTTATTACGTTGCGCAATTATTTCTTAAATAATGTATTTAGAATGTCTATGGATATGAACTAGACAAGCTTCAGTTATCCATTCAGTTTTACTTTAGTAGGCCTATTTATATACAACAGTACTTACACAATTTATAGTTGTAGTAATATTTAGTCATCGTTGCTTATCGAAATTTAGCCTCAGTTTAAATCATAATTTTAGACAACAATAAATAATTGAAACTTTTGAATTGTAAGTCAGTATAAAATAGGCTACTGACTTTTAGTAGTAATTTTGGACCAATTTTGGTTATAGTTTATTGTGACTTTTTCGTAAGTTCTTAGAATGATCAAAGTAGGCTAGGATATAAATAACAAACAGCACTTCAATTGTTGAATCCTCCTGTAACATTGCATTTAAAATACCAGAATTTTGTTCTGGTCCGCCTTTTTAATTGTCCAAGTTTCACACGCATAGGCCTAAGGAGCCGTGCTAAACACATACGAACAACATACATCCTGTTTGCATATCTTTTATTTCCTTTTCTATTGTTTCTTTACCATGTACCCTTGTTTTGTTTTACCCAATTTCACTTTCAATCCAGCACGTTTGGCAGACGTGTGTAGCTCGCAGACATATTCCTGCAGCCTATCTCAGTTGTTATCTAACAAGTCAATGCAATCGCAAATTGCTAATCTGTTCTCCTTGCACCGAAATTCTAGTTCCATTGTCTTGGATAGTATCCACAATTCCTCTCAAGTATGCAATGAATATATTCGGTTTACTTGGATCTACTTGCCTTCCTTGTTTCTATTCTAGTCACAAACCATTCTCTTATATCCCGTCCCACTGCAATTTTCGATCTCCTCCCGATGTTTTTAAAGAATCCGTATCAATCTATACCCGAACCAGTATGAATTCAGTATTAGCCATGTAAAAATTGTAACATCATGCCTGATGGAATAATTAATTAATGCTTTTTCAAAGTCAACAGTAACAGTTGCAGACAAGATAATTTTTCGCTTCGCTTTTTCTGCAATCAGTCGTAACATCATAATTATTTTTATGAACTGTGTTTCTATCTTTCATGAACCTCGCTTGCTCATAATGATATATATAGCCTATATATATATATATATTTAAATTATTTATCCGTTTCCGCATTCAGCTGGCTCAACAAAATTGACATGAGCTCTTTTCCCGTGCGGTTTATCGGTGCAATTGTTCTATAGTGTTTGCATAACGTCAAGTCACCCTTCGTAGGTATTGTTATAGGCTAAGTATGGACTTTGTCAATTCTTGGGGTATTTTTCCTTCTCACCACACTTGCTTGCATATGTCGCAGGTTGATTTTTATCATATCCTCACATCCTGCTCTTATCACTCTTATTCCATCTGTTCCAGGGCTTTTGTTCTTTCAGATGGTTTACTGCTCATTCTACTTCTTCGTAATATCATATAGGTTGTCGTCATTCTCATCATCTCTATTGGGTGGGGTTATAATTATTTGTCAGTTCTCCTAATGAATCGACGGTGATAACAGCGTTGCCGTCTGTTGCCATTGCAGACAAATGGATTCAAGACCGATCCTTTTCGTGATTGGAGTGATTGCCTTGGCGTTTGGATGTTCCGAAGCAATCACTTGCTATGTCTGCAGCGGTGACGACGTCGTCGTCGGCCACAATTATTGCCACGATCCGTTCAATGCCAGCATCGTTGGCACAGAGAAATGCCCAGATACATTACCCTCCTGCCGTAAAACTTGGGTCACCACGGCAAGTAAGGAGAATCAAATTTGTTCATCTGCAGACTATCACTCAAACCGAACTCTTTATCCCCTTTTATTACATTGTATAGGAATTATTGCAGCTTTTGCAGGCAAGGCCGTAGCCAGAATTTTATTGGGGCAGAGGCGGATCCAGGAGGGGGGCTTATCCGGCCATGGCCCCCATTTAGGAATGCCCATATATCGTGACCCCCCCATTTGGATTGAACACACTGTGGAACAATGTATGTATTGCATATTTTGGCCCCCCATTAAGAAATGTCCATGTCATGTATTGTGGGCTCCCCATTTGAAAACGGCATGTTTTTTGAGAAGTTAAAACTTGAGGACTAAAAAAAAGTCAACAACTTTTTTGGCGGATGAAATGGTATGATTTTCCCGAAAATTTTGGCAGACGACTTAAAAAAGTCATCAACTTTTTGGCGGATGAAATGGTATGATTTTCCGGAAATTTTGGCAGACTAAAAAAAGTCACAAACTTTTTGGGCAGACACGAAATTTTTTTCCCCAGACCCAAGGCCTAGAATTGTTTGGCCCCCTGTTCAAAGTTTCTGTATCCGCCCTTGATTGGGGAAGGGTAATTAGCATACTCGAGCTTGAGCCGTCAAGCAACCGAATCAACGAGCCAAATAGTTTGGCTCCATTGTAAAATGTCACATAGAAATAAGAGCTTAAAAATTGAAATCCCTTATTCCTCGCATCATGATTGTGTTAGTTACAGTTAGTAGCCTAAATGCATTATTTCGTGGTACCATTATTTTTATTTCGGGAGGTGTTCAAACATGGGCGGAGACCTGGACGGAGGATTGAGGGACGGACGAGTGGCCGAAGGAAAGACGCGAGAAATATTTTGACGGACGAAAATTTTCACGACCCTTTTCCAAGAAAATTTTCTACTTCCGTCGCCAAAAAGTTGATGACCTTTTTTTTATTCATCTGGCCCAAAAAAGTCCAAAAGTCAAGAAAACGTTCTATTTTCGTCGCCAAAAAAGTTGATAACCTTTTTTTAGTCGTCTGGCCAAAAAAGTCCAAGAGTCAATTTTTTTAGTTCTTGGGCACAAAAGCTATAAAAATATTCTTTTTCACCCGCCATGAAAGTCTTGACGCTCAACTTTGGGGGGAGGCAATACCTGGGCCGTCCCCCAACACCTTTTGGGGGACCGTCCCTCCTATATCCCCTCGGTTTCCGCCCATGTGTTCAAACAGTTGACAAACACCCAAAACACTTTCCTATAGTTACGGTCTTGATTGCAGGCTGCAGATAACAATAACAGAGTCATGTGAGCCAAGCATTTATCTCAAGACGATGAAATGATTTTTTGCAGATAGGACAACTTTTCGCCGAGGCTGCTACGGTGATATTCAAGGTGATGAATGTGAGAGAGCCACACTAGACGGCGTTACGACTGAATCTTGCCTCTGCAAGACCGATCTCTGTAACGACGGTCAAGTGGTCAAGCCAACTACATACAATGTCATCGTTGGTGTAGCAATGGCTACAGTTACGGCAATCGCCCGAATGAACCAAAGCTAAAGACACTACGCGAAGTCTGATTGCCATAGCACAATTTAATGTGCTTTAGTAGTTTTGTTTTACCTTGGAGTTTATACTCTAAACAAACCTATTATAGAGCTGTAATCTATAAGTCTAATTGCAGTAAATCCTTCCTCCATCACGCTACATGGGCTTTTGAAAATAATTCAAAGCACCGATAAGAACTGCTATTTGGTCAAAACTCAAACTCAAAACTTGTTTACGCATAGAGATCAAAAACAAAAAACCACTCAAATAGATCAAAAGTAATAATACAATAAAGCACGTAAGAATTGAGTAACAAAGGCTTTCTTCCTTTCCATGTAGATCACCATAGTTACATATCAATGTTCTCTCTGGATAGAATTGAGAAGCATATTTATCGAGATTGGCCTACAGCTGCAGCTGGTGAAAGTTCCCACATTCCAGATGGTAATGTGGGGTGGCGTTTGCCCGACAACTCACCTGTCGGCCAGGTATAATCGACTTCAATTAGCCTACGAGCAAAAGGGTAGTGATTTACAACCAAGTGCCATCTTTCTCCAATGCCCAATGTTGCCCATTTATACTGCCACTTGACTACCATAAAATAATAGTCCGTTTTCAAGTGAATCAGTACAGGTATAATTGTTGTTTTGCCACTTAATCCAAAAGCTGGCGAAGCTTCTCGAAGCTCAATAATTAGCCTAAAATTATTATAGGGTAATCAGAACCCAACGAGTGTCTTGTCTCGAAAAGAGTGTTCTAAGTCGGCCTACTTATCCTGGATATACATATGTATTTAAGGCAAAAACTACTGAGCATGATGCATCATACATTGCTTGCGAAGTGTCTTTCCTTAATGAGAATTTCGAAGACGTAATGGCGATTGCAATTTATTTAGAAACGTTATCAAAATAACCCTAAGATCTAGGTCCTAAGTGGTGTAAAACGAGCTTATTCACGTGAAATTGGTGCGAGGTAGAGACCACCACTTAAGGCTAGAAGGCCACCATAATTTTTGGCAAGATTAGAATGACTTTCTACTAACATGGCCATGATCTGCACCTTTGGACCACTCTTTAACACACTCACATTAAAAAAAATAATTCGACGGTCACCAAGGAGTTGCTTGTGCACTCGTTCCTTTAACTGATTTCGTAGACTGAGATTTGAGTCATAGAGAGTTACAAAATTTCATCAATATCATTGTTTAAGAACAAGTTACGCTCTCATTTAGTCGGTAATAGCAACAGTGTGTTATGATGTGTATCATGATGTTTGTCTATTAAGCCACTTGCGCATACTCTTTTTGAATGTATTATTTCCTTATTCTTTCTTAGCATTATACGCGGCGTCTACATAATTGTACTTCCCTTTACACGTAGGCCTAAGTCGAATTACTCTTGAATGGCTAGGCCGTCTATCAGCCCATCCCATAACAATTAGCCTACCAGCTGCAAGCGCAATTCGTGACAAATATATAGGCCTATCTAGATTCTAGAAGAAGCCACTTATCCGTCTGCCAGTCAATTCCTGGAACTACTAAAACAGTTTTGACTCATTCAACATGTAAAAACCAAGAAGGCGGTACCTTGGACTTAATTATTACCAACAAATTTACTTCCTCCTTCGTTTTATAGTCAAAACATCCTGTCATGAGATCGTGAATGGACAAACTGTTCTGAAGAAAAGACTTCAACAGCTTCTTTCATTACTAGGATGGCCTCTATCTACTCCGTGTAAATAACCTGTTAGACAATAGACATCCACTCAGTCAATTACCAGAAATGACTAACATGCTTAACCTTCTGGCTGTCGACGCTTACAAAGGATAATAAATTAGAAGCAACGCCATGAACGGCAAACATCAAGAAACTACTTCATCGATTACTTTTAAGTGTTATTTTCCCACTTGATCGCTAAGGCACACAATTTTATGCTACTAATATTGACTTTAACTTATCTTCGTTGCGCACAGTACCCATGATATATGTGCTGGCATGTCAGCATTATGATGACGGGTCTAGGACTTTACCCCCCGGCCCATTACCCCCCTGCCATTACCCCCCTGCCATTACCCCCCGACCATTACCCCCCGTAGGACATTACCCCCCTGCCATTACCCCCCGGTCCAGTGTATGTGTGTAGGCCTATGTATGTATGTATGTATGTATGTATGTATGTATGTATGTATGTATGTATGTATGTATGTATGTATGTATGTATGTATGTATGTATGTATGTATGTATGTATGTATGTATGTATGTATGTATGTATGTATGTATGTATGTATGTATGTATGTATGTATGTATGTATGAATGTATGTATACATGTATGTACGTATGTGCGTATAGGTATGTATGTAAATATGCATATATATAAGTATGTATGTGCGTATATATATGTATGTAAGTATATATGTAAGTATGCATGCAAGGGTGTATGTGAGTATGCAATTATGCATGCATACATACTTACTTACCTACATACCCACCTACACACATACATACTCTACACACATACATACGCACATACATACATACGCACATACATGAATACATACATACATACACACATACATACGCACATACATACATACATGCATGCATGCATACATACATACATACATACATACATACATACATACATACATACATACATACATACATACATACATACATACGCACATACATACATACATACATACATGCATGCATGCATGCATACATACATACATACATACATACATACATACATACATACATACATACATACGTACATAGGCCTACACACATATACTGGACCGGGGGGTAATGGCAGGGGGGTAATGTCCTACGGGGGGTATT
The DNA here is from genome assembly GCA_945859605.1 of Lumbricus rubellus. Taxonomy (NCBI): domain Eukaryota; kingdom Metazoa; phylum Annelida; class Clitellata; order Crassiclitellata; family Lumbricidae; genus Lumbricus; species Lumbricus rubellus. The sequence continues at coordinate 14,189,999 of OX243824.1, read as the reverse complement.
GGTCGGGGGGTAATGGCAGGGGGGTAATGGCAGGGGGGTAATGGGCCGGGGGGTAAAGTCCGGATACCATGATGACTTATGACCCCTTGAAGTTAACTGTGTGACCAACTCACCATCCCTTTTGATTCGTGGAACTATAGCCGACATGCAGATTTTGACGCTATAAAATAACAGCCTTCAGTCAGTTACGCATTCTGCGCATATAGGCTAAAGGTTTTCGTCTCAACCGATTTTGTACGTTTGTCTGCTCAAGGTTCTTGTGGTGTGAAGCCTAACCTGCATTCTACTATTTCTACTACATCACGATTTTCATTTTTAGACTGGTAAGTCTTGAAAATTATGAGAAATGAATGAGGATATAGCCTAGCTGAATGTCAGTATTCTTAGCATAGCTCTGTAAAATGGTTAAAACGTTGTCAAAAATTCATTTCTCACGGATTGAAAGAAGATTAAAATGTGGTTTGACGATATATTAAAAAATCGGCCTTAGTTACAGCATAGAGTCAACATCTGAAGAAAATGAAAAAGAATATCTGTCCATGACATAAAATGCTGTTGATAAACAATTATTATAGACCAGTGTATTAAACAAGCGATCTGTATTATACATGTTGACAGTATTTCTACTTGTTTTTTTAACGAAAAATGGGATATAGCCTATATAATTTTATGGATATGGGTTAGGCCTACATTACGAGCAATGTAGTCCCTGCAATATATAGGCCTATGCACAATTTCTGACCTGCTGTAGGACTTTTTAAAGAATAACCGTAGGCCTGATTAACAAGAATAGGCAATTTGAAAAGGCATGTTTCAACGTTCCTAAATAAAGCTTCAATGAGGCCTAGTTTTTATTTTATTTTTAGACTGGCGTTAATAAGTGGCTTTAAAAAAGAGACATTCTCAAACTTGGAGCTTTTTCTAATTCACTTTTTATTTACAATAGAAAATAAAATTAGAAACAATGTTTTACTAAGATTTTCATTTCTTAAACGTTAATGTGGCTGGACAGAACTTTTAGCGTGATTTTTCTTAAATTAGCCTAATTAGAAGGAATCGACGACGTTTTCCCCAAAATTTTAACAACATTTTGGTGCCCCGTCATTAACGCGCTGGACAAAAGCGCCGACAATTGCACGCTGCAAATTTGCCCGACAAATGCATGCCGTCGAAAGCGCGCAGCGTAGACTACAATTATTATTGTTAAAAACTTCAAGGCATTTCAACAAAACACCAAACATTCTTTTCATCAATCCAGCTTCTGTTTAGCAAAGATTATTTTCATCACTCCAGCTTCCAATCTAATTGTGAATTATGTGCTTTGCTTCAGCTTCTGTCCAAGAAACTGTTCAATTTATCAACCCAGCTCCATTTTAAACAATAATTATTTTCAACAATCTGGGCTATTTTAAGCATGACATTTTCATCAATCCAAATTCTATTTTAGCAAGAATAATTTTTTTATCAATCTAGCTTCTATTTAATCGTGAATTCTTTTCATCAGCCCAGATTCTATTTAAACAACTATTTTCATGAAGCCATAAATCCGGCTCTATAAGTATTAAGTAGGCCCTATGACTTTTTTATTTGACCAAATATTATTTTCATCCATCCACCTGCCATTTAGTTATAATTATTGATTTATATTACTCTTATCGTACACCAAGCAGAATGCGTCAGAGCCTCACCACCGTTTTTCCGGCGCAAATAAAACAATTCGCAAAAGTTCCGCGTTGTGAATTTCATGCTTTCTGGCGTTTACGATATTTGGCCTACACCAGACAATAGGCTGGTGTTGTATTTGGGTAGATAGTTCATACATGATCGCCTTCCTGCAGGGGCGGATCCGGGGGGGCTTATCCGGCCATGGCTCCCCATTTGGATCGAACATGCTGTGGAACAATGTATATATTAGATATACATTGCACATTTTGGCCCCCCTCTATTAAGAAATGCCCATGCATTGTGCCCCCCCCCCATTTGGAAATGGCCTGTTACTCCAGAAGTTTAAACCTGAGGACTAAAAAAAGGTCATCAACTTTTTTGGCGTAGAAAATGGTATGATTTTCCCGAAAATTTTGGCAGATGACTAAAAAAAGGTCATCAACTTTTTGGGCCGACACGAACATTTTTCAGCCCCAGACACAAGGCCTAGAAATTTTTGCCACCCCCGTTCAAAGTTTCTGTATCCGCCCTTGCCTTCCTGCATGGTAGCTTAGCATCAGGCAGGCCAGAATGGTGGACTGTGTGACAGGTCTGTTGATAGACAAGACAATAATTATGCGTAGGTCCCTAAATTATGAATATTCAGTACTAAAATAATTAAATGATATGAGGAACCATGTTCAGCAATAGGAAAATAATTATGTGTACGAGAACTCTTTTTCAGCAGTAGGAAAGTAATAACTAAATAGTTCAAAACCCATACTCAGCAGTAATAGTATAAATTTAATAGCACAATAAACTTAGGGCATAGCCTATACTTCGTTTATTCAAGAAAATATAAGTTGACAAACCGCAACTTATTACATGGCTATACGTTTCTATAGTCTTTAGATAGGTGGCTCTGCTCAGTGCACGAAATCAGATTAGGAAACTCCGGGGCCAGGCATTTCTGGGATAACCCCCCTGCAGACGTTTGGCTTATACACTGGCCACTTTAATAACGCTTAGATCTCTCTCTCATCACTTTTCCAGGTAGGGGAGACCGGGGCTGGTTGCAACAGGTGTTGGCTGCAACACCATTGATATTTCGGCGGTACATATAACAACTCAAAATTAAGCAAACCATTTTGTAAAGAATACATTTTAGGCCAATGTGTCCTGATTTCTTAGCAATCAATTGAAAATGTCTACCGAAAAATAAAAAAAATCGTTTTTGGCCATCGAAAGTAAATTTTTCCGTTTTTAGTTTTTTCGTTATATAGCCGAATGTTTTGAATAAATATTTTTTGGTTTGGTTCTATAAGTTGGCCAAGTAGGCTACTATGAAAATACTGCATAATTTTATGTAGCCTAAACGGTGATGCCAATGTTGCTATCTATTGACATTGCAGCCAAATGGATTCAAGACTGATCCTTATCGTGATTGGAGTGATTGTTGCGGCGTTTGGACGTTCCGAAGCAATCCGTTGCTATGTTTGCTCTGTTGACAAGTGCCAGGATCCTTTCAAATCGGAAGGAGTGACAACCTGCAATGCAACGTCATGCCTTAAAGTCACGAGCTCTGGAGGAGGTAGGAGAGTCACATTTATTCCGCTGTATCGCTCGCACACAATTTTTTTTATTCCCCTTCTCCATGAGCCGCCCCGTAATCCTACATTGTTACAATATTACAATCACATGCTGTAGGTTACCCGCTTAGTGTTACACGCAGGGCCGGATTAACAAAATAATGTGGAGCCCTGTTCAGTAAATTTGTGGGTACAAAACTTACAGAATCACTAAAAAAGACACAAAACAGGGTCACATTAAGGCTAGTGCGATCCCGGATTGCCTTCCAATGGCCCATTGTTTTGCAACTTGCTATTATTTTTCGCTCGCTATGACTCTTAATATCATTTCGGCTAGTTAGCGCAGAGAGCGCCTCTGAGTTGATATCTTGAAGACGCGCCTTATAAATTCTCAGAAAGAATGAATGAATTGTAAGAACCCATCGGTCAACCACGCACATAGCCTATTTATTACAGCGGGCCCAGAGACAAATCAATGCATATTATGTTCAACATGTTATTCCCTAAAAATTATGTGTAGACCTATGTATAAATTGTCTTTACGCCTGTGAAAAAGCGCTTCCCGCCTTCCTTGGAGCCGGAAGATTCGAGGTTCGAATCCACCTCGCCGCGTAAGGACCTTGGGCAAGTCTTTCACTCACAATTGCTCAGCGCTTCGGCGTGAAACTCCGATGCAGTGTCCGCTCTGCATTCGGGAGCGCCTCTGAGTAGTGGGAGCTTGAAGGGGCGCTATAACAAGTGCACATACAAACAAAGTGCACATACAAACAAAACCAGCTTCTGTTCAGTTTCTGAATCTGTTTTATTTTCTTGAGCGAGATAATAAAAAAAACTACAATACATCGGACATCCTATTCTCTTTATTTTGTTTTCTCTTTGTGTAATTAACATAGAGTTGCATTCTGTTAAATGTCACCTTAGTCAAGCATTATCATTCTGAAGACGTCGAAATTACTTTTCGCAGGTGTGACGGCTGTTGCCCGAAGCTGCTACCCTACTACAGCTGAAAGCGATAAGTGTGACAAAGTTTCAGTAGGAGGCGCTTCAACGACAACATGCTACTGCAGTACCGATCTCTGTAACGATGGTCAAGTGGTCAAACCAACTCTGTACAATGTCGTCATCGGCGCAGGAATGGCTACAGTCTCGATGATCGCCACCATGAAGCAGATCTAAAGACATGTGACGCGAAGTCTGATCGCTACAACATAACATTATGACTGTTTTGTTTTGGTAGTTTATATTCGAAATGAACCGAATATTTCTGTATCGTTGTCATATTATACTGTGAATGTATGACAGACTGACAACGTTTTCGAACAAATAGGCCTACATATGGATGATCATGTCCAGTTTTTAGATTATTTCTTATTATTTGATATCCTCAGCAGCTATAAACAGCTCTTTAATCCTTATTACTAATTGCGCTTTTAAAAAGAATTCAAATTTAGAAAATGATTAATAAATTATCACAAGATTAATAGCTGATAACTACTATACTACTACAACTACAACTACCACTACAACTATTACTGTCACCTATGGGTACGAATAGCCTAAATGTTGTCTTTTGTTCTGCTGCTGATACTACTACTACTACCACCAGTATACAGGTTCTGCGAATCATCTGTAATGTACCCTATTATAGAACCTCACTATGTACCCTCATCTTCTTTTTCTCAACTTGAACATTTTACCTTTTCAGTGTATTAACAAGCAGCAAGTGGATCTATTATTATACAAAATTCACTCAAACCAAGCACAGAAATTTTTTATCACTGGTTCTGTAAAAACTCTTAGCTGCATGATCAATTATTATTGATCATTGCACACGCGCTCAGCGAACAATTATCATCAAAATAGCGTACGCACCATCATTAGACAGTATAGTATCAGAACACATGAACCATTTTTTGGAACTCCCTGCCTAAAGAACTTACCTATCTGCCCTCAGTCCATCAGTTTAAAAAAAATTAAAATCCACCTTTTTTAGCAACGATTGCATAAATATGTGCCACATGGTTTAATGCATTGCTGTGATTTATGATTTTAGTTTACGTTCCTGTATTAACTAAGTCTGTTTTTTGTTGTTGCATTCCTCTAGATTAAAAATGGACACCATTTCCTATAGCATTGTTTGCAAAACATATTGTAGCATGTTACACAATGTTTAAAAAAGACACTGTTGGATTAATATATGATGAATCTAGGTAACCTTATGTTCCTTTGGATTTACCCATAATTAACGCCACTGTAGGTTACATTATTTTCAAATCTATTGATTGCATGTATAATGGAGATCAATAAAAGTATTGATTGATTTGATTTGATTAGGAAAGACTATCGCGCGCAAGAAATATGCCTATGGCTATTTTACACGGAATACTAAGTATATCCACATAGATTGACCACCGTGTGCTATGGTGAATCGTGCGACAGCCATGTCATTAAATCTTTTAGAAACACACCTGCATGCACGGATACAGCACTAGACCGACGTGAAAGAAACAGATCTATGCGCAGAGAGGATGAGGGAAAAATTACTGATGGCAGAGATGAGCTGGCTGCGAAAATTACTGGGTAGAAGTTGGAGAGACAGGATCCGAAACGAAGTGACTCGGAAGGAGCTGGGAGAAAAGGAAACAGTTGTGGACAAGACCAGAAAAAGAAGACTGACCTGGTTCGGGCATGTGACGCGAATGGAGTACAAAAGGCTACCAACCGCAGCTCTGCACGGGGAAGATCCTGCGTGGTCGAGTGGGTTGGGTTCAATTCCCGGTCGGATCTTTACAGCGGGTGGCTCGGTCGCAATATAAACGTGGAGTGTGAGGTTGTTCTCTGCCTCCGACACTAATCATCTTCGATATGAAACAGTGTCGTTAAGCCCTGAACATTTCAGCTCTGTACAGGCATGGCATTGTGGAGGGGAAGATAAATCGAGGGAGACAAGCGAAGACGTGCATAGATGGACTATATAAAAGATCTAATGGCGCAGAACATGGATATGAACGATGCAGTGAAAAAAATCAGGGACAGAGCAAGTTGTCTATGTCATGTTGAGGCCTCATCGTTGGCGCACGCCTGACGGAGAAGAAGAAGAGGAAGAGGAAGAGGAAGAGGAAGAGGAAGAGGAAGAGGAAGAGGAAGAGGAAGAGGAAGAAGAAGAAGAAGAGGAGGAAGAAGAGGAGGAAGAAGAGAAACAGAAAGAGAAAAATAGAGTAGAGGAAGAGGAAGAGGAAGAGGAAGAGGAAGAAGAAGAGGAAGAGGAAGAGGAAGAGGAAGAAGAAGAAGAAGAGGAGGAAGAAGAGGAGGAAGAAGAGAAACAGAAAGAGAAAAATAGAGTAGAATGATGATAAATAATGGCCTAAGTATCGAGCATCAGGAGATGAGTGAGAATGCAATCGTGCAATTATAATGTAGGGCCTATAATAATTATGGGTCTGTGTAATTGCAATAGCTGAAGAGCAGCCTATGCCTTGGACGTCTGACAGTCATTATAAGGCTTATTATACACAGACTCTAGACATAATTATCATGACCTAACCGAATGGATGTAGTCGATTATTGGATGGTACATGTAAGGAGCGATGATGCAGTGGTGGTTTCGGGACCTTGGAGCCGGAGCCAATATTATTGCTGTCAAAATTTGCAGGGTATGACACCATGACAAGCTTATGGTAATTGGAATCCCTTGAAAATGCCCATGTCTCCATCCATATGAATTAAGGCAGGATGATCTGTACTCTGTAGTGTGTGTGCTACAAATTATCCGTCTATACAGTCGGTCATTTATTCTGTGCATTAATATAATGCGCAGAATAAATGACCGACTGATAATTAATTTATAGTACATAATTTAAATACACCGTGGTTCAAAAAAAAAACTAAGCCAAATTGTTTTGCATATATCTCTAATACCTGATGACATATCAAGCTAAAATTTTCCAAATATTTAGAGAAGTGGACCAAGAATATTATTCCAAAATTTCATGAGGCAAAGTTGAACGGATGAAAAGATATGAATATTTAAACTTCATATGCCGATATTTCAGTTTACAAGCAATTTTCTGCTAGATTCAATAAAATGTTTTCTTATATCTCTAATGCCCGATGATTAATCATTCTAAAATTTTCCAGATATGCAGAGAATTGAACTAACAATATGATTCCAACAGTATAAATTAAATAAGATGCTCAAAATGTCCTCCTCCTGCTTGCACGCAAGCCTGGAAGCGCTGTCGCCATGCATTACGCAACAGCATCGTCAATTAGATTCTAGGGGGTTTGACCACCGGACGGTTGACCACCGGACGGTTGACCACCGGACGATTGACCACTGCGGACGTTTGACCATCGACCGATTTACCACCGGACGATTGACCACCGGACGATTGACCATCGCTTGATTTTATAAAACTTTACGACACAGACTCAATGTACCACATAGGCCAACTCTATTTAATATGTAGCCTAATCGAATAATAATACGCTGGACCTTTGATGGTAAAGAGCAAAAGAGGTTTATTTGGAATGCGTACTTAATACATGTAACTGCGATGTGCTATTTCATGTATAGGCTGTGCACATAATAAGAATTAAAAGAAGCCGACGATGTTTATCTTTAGCCTACATGTACTGGCGGTAAATACGAAATTTCGCTTTCAAGCTTAACTAAAAGCTAAGATAAAAGCTATACCGGTTTGCTTTGAAATTTTGTTAATAAATTTAAGTCACCACTAGACCGGTGGTCAATCGTCCGGTGGTCAATCGTCCGGTGGTCAATCGGTCGATGGTCAAACGTCCGCAGTGGTCAATCGTCCGGTGGTCAACCGTCCGGTGGTCAACCGTCCGGTGGTCAATAGTCCGCGCACCGTCAAGAATCCTCTGGTCCAGGCCTTCCCACACTTCCAACAAGCGTCAGTTGCCTCAGATCGTTTATATCATGGATTGTTGTCTGGTAGACCCGGTCTTGCATCACGCTCCACACTTTATAGTCGGCAGGATTCAAATCTTGGCAGTTCGGAGGCCATAATGTGGAAGAAATGAAGTCTGGCGTCTCTCTTGTCAGCATTTCGATGGTTTCCTTGGCTCTGTGGGCTGGCGCTGTTCTGTTGAAAAATAAAACAGCCTTGTGGGGCTATAGATTTCTGATAACAGATGGAAGATGTTGCGCGAGCAGAATATTGCGATAATATACTCCGTTAATTTTACTCCAGGATCCCTGAAGACCAAAATTGGGAACTATCAAGCATCGAAACTGCAACGAACACCATAACAGACTTGCTGAAAACTAAAATTTCTGGAGATGTAGTTGAAATATTCATATCATCCTATCCGTTCAAATTCATGGCGTGATATTTTGGAATACTATTCTTGGTTCAATCCTCTAAATATCTGGAAAATTTTGGTATGATTAATTATCAGGCATTGGAGATATAAGAAAAACAGTTTAGCTTACTTTTTACTGAATCTGGCAAAAAATTGCTTGTAAACTGCAATTTCGGCATATGAAGTTGAAAGATTCATATCTTTTTATCCGTTCAATTTTTTCTCTTGAAATTTTGGAATCATATTCTTGGTCCACTTCTCTAAATATTTGGAAAATTTTGGCGTGATAGGTTATCAAGCATCAGAGATATATGAAAAACAAGTTGGCTTAGTTTTTTTGAACCACGGTGTAGTATAGTATTGATATTCGATCTTCGCACGCTTGCTTGTCAGTGCAAGATTTGTGGTTTGTAAGCTGAATTCTACAGCGTTACATAATACATTAATCAATTACTTATCTGTAGGACTCATGATTAGAAATAAGATTTTGTTATCTGACCTGGTCGATGGTAACCTACCGATAAGTGGATGTCGTATCTGAAGTTCTGAAGTGGGCATATCCATAGGGCAACTATATAGTACACCCACTTGATATTGCTGTCAAATATTTTCAAAGATTAATAATTGGTCGAAACCCATTGATTGTTTTGTCACGCAATAGGTGTTCTTTAGTATTTTAACGTTGATAAAATTATATTAAGGCCGCCTAGGCATACACAAAGAAGTCAACATGACGGAATTGTCAACATACAGCGCAACTACGCATATTAGAGGCCTATAATTATAATCAATTCAAATCAAATCGACTCATTGATCCCAGCTATGATATAATGGATGCGCTCAACCCGTCCAGCGGCGGAAGATTTTCCCTTACTACTAATGTACAACTTCCATTGCGCCGATGTATAATAAACAGGCAAATCAGGTAAGTGTTCAGGTAAGTCCACCGAAAGAGACAGACAGACAGACAGACAGACATAGGCAGAGACAGAGACAGACAGACATACATAATATGAGAGAGAAAACAGACATACAGAGACACACAGCAGACAAAGGCACACAATAGAATGAGACACATATACACAGGTATACATAGACAGACAGACTACATATACAGACAGAGAAGCAGGGATAGAGAGCGAGCGAGACAGAGCGAGAGACAGGGAGGAGATGAATTGAGATAAACAGAGGCAAAGACAAAGTTAGAGACAGACAGACGAAGATAGACAAGAAGGACACAGACAAGGAAGAGAGATTCAATACCGTACACAGATAAAAAGATAAACGCGAAACGGAAGAGAGAAGCAAAGAGTGCGACACACACAGAGGAAGAGAGAGAGAGAGACAGAGACAGAGAGAGAGAGACAGGGACAGAGAGAGACAGAGACAGAGACAGAGACAGAGAGAGACAGAGAGACACAGAGAGAGAGAGAGAGAGAGAGAGAGAGAGAGAGAGAGAGAGAGAGAGAGAGAGAGAGAGAGAGAGAGAGAGAGAGAGAGAGAGAGAGAGAGAGAGAGAGAGAGAGAAAGAGAAAGAGAAAGAGAAAGAGAAAGCGAAAGAGAAAGAGAAACGAATTTCTCCATGATTTAATCTATTTGGATTTTTACTGCCTATACGACTTAGACATCGAGCTCTCGTTACAGTCCAAGCATTCAGATGTTGACACTTAAGTTGTCTCGCTTGGTCGCTTATGCACAACATTCACTCGGCAACGAACTCGAACTTCAGTTTGTAATGACATTTGGAAAGTAGATCTAAACACCAAACAGGTAACAAAGTTTCACTGGCTTGACAAAATATGAATAATTTTTTAACGCTAGTGGATACCTTTTGCCTCGATCCAAAAGATTTTCGGGAACGATTACCAGAATTTGTTTGATACACTGAGTAGGCCCTACCAGTGGGGTCAAAAATTACCCCAACACAATTTTTTCAATAAATTATTTGTTTTTTGCTTTTTTATTAATTGCCAAAAACACACAGTAGTAACACAATTGGAACACGTTATGGCTGTTGAAATGAATTAAAATTTATGTTTCATAGTTATAGGTATGTTTTAATGTTCAAAGTGTTCGAGTGTTCAATGTTGAAAACTAACATAGAAAATTTCCGGTCATTGCAGTTACAGTTTGCAGTTCATGCATGTATACTTGGCATGTTCCTTGCACACATTGCATGTACAGGCTGCACAGATTATGGCCTTTTTTTATCCTTTTCCCTTTGACAAATGGAACATCGTGCACGTTTCTTCGACAGGGTTGGAGACGACATCTGGATCGGTTCCCGGACAATTCGGCGCCGGACAATTCGGAACGGACAATTCGGGCCGGACAATTGGGAGCGGACAATTCGGAACCGGACAATTTGGAGCGGACAATTCGGACCGGACAATTCGGACACGGACAATTCGGAATAAATTCTGGGACGGACAATTCGGACCTAGACAATTCGGACCGGACAATTCGGACCGGACAATTCGGGCCGGACAATTCGGAACCGGACAATTCAGACCGGACAATTCGGACCGGACAATTCGGAACCGGACAATTCGGAACCGGACAATTCGGACCGGACAATTCGGACCGGACAATTCGGACCGGACAATTCGGACCGGACAATTCGGACCGGACAATTCGTAGCAGTCAAAATTAATGATGGAACTCAAACTTTTAGACCAGATTTTCATACTTATCACCATCCCCGTATACAGAATGATGTCGACCGGAGAGACTATTGCGCAATCAAATTCAATCAAAAATAGAAAATTATTTTTTGTTCTCAAAGCAACCGTAGGCCTAAACATAATATTACGCAAGTGAGGAGTAGCATATTACAGTATGTTACCTCACTTGGCAGTGACATTACAGATGATTAAAGTTAGATTTGGAAAGACATAGGCACTTCAAAATGGACAAGTCACGCATAGTATGAGACTATAATGAACTATAATAGGCCTATTATGGTATTTGCAAGAAAAGGGAATCCTCGTACAAAGTACTACTACTACTACTAATAATAATAATAATAGTAATAATAATAATAATAATTATGTATACAAAACTTTAACGCTGTGGCTTTCACAGGTTCCTTTATTAAGTCCCTAATTGACATGGATGGTTGGTCTTACTGAAATTGATTTATTCTGTTTGAAATTTTTGTTGAAGAAAATAAATATGTGTTTATAATATAAAAAGTAATAATAATAGTAATAATAATAATAATAATGGTAACAATTTTTCTTTAATTCAACGCCTGCAAACGCGTTGTGTTTGTATGCTACATGTACAAGTTATGCAGTATATCTTAATTAACATCAAACTGAACAGAAAGCCTGCAATCTGAAACCTGACTGACTGATTTCAATGAGCTGCTTCTAAGTTGGCAATTTATTGAATAGGCCTATTACTTCTAATCTCAGTTTCTTAATTAAAGTTTTTGAATTTAGGGTCTTCAAGATCAGAGAGCTGTAATGCCACACTGCTTTTTAATCGACGCAGGCCTTTGATTTTTCTTATGCTTTTACTTCACACGATTGTTTGTAACTCAAGAAATAATTGGCTTAAATAAATAAATAAAAGTTTGATCGCCGTAAGCGCCTTTTAGTGGCTCACAATATGTATATGCACTCCGAATTGTCCGGGTCCGAATTGTCCGGATCCGAATTGTCCGGGTCCGAATTGTCCGTTCCGAATTGTCCGGTCCGAATTGTCCGTTCCAAATTGTCCGGGTCCGAATTGTCCGGGTCCGAATTGTCCGGTCCGAATTGTCCGGTCCGAATTGTCCGTTCCGAATTGTCCGGGTCCGAATTGTCCGGGTCCGAATAGTCCGGGTCCGAATTGTCCGGTCCGAATTGTCCGGTCCGAATTGTCCGGTTCCGAATTGTCCGGTTCCGAATTGTCCGCTCCCAATTGTCCGCTCCCAATTGTCCGTTCCGAATTGTCCGGCTCCGAATTGTCCGGACACCATCTGGATCGGCCGTTGTTCTGCATCACCATTGCTGTTGCCAATAAGTTCCCTTCCGAGCTGCAGAAGAAAGTTTTCAGTGCGTTGTCTGCGCATGCCACTTCTTTCTGTTCTTTCGAATAGTGCCCAGAAGAGTCATTTGTCTCTCAACCAGATTTTGAGCAAGTCTGAAACTTGTCAAGAAGTTTTCTGTGGTGACATTTCGTCCAGAACCAGCCATATTTCGTGTTAGGTCGAACACAACAAGGTCTCCTTGGTTCCGCTCCCTTTCCTGGCCTACTGTATATATAAATTATCATCTAACACAGATTTTCTTCAGATAATAGGCCTGCTATAGGAAGGATTTATAAATTATAATTATGAATTATTTCAAAGGACACCATTGACAGTAGTCAAAAGAGCTATTGGGGAAAAATGACCCCGCTGGTACTCAATGCTATAAAAGATTGCCAGCACCCTCTGTGGTGATAAACAAGGAAAATATTAATTGATATTTCGATAGAGACTAAGTACATCTTGAAAGTCACAAATATTAAATAAATTTGCACGAACAGATTTTGCGCAGTGTACAGTCAAAGTGGGCTTGGGGTCATTTTTGACCACACTGGTAGTCGCAGGGCTAGACACTAGACAGCCAGCATTGCAATGTCACTGTTCACTACAAAGAAATTCGCCTCTAGCCAGCAGAGGCGTAGCGACCGCCCTCCGTACTCTCCGACCGAAGGGGCCCCAGCAAGGAAGGGGCCCCTAAAAGTGCCCAAAAATGAAAGGTGTGACTATATAATGTGATTGACATCTATTGAAGCCATTGCACAATCCGTGTGGGTTTTACTGACAAAACCGCGAAGTAAGTACAGAATATGGAATACATGTACATTGTAGGTCTATATATATGTAGCCTATATTTATAATAATTTATGAGTCCTGTATGTTGCATAAAATAAATGCCGCATCCCGGTGTCTGCATTGTAAGGGACCCCGCAGGCCCGGACATTATGCTCGGAGGGGCCACGTTCATTGTTGCTACGGCCCTGCTAGCCAGTCACTGTACACTGCTTCTGAGCATAAAATAGACATAGCCTACGCCTTATCCGATTTTTAAAAATATTTTGTGCGTTAGTCAGAGCAAGACTTTGTAGCTGCTTTCTGCAGCTTTATGTTCAGCAATTCATAATTTTACACTGGTAAGATATTGAAAATAAAAAATGACTACTTTGTTTTTTTACTTGCGGTTGGCTACAATAAAACGATTGATGGTTTGATTGAATGATTGTTTGATTGATTGATTGAACGAATGAGTAAATAAATAATAGACCTTTGTTGCTGCGCACTAACGAGAAAACGTTGTCAAAGGACAATTATAATTGAAAGATTGAAATAAGATGCATGGCATAAATATATGCTGCTGCTTTTGCTGCAGTGTGATACCGGTATTTTATAAATTGAAGACGATCAGTCTTCATAGCAGGGTACACTATAATAATAATATTAGTACAATAGGAAACATCTTAAAGACGTTGGGAAATGAATTTCTAGCAGATTCAAGAAAATATACATGACTTAAGATATGAATCAAATAGCTGCTGAGAAATTATAGTAGTATAGTGATCTAGGCTGGATTTCTGTATAGGAATTCTAAAGGTATTATCAAGCACCCTATGCCAGTGGTTCCCAACGCGTGGCCGGCCAAAAGTGGGGTGGGTGCGGTGGGGGTATGGGTGAGGAAGAAAGTTTTTCTGCAAACCAAAATTTCACGGCTGGCCTACCGGTGAAGGTCGGAGTGTCGTGGGCTGTGGGTTGGGGTCGGGTGGGTGGGTTGGGGAAAATGTGTGCTGAGCACTAGGCAGTAAAAGTGCGGATGGGGTCAAGTGAGGGTATAGGGAAGTAAGAGATTGGCCGGGAGCGAGGCGAATCCTAAATTTCCCGGGAAACGCCGGGCTCCCCAGCCAGTTATTAAATAAATTTGTAACGTGAGCAAGGTCAAACCAAAATGTGAATCTGAAGCGCGGATCGTTAGCCGCGAGAGGAAGATGAAGTTAGAGATTCATGTGGTTGAAAGGCAATGAGAAATAGTGAGTTCTGAGACGCATTTTGACAAAAGGAAGTGAATTAATTTTGAACTACAAAGAGACAGCGGAAACCGATTCCATTCTCTGGGCGCAGAGGCATGAAATTCACGCGAGCCCATAACTGTTTTGCGGTTCTGCAACTTGGTCCCAATGAGCGTAACGAGGAGAAATGTAGGGAGTCAATAATGGCTGAAGGTAGGGAGGGAGGTGTGTTGGTGCTGAGGACTATGACGCCTGTATTTCAATGTAGCTTTAAAAGGGGATAATAATACTGTTATCTTTTGCCACTGCAGCTAAACTCAATCATGGATTCATTAAGGCTGATCCTTGTCGTGATTGGAGTAATTGCCTTGGCGTTTGGATACTCCGAAGCAATCAGTTGCTATGATTGCACTTATATCGACGTCAGCAATTGCCACGATCCGTTCAAATCGGACGGAGTGTATACCTGCACAAATGCAAACAGATGCTCAAAGGTTTCAGGCTCCATGTCAGGTGGGAGGATCACATAATATTTCTGTGTCAGTTGTCGATCCGGGTCTGTACGGGTCTGTCACCCGTTATTCATTTTCGCGACCTGCCTTTGGTTTAAGTTAGGTCTTTGCATTCATCATAGTTTCGTCTATTATTTGTTAAATTCGATACCAAAATTTAGTCCAATGGAGGTATTTTATATATCCACTCAATGCCAGTGTTGGCTAGTTACTTTTTAAAAGTAATCAGTTACAGTAACTAGTTACTGGACTGCAAAAAGTAACTAGTTACTATAACTGATTACTTTTCCAAAAAAGTTACTAGTTACTGATTACAGTTACTTTTCAAAGTAACTATAGTTACTTTTAGTTACTACTGGTCCAATTTCAATGAAGGTAAGCTTTCAGCATGTAATCACCAGAGTAATAGTCTGGATCGCAAAAGCAAGTAGCTACTATGGAATGTAATCCCGGGACCCTGAATCCCTGGACACTTTACAATACCGTAATCCCGGGATTGACAAATTTGGAATCCAGTTTTTTGGAATTACAAAACATTCGGATTTTTTTCTGAACTACTTGACCCATTTTGCAACAATTCCTTGGTTAATAGATGCCAAAACGACAGGCAAGCAGACGCCTTAGTGAAGGTAAGCTGGCGGCCAGCAGAAAACCCAGAGGGGTGACTGGAAGAAGGTGTTTCCCAGTGATCAGGCAACGGATTTGGGTTTGCTCCCATCCATTCCTTGCTTGGTTCATGTAAACAGACTATAGAGTCCTCCACACACCACACCAATGACCCACACACCATTCAGTTGACTGACATAACATAGACAGATGTCAACAGCCCTGCCCGACTAGGCCTGCGAGGTCACAGCGCCTAACAGTACTCCGATTGACGCGTGTTGATGACACCCCCACCTCTATTATTGCGCCGACATGTGAGTGGACAGCATACAGACGGACTCCTGTTGCCCTAATATCAGAGAACTGGAGCTAGGCTAGCCTGCAAGATCAGTGTGTCTACTATCTAGGCTAGCCTGCTGCTTGTTGTGTTCATCGCGCTGTGGTCAGTCGGTGCATTGGTCACCTCGTATCGTCTGACCTAATTCCGGGTCATCGTATTCAGAGGCAGGCTATTACCCTATTCACAATGATCGCAACTTAGGCCCAGTTAAAGACCGGGGAATTTGAAATGAGCTCAAAATTCACAACAATTTAGGTCAAAGGAGAACAGAGAAAGTAACGAAAAGTAACTATTGTTGTTTTAGTTACCGTTACCTGGTAAAAGTAATCAGTTACTGTAACTAGTTACTTTTTTGGAAAAGTAACTAGTTACTGCAATAGTTACCTCAAAAAAGTAACTAGTTACTAGTAACGCGTTACTAGTAACGAGTAACGCACAACACTGCTCAATGCTCGTATTCGTCTACATTTGAATTCAATAGGCCTACTATAGAGGCCTACTATAGGGAAACTTGTAGGCTTCATATGTAGGTCAAATGAATGAGTGAGTGAATGAATAATTGAATGAATGAATGAATGAATGATAGAATGAGCGAACATTATTGTGGGTGAATAAATGAATAACAAGTTATAAATCAGTTTTTTCGAATCTCGATCTACTTTTATATGAAATACAGTGTGTGCCAAGTTTTTAAAGCTAATTTGGGTTAAAGGCTCACCATTGTACAGTGTATACAATTAAATGGCTTCTCTCCAGTGTTAGGCCTATATTCCAAATTGCAAAATATCAAATTTCCAAATGTATCGTCCTAACAACATTGTACATGTTGCAAAACTGGTTGTAGGACAAAACCCCCCCTGGACAAAAACCCCCCCCGGACAAACCCCCCCCCCGGACAAAAACCCCCCCGGACAGAAACCCCCCCCCAGGGTAGGACATAACCCCCCCTGGTAGAATAAATTGCACATAAGTTGTCATACTATAAAACGGTGTCCTAAGTACGCAAGTTGGATTGATGAAAATAATTCTCGCTATATAAATAGAAGCCGGATTGATACAAATAAAGTTTACTTAAATAGAAGCTGGATTGATGAAAATACTCTTTCTCAAATGGAAGCTGGATTGATGAAAATACTCTTTTTTAAATGGAAGCTGGATTGATGAAAATACTCCTTCTTAAATGGAAGCTGGATTGATGAAAATACTCTTTTTTAAATGGAAGCTGGATTGATGAAAATACTCCTTCTTAAATGGAAGCTGGATTGATGACAACGATTCATGCTGTCCTAGATTACACCAACAGGTACTAGCTTCATATCGGAGTGACTGAATGACACTAACAAGTTAGAAGTTCACGCCTGAATGACAGCGACAGGTGTTTACATGTATGACACTAATTAGTTGACACAGCACGGGAACTCGATAATTAGCCTAAGTTTAAACAAATTGTAGGCCTACCTGCACTTTGCCAGAAAAGGGGGGGGGAATTGTCCGGGGGGGTTAATGTCCTAGGCTAAATCAGGGGGGTTTCTGTCCGGGGGGGTTTTGTCCGGGGGGGTTTTTGTCCGGGGGGGTTTTTGTCCAGGGGGGTTTTTGTCCGGTCACCTGAAAAACTACGCCATTGCTAAGTGTTATCCCGATGTTGCATTAGTTGAAACATTCATGCTTGGTTTGTGCAAGCCTATATCATTGTGAAGTATTTCTTCTAACTAGACCTATAGACGAACTCATTCTTGAGCAATGAGGGTAAGTTGCAGAACGAATTTATAAAGAAATTATTCTCATAAGCATATTTAGTAAGGTCTTAAAACACTTCTGTTAGCACTGAAATGATACGGCAATTTTGTTCACATGTCAGTATAGGATGTTACGATAACAGTGTGGAAAATAAAATAAAAAGTTAACGGTGGGAAGGAGCATAATTTCCTTTCCCACGCTTCTCCCCTCTCGACGCTGAGCTCCTCGATGCATTTGGACGTTCGTACACTATATAGGCCTACCTTCATATCTGAGATGAATATTTGGGACCCAGCTACTTTTCCAAACACAGCCCTGGTTGCATCCAACTCTTATAATCCCTTCAGCACATAGACCTAGCTATTATAGCTATTCGTGTTTATTATTAATTCCAGTTATTATCCATGCAAAGTGTTTACAAGTCGTAGCATGAAAGGGTGATTACAAAAAAGAAAAAAAGAAAGAAATAATGAAAAAACTGAAATGCAGTTATTATCTATAAAGACGTCAACAGCTATAATGATGGGCGCCCGCACGTAGGGGCAAGAGGTTACACGTGCCCCCTGGAAAGTTGAAACCTATTTTTTCTAACTACTACTTTTTGGTTCTTAGTAAATTTCTTTACACTAAAGAAACTACATTCATAATAAAAAAAATCATGAAAAAACGAAACTGAAAAATTTAGGCTACATAAAGAAACCTCTATGAAAAATGGTGTCCGGACAATTCGGACCCGGACAATGCAGACCGGACAATTCGGACCGGACAATTCGGACCCGGACAATTCGGAGTGCATGTAAAAATATTGCTCCTGCGGCTATGAAACTTTTGTTTATCAATGGTATGAGATATAATTATATGGCACCAAGCAAATATTGTCTGATCTTCTAAAATTGATCGACTAACAGAAATAAGAAACTGAAATTAGTAGTTATATGCAGTAAATTATCAACTTATAGGCATCTCATTTAGATCAATGTAAGTTTCATACCTATATAGGCCGATGGTTTTTATGCCCGATTATATAGTCAGGTGTCAGATTAATATTAGTTTGGACAGTATGCATTTTGGGTGATGGACTAGGAAAATTTGACCTAAAGTGGAAGTCCCATCACGAATTTGGGTGCTAAGAATTGTTCGGTCTGAATTGTCCGGTCCAAATTGTCCGGTCCGAATTGTCCGGTCCGAATTGTCCGGCTCCGAATTGTCCGGGAACCATGAAAAATACCCATGCATGTTCTTTATTTCAACCTCTTGCTGCAAAAAACTAACCATGACCATCGAGTTTTTCTCTTCCTGCAAAATATTTCTGCGGGCGCCCATGGCTATTATTATTGTAGCCGTAAGATGTAGCTAAACAAAAGATTTATTAATAAGTTGCGTTCTCTTAAAATCGCATTAATGGCCGTATCATTCAAGCAGTTATCTGAAAACGATTAAATGACTTTTCGCAGGTATGACTACTTTCCTCCGTCTTTGCGACAATACTTCATCTGCAACCGACGGCTGTACATATGGAACATACGGAAGTGTGACGGGTACAGTGTGCTTCTGCAGCAGCGATCTCTGTAACGACGGTCAAGTGGTCAAGCCAACCACATACAATGTCATCATTGGTGTAGCAATGGCTACATCTACCGCAATCGCACGTATGAACCAAAGCTAAAGACGCCAAGCCCGAGCATAGGCTTATTGCAGTATCGAGAGCGCAGTATTTGCAACATTTTGTACCTCATATAATGACGACAATAACCCTAACCGACCCTCACAACACCTATCTTGGCCCTATCCTACCCTCACGGCGCCTAACCTGATCATATCAGACACTGACGACGACCAACCTTACCCTTACCGACACTCAATGGCCCCTATACAGCAGCTACGCACAAGTCTGATTGCCATAGCCTAATTTAGCAGTTGATGGCTTACATTAGCCCTGTTTTAGTTTTAGTTTTGCAATGCTTTAAAGCTTTTGATCCGAATTGTCTTTTAAGATTCGGATGATTTGTCGTTTTTTCGAGATTCTCTTTAGGCCTACTACTTCAACGCGCAAGCAGGCAGACTTTCCTTCGTCGTGCTAGGCCTACAAGGACTTTTGAAAATAAGTCAACGCTACAATAAGAACTAATTTTTGGTCTTTCAAAACCATCGCAAGTCGTTTGAATGATGATTGCTTACTGAAATTTGCATAATCTAGCACATAGGTAAGATGCTAAACACTGTCTGAATAGGCTAACTATTAGAAATTGAACATTGTGGTACTATATCAAAAGGAGGCATGTAGGCCTACACTATCCTTAATATTAAACGCTTAAACTTATCGAAATTGCTATAAACTCTGTGGGCTGATAATTAACCGTACCGTCTTTTTGAAGTTATGATTGCAATTTCTACCGCAAACTTCTTTAGCGCCTTTATATGGGAATCTGATCAACGGCGTTCACGGTTAGCCTACCGGAGTCAATCATCGGACGACGCTAAGCCTATACCTTAGTTTAGTAGCCGAGTGTTAATACGCTGGCGAAGAAACAATAATTGAGGACTTTAAACCGGAAGGAACTCCTAATAAAATATAGAACAGAGATTTATTTATTTATTTATTTATCGCATCTGTTATGGCGCCACTTCGAGCTCGCTACTCAGAGGCGCTCCCGTCTACAGCGTGGACACTGTATCGGAGTTTCACGCCGAAGCACACGAGCAATTATTGCGAGTGAGGGACTTGCTTAAGGTTTCCACGCTGCGGCTTCAGGTGGATTCAAACCTGGAACCATCCGGCTCTAAGGCACCGAACTCACCACTACACCACCGCGCTCCAGAGGTGCACAATCCGCGGCGGGGTTGTCGCATGCGACCCCCGGACTCGTCACATGCGGCCCTCGAGGCCATTTTAAATTATAATGGAAAGTGGTCCGCGAACAGAAAATTATCCACAGACATCACGGTATACCTAATATTCACAACAAATCAATTGGCCCACAACATGACACGGTTTCAATCTTGAATGTTTAAAAGATCTTTGATGACCAGTGACTTGATAGTCTGAGGACGCTCCCTCATATTTCAAAGAAAAACTACCCTTATATATAATAGGCGTTACTAGTAGAAACCTGTCTGCCAGGAAGCATCTGCTTCAAGTTTCATTGATAATAAAATAGCTAAACATGAGACTAATATTATAGCAATATTGAATGGATCTGAAGTCGACGGAAATTAGGTTATTGAAAGAGAAATTTAGTTGTTTCAGCATCCGGGAATTGTTATGGGGTGACTTCACCCGTTCATTCAAGTTTGTTTCATTGACGACTGCCGTAGCGAAAAATTAGCCAATCGAATGAGAAAGAGAACGTCGACCAGGACTAAATAAATTTAGACGAACATTTGGGCGATTAGGGCCTATATATAGTTATATACGCCATGGACCTTGGTGTCGAGATTACATTGTACTAAAAAAATGGCGACTAAACAACTGCCGAGTGTCGAAACGATGCGACTCAGTTCAAAATTACCCCGCTGTTTACAGGTCTTTCACTCTAAACAGAAAACATTGCCTTTTCACAGATCCTATAGACCAGTGTTTCTTAACCAGTGTTCGACCGAGCCCCTGGGGTTCGGTGAGCCAGTGCCAGGGGTTTGGCAGAGGTCCTCTGAAATATATATGTATATATATATATATAAAGTGAAAAATCATCTGCTAGTTTTTCAGCTTTTATTTAATAAATTTTGTTTGAAACCTTATTAAATTTAAAGCTGTTCATCCGGTTAACCTTAGTTTTGTCTTACTGCATCAGTGCACATCCCGATAATTAACACCGACAGGCATCTTTCTGTTAAGTAATATAAGGTATTACCGATAAGATATGTAATTTTTCGTTGCTTTTCTGCAGAAATAGCATTGTATGACGTACGCTAAAAGCAACTATTACCATTTTCTTATATACTTATACCACAGAGTATGTCGAGCAAAAAGGAAAAATTATTGTTCAAACTTGAGGGGTTCGGTGAATGGTCATAGATTTCTCTTGGGGTTCGGCTCCCTTGAAAAGGTTAAGAACCACTGCTATAGACCTACTGATTCTTCCACAATCCACACCACCCCACCTCCTCCTACACCGTCTCAACTCTAAACATCACCCATCCTATAGCCGTCTGACTCTCCGGATCTTGACCCGCTGCCTATCGGGCCTTATCGGCTTGGTCTTGATTGAGCGCCTGTGAATAAGCTGGTTCCCGCAACTTTGCTTTTGTAAGCGATGTAGAAGTTTCGGCGAAACTGTACAATCGGGGACCGCTATTAATAGATTTTACGTAATATTTTTAATATTTGGGACAGAGTGACGACACTAACCCTAATTCTAACCCTAACCGACCCTCACGGCGCCTAACCGACCATCACGACGCCTAACCTGACCCTAACCGACCATCACGACGCCTATAATCTATTAATTGTGCAGTTTCGCCGAAGTTTCGAGTTGACGATTGCGATTACGATTAAGAGGTCTGTGGAAGCACAACATAATCGTATGCACGGATACAGTAGATCTATAATACACTGCAATCAACTGGTATCATTGTAGTGTAGGCTATGCATTCTTTGTAGTTTATATAGCGCTAATGGTTTTGACCAGAACTAATCGATTGTACCCAGCGCCACATAATTACCATCTGCAGGGGTGCTGCATTCGTTGCGAAACGTTCCTCCAAACTACCCATGCATAAATTTTTACTAATGCGGCTGAAAGTGCATATAGTAGGCCTATTTATCAATGTAAGATGTTTTACGATAACGTGAGGTACTGCATCTTTGTGTTTTAATTATTTTTGTCCCTTCTCCTTACGTGTACTAAATGCGGCTGCATACTGAAGCCTCTTGGTGGTGAGGAAAATGGCGGATATGAATGAAAGTTTGCTGGAGACAAAATGACGTTTTTGATGACGTGACTTTTCTTAACATTGTTCCGCCGCAGTCCACACATCTGACGTCATAATATTTTATATTATACTTTTGTTTACTGCTCGTTCCGCTGCTTAAACGTCACCGGCAGCTCAACAAAGGAAGCTCTGTCTAGTTACATTGTATATGTAAGAGGTCGTTGCCTTGTACGCAACCCGAAAATTTTCTGACAAGGTAAACAATATCTTACCGGGGTACATAGCTAGTAACTAATGTTATGTGACATAGCCTACCATTCATTATTAATTCATTAGTGATGCAGCGGAGCTCTTTCTCAGTGGCTGGCCCTAGAACCTGGAATGGGTTTACTGTTGCACTCCGCCTTGTGCCTAGAGGTCACACCACTATGTTTCTTGTTCACTTAAAAACTGGGCGTTCCGTCTTATAATAAGGTACATTGTAATTCCCTATGCTATAAACCTCGGTCCCGGATACTATAGTTTCGCCAAAAACTGTTTTATTTAGCCGTTGTTGGACTGGGAGCGCTTCTGAGAAGATTACCTCGAAGGTGCGCTATATAAAAGGTCAATAATAATGTAAAGCAATTTCGGAACGCTTAATTAAGCTTTTTTCAGCAGAACCAGAGCGTCATGTGTATAGAGTCTATAGAGCATGGGTAGTCTTGCGATTAATGCCCTCTCTAGATCGTTGGCCTTCGATCCGACGACCATCTCCACAGCTTGACCTGGCAACAGGTGTGCACCCAGTAAGGTCAGCTACTCTAAAGCCACGTTTGTAAGGCCTTCAAACGTCAGGTCATCATCGAGTAGTGTCTGGGAGTTGTGGCAGGCGATTTCGCATTTGCAGCGGTTCAGTATCAAACCAGCCTAACCACATAATATTATATTAAAGAAGATCTTCGATTCTTGTGCAATCAGAACTTCAGAAGGACATCGGCGGCCACTGTAGCCTATCCCTGATACCACCCAATGTCAGATCATCCAGTTAGCCAACACGCAGTATTGATCTAATTTTACCAAGACTTATTATTATTATTTTTATTATTATTTATAATTATTTTATTATTATTACTCTGACTCTTTCTATGCGCATATAAAAAAGTCCTCTTCTTTAGTCTTTGTTGGGTTGCAAGCGCTTCTGAGTAGGCCCAACCTTGAATTGGCATCACCTTGAAAAGACATAATATGGCCTAAAAATATAAATTTTCGTAATGAATAATATATTGAATGGATGAATGAATTAAGTAGTGAGTAAATGAACGAATGACTCGGAATGAGTTATTTAAAATCGTCTCAATTCTCTACCGGAGTTAGGCCTAGGGCCTACTAGTGACAATAATTACCAATAATTAACAATGTAACTTGCTATCGTCGTCGTCGTCGTCGTCGTCGTCGTCGTCGTGCCCATCCTCATTGCTGCGGATCGGGGATCAGAGTCGACGACGTCATTCTCCTCCATTGCTCTCTGTTCCTCGCGGTCCTCACGCAGTCCACCATCGCCATCCCCGTCCACTCCTCCACGTCATCCATCCATCTTCTTCTCGGCCTTCCTCGGGCCCTTTTTCCATCCACATAGCCCTGACATATGAATGCCGGCAGCTTGTCTGCTCGGATCATATGTCCGAAGTAGTTCAGCTTCCTTGCTCTCACCACCTCCAGCAGGCGCCGTTCCGGTTGTATCTCTTCCAGTATAGATTCATTTGTTCTAAATTCCCTCCAGCTGACTCTCAGCATCTTTTTATATGTTGTCATCTCAAATGCTGATATTCTCCTTTTGTCTTCCACCCTTAGCGTCCAAGTTTCACAGCCATACAGCGCCACTGGCCACACCAATGACCCCATAAGCCTTAGCTTCAACCCTCTTCCAATTGCTCTGTCCTTCCACAGCGCAGTCAAAGACCCCATGGCTGTTCGCGCCATCCCCAGTCTTGCTCTTATTTCCCTGCCTCCATCTCCACTCTCCTCCACTATGGCTCCTAGGTATCGGAACGACTCCACCTGCTCCAAGGTTCCTCCATTACATGTGATCACTATCTTCTCTCGATTTCTGCTTACTACCATGACTTTTGTTTTCTTGATATTCATTTCCAGCCCATATTTCTTAGATGTTTCGTTCACTCTGTCCATTAGTTGCTGGAGCGCTTCCTTTGATGTAGCGACGAGTACGATATCGTCCGCGTATCTCAAGTTGTTTATTGTCCGTCCGCTTACCGTTACTCCGATCCAGCTAAGCAAATCCGCAGACTCTCTCATCACCTTCTCTGAGTACCCGTTGAATGACAATGGTGATATCAGGCAACCCTGCCTCACCCCCTTCCCAATCCTAAACCATTCTGTGATTTCCTTTTCTATGCGGACCGCTGCCTGCTGGTTGTCGTACAGGCTTTTGAACACCTTCACTACTTGGCTGTCCACTCCCATTTCTTTTAGCACTGTCCAAAGTTTCCCATGCTTCACCGAGTCAAAAGCTTTCTTATAGTCTATGAAGGCTATATACAGAGGCGTTTGATGTTGTCTTGGTATACCCAACATTATTTCTCTAATCACTTTTACAAGGTAGGCCTACTATGAAAATGGTTACGTGATGGCCTAAACGGTTATAACAATGTTGCTATAAGTTCTTTTGAAATTATTTTTAGCCAAATGGATTCAAAGCTTATCCTTGTCGTGATTGGAGTGATTGCCGTGGCGTTTGGAGGTTCTGAAGCAATCACTTGTTACGAATGCAATGTTGATAAACAGGATAGCAATTGCGAGGATGGGTTCGACGCGGGCACAGCGAAAACGTGCACAACCGATACAGCATGCGGTAAAATGTGGGGAAATGCTGAAGGTAGGAGCGTCACGTTTGTTCTGCTGTAGGCTATCACTCGTACCCAATTTTCTAAAAGGTTCCATACCCTAATGCCTAATCCTACATTATTCCTATCGATATAAAAATCACATGTTCTCTTGATGCTAAAAGATACCCCCTAATGTTACGCGAAAACATCCACAATAGGGACAAATTATGTTCATTCATTCAATTACATATATTATATACATGTATATACATGTATGTATGTATAATAGGCCTATATGTAGTCCTATATATAATGTGCGACCTCTTGGCTGATCGGTAACGCGCTTGCTCACGCAGCGGGCGGTTGCGGGTTCGACTCCGGGTAACGACCTTGGGCAAGTTGTTTACGCCCACGTACCTCTGTCACCAAGCAGTATAATTTGGTACCGGCGTAAGCTGGGAGTAAACGGCAAGTCCTGCGATACACTGGCCCCGTGTCTAGGACCTTGGGATTTTGTCCATTGCCGGTGTCGCGAAAAGGATTATCCCCCCTGAAAGCTATCCGGGGGGGATGAATTAATCTATCCCCCGGATGGAATTAACCGGTCTAGACTATCCGGGGGGATAGACTATTCTATCCCATTTTTTGAAAAATGTGCATAATTAAAATAATTATTCTCTAATCAAAATTTAAAGTGACTCTAATTGTTTTAAGTGACCTAAGCAATGCTCAGAGAAAGGCAACTCGAAATTATTTAGTGTCTCCCAGTGTTTTTGAGTGTTTTAAATGTTTTAAATGCTATAAAACCAAAGCAAAACAAATTATCTAGTAGGAATAAACATACCTGTTAGTGTCATTGTTCAAAACAAAGCAGATTAAACTTAATTTGCAAAAATAAATGCACGCGGAAGTGTTATTTTTGACTTTTCCTCATTTTGGGGGATACTATTAATATGGGGGATACTCTATTTCGTGACACCGGCTCAAGGCCATTGAAAAGGAGATGAGCGCCTCCCTGTGTTCCACATGGAGCTGGACGGACTTTACTTTACTTACTACATACATGTATAATAAGAAAATTCATGTAACCTTATACTCCTATTTAGGGTTCGCTTTAATTTCGTGGAAATGCAAGCGATTTTCTTACAAAAAGGGTCTAGTGTTGAAGACATATCATTTCAAGAATTCTAAGCCAGTGATGCCATGGGATGGCATTGGGGAACCGCTTATGGGGCATGATCCCCTAGATATTACCACCTGACCTTATCCCCAGGACAAATCCCCGATTTTCCGTAGTAAAGGGCCTATTATAGTCCCCCGGGAAAATTATTCCTCTGCATTTTATTGAAAATGCTTAATAACGTTGTCCTCTTTCTTGTCCTGCTGTGTGAACTTGTTACTGCCATCACGGTAAAGACCTGCTAGTAAACTTAAGACTGTTAGAGTACTCTCATTCAGATTATGCATTTCGTTCGCCAGGACTTGTTATAATAATTATCGTCAACATGTATACATTTAACACTTGTTAATGTCGTTTAAGTGTGACCTAACTTAGAGACAATGCTGCAGTTGTTCACATCTACATGTAAAATCAGTTGAAATGAACGCCAGCTTTGATGAACATAATTCAGGGCCGTAAATCTGTTACTAAATGTGGGGAGGGAAAATTTTCCCTTCTGAATTGTGTGCATAGTAAGCCTATAGCCTAGGCCTACCTCCCTCAAAAAATCCACCCCAAAGTTAGTGTTAAAAATTGTTGGTTCTAACCTCGCACCATATAAGCCTACTGCACATAGCCTATAATATGTTCGAAGTACAGGGAACAACACGACTAGTCACTAGAGGTTCTCTTGCCAAACCGAAAGAGTTGAAAGTATTAGGCCTATTTGGTGGCTTATATTTCTCTTCATTTTAACTTCTCCATCTGTATGGTTTAGTAGGCGTATAGGCCTACATTCATCTTTATAGCTTCTGTGGGTGCTGAAGTACTCTGGAGACTGTCATTGCGAAAATTTGCGATTACAAATACAAAGTGCAACCAAAACAGATTTCTAACTTAGAAGATATAAAATGACAGAAATCTGATCATGATGATATAGCCTAACGCTGTTATACAGTGCTGCTAGTCACTTTTCTGGTGCACAGATTTTTAAGCAATGGCTAATTGTTTATGCATGTGAATTGTGAAAAGCTGTTCTTGATATTATTGTTGAAATAAAATTGTTGCTGGTGAAATTTTTCACATTCCAGAACTGATGATAACGTGGGCTGGCCAATCACCTGTCACGAGTTGCTGTTAGTGTTTAATGTTTCATTAGTTCGTCCTGGATAAAAGCGACTGTTGGTCGTTTCTCACCGTTAGGAATTTTTGCAAAACAAATTGGTCACAGGTATATATATACATTATATAGGCATTAGGTCTATATATATGGGCCTAGGCATACACAAGGAAGTCAACATGACGGAACTGTCAACATACAGCGTAACTACGCATATTAGAGGCCTATAATCAATTCAAATCAAATCGACTCATTGATCACAGCTATGATAGTGGATGTGCTCCACCCACTGGCTCCCCGTCCAGCGGCGGAAGATTTTCCCTTGCTACCAATGTATGTATGTACAGTACTGCTTTCGACAATAGACCCGCGACTAAGCAAAACAAAAGCGTAATTCGTTGGCAAATAGAGCCAGGTTATTGCGTCATTCATGCTCAATTCTCGGCGTTAATATATTCCTCTAGCGGTGATTAGCAGCGTTAATCTATTCCTGATTAGCTGGCGAAACTCCGCCTACAAATCATTAGCTGGATCTCTGACAGCGGAGGCTCGAGTGGCTTAATTAACGGCACTTATCATGAAGCAGGCCCGCTCTATACCTCTGTTTGTAATCAGTAGTAGTAGCAGTAGCAGTGTCAGTGGCAGTAGGATATACCTACATGTATGATGATGATTAACACTGATGCAGCTGCTGCTGCAACTGAATTCATGCATTCATGCATTAATTAATTCATTCATTCATTATTCATTCATTTCATTACGCAGATTAAAGTGGTGCCAGCGTGTCGCTCCTCACATTACACCAATCTATAATAATAATAATAATAATAATAATAATAATAATAATAATAATAATAATAATAATAATAATAAAAGAAATAATAATAATAATAATACCTTGCTATCTCTTCTAGCGCCTCTCGTTTTCTGTCCAGCGCTTTAATGCCATGGCCTTTCGCGGTTCTTTTGTCGAACCAGATTTTTTTGAATAACAATGTATAATAATAATAATAATAATAATAATAATAATAATAATAATAATAATAATAATAATAATAATAATAATAATAATAATAATAAAAATAATAATAATAATAATAATAATAATAATAATAATAATAATAATAATAATAATAATAATAATAATAATAATAATAATAATAATAATAATAATAATAATAATAATAATAATAATAATAATAATAATAATAATA